>VZTJ01001390.1:680261-747211 GCA_013397795.1 Orthonyx spaldingii
GAGAGGAGGTCTCAGAAAGTCGTGTGCTACAGACAAATGTGTCTCTAAACTCAGCTCTGCGCCCTCAGACCTCGGTCCTCTGTCTCTGAGACTTGGGCAGGGCCTCAGGTGATCTCTTCAAGATGTGCTGAGATCCCTGAGGACAAAAAAAAAAAAGGTGCAATGGTGACTTCAGCTGCCAAAGTCCTAAATAACTAAACACTATTGGGGCTGGTCAGAAAACAGCAGAAAAGTTAGAAGAATTAGGAAAAAAAAATCTCCTGTTTGATATTTTCTCATGGACCTTTTCTAAAGGACCTGTCCTACAGGTAACTTGGTAACTCCATCAAACCCCACTAAAGCAGGGCAGAAGCAGCTCGAGTGCCTGGGTCAGAGCTGGTGGCTGTGGCAGTGAATCTCCCAGCGCAGGCATTGCAGTATTAACATTTAAAAAATCACGAGACCTCAAATATCCCAATGCTAAGTCTCATGACCTTTAAGTCAACTAGATTCAGGTTTCTTTTTCTTTGACTCTTGCTGTGCTTTTGGGATGGAAATAAAAGACCTTTTTAGGTTTAGGGAACGTTACAGGGAGCCTCCACCACCCATTTCTTCCCACATTTACATTCCTGATCCCCTAAATTCAGTTATCATAAGTGCTGGCTTATTTTCAAACAGTTCTTTTTCGTGTTGCCCCATTTTGATAATCCTTGCTTTTAAGGCAATTCTTGAAACATTTTTAGGTTCAGATGAAATGAGTCTCCCTTTGAGGCTCACTCTGACCCAAACCAGCATTAAGGAAGTCCTGAGGTTTGTCCAGATTGCCTCACAAGGAGTTAGGAGTGGCCTCATGTATTTTATAGGCTACAAGGAATGCCACGGATTGAAATTCAAAGACAGAAAATTAGAAAATTCCCCCATTCCGAGGTCCTAAAGCACAGCCCCATGCTGTGCCATGTCCCTGGGCACACAATACCCCAGCAGTCCTCATTCAACCCTCTTGACGCGTTTCTGCCTTTGATAACGCACTCCCCTGAAAAACCAAACCCCAGCTCAGAGAAAGCCATGCCTTGGGCTGCGTTCGTTTGGTAGGCTCAAATCAAAAATGTAGAGTCAGGTGTTTGTCAGCTGCTCTCTGGTGCGCTGAAAAAAGCCCTCTCCTGCTTTTCTTCTGCGTTGCCAAGGTGTGTACTTCAGATAAAAGCCCCGTTTCTGACCGAGGCACTCGCTGCTGCTCCCGAGGGGGAGAAGGGAGGACAGGCTCTGCTCCTGCTCTCCCCCATCCTCAGCACCACCCCGAGGTGCCTCATGGCTCCTGGCCCTGGGCATTTCCTGCTGCCTCGAGCAGCCAAAGACCCCCAACACCGCCTCTCTGGACTGCGAAAAGGCACAGCAGCCCCCCAGACCCGCTGCCCACGTTCAGCAGCCCCCACCGCCCTCCTCGCCGCCCTGCCGGCCGCTCCCAATGCCCCGAGGCCGATGCAGCCGCAGGGAGGGGAGGAGGGCTCAGCCTGGCACAGCCGCCCAGCCCGGCCGGTGGCTCTGTCCGCCCGTACGGATAAATATCCGAGAGGCAGAGCCGAACAGCCGGAGTCAGCTCCGCTCGGGCGCTGCGGCTCCGGTTACGGCACGGACGGTGCCTGCAGCCGGCACGGCCCGGCACGGCCCGGCACGGCCCGGGGCAGAGGGGCAGAGCCGCCGGGCCCCGGCTCCTCGCCGCACACGGTGCTCGCCGGGGCCACCCGCGCCTCCCGAGCGGGCTGCTGGCGCGGCAGGGG
This sequence comes from Orthonyx spaldingii, assembly GCA_013397795.1. Lineage (NCBI taxonomy): Eukaryota > Metazoa > Chordata > Aves > Passeriformes > Orthonychidae > Orthonyx > Orthonyx spaldingii. Next base: position 682,019 of record VZTJ01001390.1, read on the forward strand.
TCAGCACCCAGCGGTCCCCAAAATCACGCTGTCCCTCCCGAAGGATCCCGCTCCAGCGCGAGCGACAGGCTGGGGGAGCCGTGGGTAGAATTTGGCAGGGAAAAACACCCGTAAGTAAAGCTGGGCGGCAGAGGGATCACACCACCTCAGGCAAATCCTCAAAAGCCACAATCGCCCAGTGATGACCTGTGTGTGGTGTCGTTGATGCAGGTTCGTCCCGCTGCCCCGTTTGCTCCTCGGACAAGGGCACAAGGAGCAGAAGGGGCACAGCAGGGTACGTGTCCTGGGCTGCAGGAAGAGCAGAGAAGGGGTGGCAGTGGCAGCAAGCCGGTCCTGTGCCTGCCGGGCCACCGCGCCGTGGGCTGGGGACACGGGCAGGGAGTCAGAGCGTGCGGCCGGGCTGCAGGGACAGAGCCACGGGCGGGACTGGCTGCGAGCATCGCTCGGTGTTCCCTGCCCTCCCCAGCACGGGCTTTGCACCCTCACCAGTCAGCTGGGAGGGTTTTGCCCCAGAGCAGCGGCCACTCTGGGCAATGGCACCAGAGCCCCCGTGGCCGGGGCACAGCGGGGGCTCGGGGGTGCCTCGGGGTGCAGCAGGGAGTCACCGACATAGCCCTGAGCACGTGAGAGCCAAACAGCTCCAAACTCCGCTCCGGGAGCCCCGAGCAGCGAGCGCGGCCATAAAGAGCAGGGGCAGCAGCGCTCCAACTTCCTGGCACTCGGGGAATCTTCCTGGATCACGTTACGTTCATGTGTCCTTGGCTCATCTCTGTACAGTTGAAAAACACTGTAAGGGGAGCCAGTTAATTGGGACAGCTGAGGTCGAGAAGTAAAACCCAGGGAACCAATTCCTGCTGTCAGGAAAATTAATCGACAAACACCAGAGGTTTATGTCCAAAAGGGAGACAGAGGAGTCCCGTAGCTTTATTAATGAATAAAGGGAGAGTTCATGGGCATTTCCCATGGGGTCTCTCAAATTGTCAGAAGGCGCAGCCTCTCTTTTATCCTCATTTCCCGGCCACATTTCCCTCTCTCTTTCCCCATTGGCTGAGGTACTCGAGAGGTACAGACTCCCCGAATCACCTAATACAGACCCCCTTCTAATGTGTGCCTCCCCTTCTTTTCCTTGTGTCTTTGTTCTTTTTCTCTAAATCCAGGGATTTAGCACAGTCTTGGGCGAGTAACACTCTGTATCAATCAGTGCAGTTCCTATGGAATTTGTGGTTCTTCCCATTGTTCCTTCCATCTCTCAGTATCTGGCCTTATCTCCCAGCAGACCCACAGTTTGTTTGTAAAGACACCTTCCTCTCATTCCTTTCACTGGAGACTTGTTGCTTTCACCAGCCCGGACAGTCTGTACAGCTCTGCTTCCCCGAGAGGCCCCTCCGGGCAGGGGCAGCGGGACCCGGCTGCCCACCAGGGCTCCGTGTTCTCCCAGGCTGCTCCACAACACGGTCCCGAGGAGCTGCCAGTTCTGGGTGCTGGTGGAGTCACCGTCCCTGGAGGTGTTCAAGGAACGGCCGAAGGTGACACTCAGTGCTCTGGTCTGGTTGACAAGGTGGGGATGGGGCAGAGGCTGGACTCGATGATCCTGAAGGTCTTTTCCAACCTAAATGACTCTGTGATTCTGCCATTTTGGGTCCCCAGGAGGCAGGCAGGCATTGAGGGTGCTGGCTGGGTGCTGCCTCCGCGCTGGCACGGCTGAGGACAGCGGTGTCACTGCAGTGACACTCAGCATTTCCCCCGCTGGCGCTGCGTGTCCCGACCTGCGCTGCCTTAGCGCAGAAGGCTCCCTGCCCCGGGGGATGTTCCCAGGCACTGCCACGACACAAATAAATAACAACAACAATGCTCCGAGGGTGGCGGAGGGGGGGGGCTGTCATCTGACCCAGCACCACCCATGGAAAGAGCAAAGAGTGGTGCCTGTGTTTGCCCCCAGCACCGCGAATCCGCTGGCATTTGGTCACCGACGGGAAGGGCTGGCAGGGGTTTGTGTGCAGGGGAGTGGCCGCGGGGACAGAGCAGAGCTGTGCTGGCACCAGCACCCACACAGCTCCAGGCTTTACTGGTGTGTCCAAACACCAAACGCACCGAGCAGCGCCCCCACACCTAAAGCCCGAGAGCTCCTCTCCTACCTTTGTTACGGCTGCTTATTTAAAGAGCACTTTCGGAGCGATGAAGATGCTTTGCCTCTCCAGGGTGTTCCCTCAGTGAACAAGGACTGGTCCACACTTTCTTGGCTCTTTAGGGGTTGGGTCTTTTTAGTTTGAATAAGCCTGGAGCAGAAGGGGACACAGATCAAGAGGGTAAGACGTGCCCTGAGCCCAAAGGCAGCAGCTCCAAACCCGGCCCTGTGCCACGGGCAGGGAGGAGGAAGAAGCAGCTGCCATGTGCATGTCACCAATGGATGCCCCCTTGTCACCCTTGAGCTAAGCAGTGGAAGAAGCAAAACACAATTTGAGGGAGAATCACTCCCTTGCAGGTCTGCAGGTCGCTCACTCAAGGACTGAGAAGTGACAGTCGTGTTTTCCTTGCAGGCTCTGCCCAGGCTGTGCATGTGAGGATGACGATAAAGCCAACGGCCTCAGTAAGTCAGTTGTGAGACCAGCCCTGGAGTGACAGACCAGGTGACACCGGTACTTAAAAATGTGACCTGAAGTACAGCACCCTGGGATTCATGGAGGACACCGCCTTACCTCTTCCACTTTTCCGCTTTTGGGGGAACTTGGGAAAAACAAAAAGAGCTTTCTCTGATCCTACCAATCAGGAAGGATAAACTCCAAGTGCTGTTGGATCAGGGTGCAATACCAAATTACCACTGGCACCACCCCACCAATAAATTTTCATAGAATTAGGGAATGGTTTGTGTTGCCATGACAGGGACACTTACCACTAGACCACTGTCCAGCCTGGTTTTGAACACTTCCAGCAATGGGACAGCCACAGCCTCTCTGGGCAACCACTTCCATGAAGTTATAAAATATTTCTAGAAAGACAGAAAATAACCAAATGCCAGGCTCTGTGGGCAATCTGAAGGAGCCAGGGAGAGAGAGGCAAAGCAGAGCATCACTCCTGGGGTAACAGCCATGCACACTCCTGCCCTGAGGCTGAGCCCGTCACACTTCCAAGAGGAATGCTGAGGGAACAGCACTGTCCTTGCAGCTGCCTCAGTGACAGGAATAATGTGCTGCAGAGCTAAGGGGGACAATGGGACGATGATAATGAAAGCACAGGAGTGAAAATTCATTACTGGAGATGCTCGGGAGCCATCCTGAGGGATCCCCTTAGGCTTTCTGGGCTGCTTTAACCCTTTGGGCGTGGCTCTGGTACTCAGGCCGATGTGCTGTGCTGCTGACTGTGCTTTCCTCCTCTTTTTCTGCCATTTCTTTATGAAAACAACGTTCTCTTTCTCCACACAGAGCGTGCACGTCACAGACCCGCTGTGACCTTGGGCACTCAGCTTCCTGGGACTGTGCATGCAGAGCAAAGAGCATAGTGGGGTTTCTGGCCAGTTGCTTCAGGAAAGAGTCCAATAACATTTTCTCCTGTTCCCAGCAGCTCATGTGGAGATGGGAGCAGTGACCGGACAAGACAGCCAGCCCAGCTCCACAGGTGAGCCCATTCCCTCCCAAGGGGAGAAGTCTTCCCTGACTGCTTTTGGGCCTCCTGGAGCAGAAGGAATCTATGTCAGCGCTGCTAATGGTGCTTAGGATGCCCTGGCATCCTGCCAGGTTTCTGAAAAGTTAGAGATGCCCATCAGACATCTCTGGGATGCTGATCCCAGCTGGGCGCAATGTCCGTGTCCGAGCAGCAGGACTGCCAGGTTCATCTTCCCTGGTCTTTTGGAAGGGCAGAAGGAACTGAGAGGGGCTCTGCTTCATCTTGATGCGCTCCCAGGCTGCTGGAGGAGCAGCACATCAGACACCTGGGGGCTTTGACCTGTGGAACGAGCCAAAGAGGTCTTCCCAGCTGGTGGCAAAGTTAATGGGAAAGGTTTTTGGTGGGTTTTTTTGGAAGGTATTGGTGCCTGGTAAAAAAACTTTTGGAAGGTTTGGCTGGTGCAAAATGATTTGGTGTTTTGGGCTTCTCCCACAGCCTGGAGGTGCAAGCAGCCTGTACCTGGTGGGTACTTCATACATGTCAAACACCCCACACCACCATGGCAGGGCAGCAGGGGTACAGGACACCACTGTGGTGTCGGGATTTTGGGTGGGAATGACAGTAACAGCCGACCTGAGAGAAGGTGTGGCCCTCAAGGAAGGCAAGAGATGCGGAAAAGGAAGGTGTCATCCATACCTCAAGGGCCTTAGCCAAAAAAAAATGAGTTTATGTGCAGAAAAAATAGTCCAGCCTCTCTCCTGCCAGCCAGCTTCAGATGTTGTGAGGGACACAATGGGCCTCCTTTGTGTCACTCCAGTCCTGAGAACACTCAGAGTCAGCAGCACTCCAGGTCCAAGGATGCCTATAAGGCAGCAAAGTCCAGCCTGACTCACCCTGAGTTAAGTATATCCATCTCCTTCTGGCATTGTCACACCTGACAAGCACCAGATTCTTCACTCAAGAGCCCCTGAGGTGGTGTTTTGGTAGCCATAGCTCGGAGAGGTGCCCACAGAAACACCAGGGGTACTCCTCCAAACAGAAGCCTTGCAGCAAATTCCGATTGACTCTTACTCCTGACACTGCAGCAAACATGGAAAGAACTCCTCAAAAACAAGAGCCAGTTACATCTACACTTCTCCAAGGCAGTGGTGAACTTGTCTCTGTTGCCACCATTGTGTCCTCAGCTCAACCAATAGCTCAGGTGTCCAAGATCACCATGAGAGCATCCAGCTCCCTCCACAGCATCCTGGCACCTGGGGTTAAGAAGAAATAACCCCAGTGAGGGCTGTTCCGTGACCTTGCCCCCAAATGACCACTCAGGTCCTGTAGCTCTAGCCTAGGTAAACACAGCCAGGCTGGCTGGGCAGTCAAGATAACTCCTTTGTCTGATGGGTCACCAGAAAGGGCTTTGTTCATCCCTGCTGCAGAGAAATGTTGATAAAATGCAAAAAAAGTACTTTCTGCATCTCCCAGGGTATGCCATGCTGCTTGTTTAATTAGAAGGGGCAAGGCTCCCTCCTGAGTAAACCAGAAATAGCCTTCCAGGGAAAAAATAACCCTGCCTGGGTATTCTGGGGGATTCTTGGAAAGAACAGCTACAAAATCTCCCCCAGTCTTGCACAGTAGGAGAGCCGGTATTTTGGAGGAGGAGTATGTCCAGAAAGCCAATCTGCTCTGGGGGAGAAACCTCCTTCACCTTTAATGCTGGTGAAAGCAAATAGAGTGTATTTTCCTCTCCCCCTTCATTTTTTGTCCTACATGTCTTCATGGGCCCATCTCGGATGCATTTGGTGTCACACATCACCCCCACGTGTCAGGGGCAGCTTTGTGGGGAGTGCTTGACAATCGGGCACATCCCCAAGGGCACAGCTAATGGGTAATTCAGGTTACCAGGACACCTTAACAAAGGATCCCTAAACCCTCTGCAGGGTCACGCAGGCCCCCACTGCCTTCCAAGGATGAGTTATTTGAAGATTATACAAGGATTAATGTCTAATGACTGAGTGCAGCCCGGCCAGGACCACTCTCCTCACCCAGAGAGGCCAGCAGCAAACCCCAAGCCAGGCAGCAGGCTGAGGGTCACTGATCCATGCTCGGACAGACAAGTCAGGAGAGCTCTTGGAGAGAGAGCCCGGCAGCCTTTGGTGGCCAAAGTCCTGCCAGCAGCCCCCTCCTTTCCCCCTGCCTCCAGCAGTGCTGGGGACAGAGGCCCCGGTGCGGGTGCCGCAGGCAGAGCCCCATCCAGCTACCAGGGAAGGACGAGCTCCCTGCCAGCGCCACCCCAAGTGCCCGAGGACACACGGTCACTCCTGCAGAGTCCCTGCCCCGGGGCAGCCACTTGGTGTTTTTTGGTTTTAAGAAGCCGTAGCAAAACATCTGCTGAATCCCCAGGTGCTGAGAGCTTGTTCTCGGAGGAACGAAGAGCAGCAATGGTCACAGCAATGTCTTTTGTCACTGAAAAAAAGGGGGAGTAGAAAAAACAAGCAGAAATGTTTGCAGTTGTCTCTCGGAGCACAGAGCTGTGACACACCCCGAGGCACATCCCGCTCCTCCCACACCTCTGTGCAGGCAGGGTGTCCCCAGGTTCCTCATGGAAGGAGTGCTGGGCCCTATTACGAGCCAGGGAGCAGCCAGACTTGCCTCTCATCCCCAGCAGGATAATCCCACTCGGGATGCAAGACCCCCTGCCAGAGGCTCGCCCAGCTGAGGGCAGGGGAGGCAGAATTCACCTCCAAAGTATCACTCCCACTGTGCCTCCCAGGGGCCGCAGCACTGACTCAGCTCTGAACCAGCCCTCATTGTCTCCCTGACATCTAAACACGTCCTTGACCTCTCTGGCAGGGCTGCCCCTGCTGTCAATTAGCTTGTGTGGATACCAGGAAACTGAATACATGGGCTTATAGTTCAGTGGAAAGTTCTGCTGCCGTCTTAAATCATAAAGCACAGCTGCTGACACAGCAGAACTGCAGAATGAGGCATCTGAGCAGCCTGGGCTTGGAAAACGCCGGCAGGAGAATAAGGGCAGCTCTGTCACAGAAGGGGGAAAGGACAGGGAGGCCAGGAGAGCAGATTAAAGCTCACCAGAGTGCAGCTGGAGTGTGTTACCCACCACGGATGCATCCCAGCCCGCCACAGTTCATTTGCAGTTGGGAGAGGAAACAGGAGCTGAGATTCAATGCCTGCAAATTCAAAGTAATGGCTGGAAAAAAACAAAACAAACCCCAGACTTGCAATATATCTGCAAACACACACACGATAATGAGCTCTGAATGAGACATTCTGAGGAGGAGAGGGATCTTGGGAGTCTGGGTAGAGAGTGCAGTGAGAACACCCAGCTCCTGGAGGGTGAACAAAGCTGAGGCAGGGAGGGCATGGAGAACAGGACAGGAGCCACTGGCACGTCTGCACATGCAGCACGGCTGGCCTTGGCCTCCCATCTCCAAAGGGACACTGCAGAGCCTACAGGGCTCAGAGGAGGAGAAGCAGCCACAGGGAACAACTCCTGCAGGAAGGCTCTACAGCCCGGAGGTGACACTGGAACTGCTTCATGGACAGCACAGCTGCCAAAAACAGGGACACTGTTGTGGCACAATGACCACCAAATGAAAGGCAAAAGTTTCAAAGCAATGAGTATCAGCCATCGACCAAAGGAGTCACCAGGATGTGTTAGTTCCAAGCTGCATTAACAGGGGTCCAGTTTTGATGACTTTGGTGTTGCCTCCATTGGGGGCCCACACTTTCTTTCCAGACAGTGGAGAAGACCGTGAAACACCAGGGTGTAACGTGGCNCAATGAGTATCAGCCATCGACCAAAGGAGTCACCAGGATGTGTTAGTTCCAAGCTGCATTAACAGGGGTCCAGTTTTGATGACTTTGGTGCTGCTTCCATTGGGGGCCCACACTTTCTCTCCAGACAGTGGAGAAGACCCTGAAACACCAGGGTGTAACGTGGCCCCCAGGGTGGACAGCCAGAGCAGGTCACCACACCAAGAAGAAGGGCAGCCCTGGCACTTTCTCCAATGCAGGCATCAACCACAGTCTTGGAAAAACATTTGGACACCCTCAGCCATGGCAGGACTGAGATCCCCAGCAGCCTCCCTTCGACAAGCAGAGGTGAAATATCTTCCCAACACACCTTCCACTGGAGCCTTGACGGAGCTTTGTGAAGGCAAAACACCTGCACAAGAGTCAAAACCCTTTCCCAGGAATGCAGCCTGCAATTTCCCTTTCCACCCAATGGGATTCAAATAACCTAATTCTTGTTCTACATTCGTACACTCCCTCTCTCCTCCACATCCCCCCCGGAGGAACGCCAGCCATGTGGTAAGTACTTGTAATCATGGCACTCTGATAGCAGCTCTTGCTCTCTGTCCATTAATTCTTCTTCCCTGGGACCTCGGTGAACATTTGAAATCCTGCAGCAAATCCAACAAGCTGCCTTTATTTGCAAATCAACACAGCACTAAAAGGCTTTCTCCTTTCCCTCCTCAAAATGCAAATTTTTTTAGCTTCAGAAATATCCTGGCCTGTGGATGGATGTCACTGGTCATGTCCTTATCTCAGGCCAATGAGGAGGTTACTTTTTTCCATGGAAAACTCCCGGAGCAGGAGGGCTCCTTGCTGCATGGGAGGCAGCAGCACCCACCTCGGGCATAGCCTGTGCCTTCCTCATGACACACACTGCAAACCACCATCAGAAACCTTCCCTTTCCCCTCTCCAGGAAAAAATAGAGGATAAAACAGAAGAAAGGAAAATGCAAAAGAGCCTTCCAAACCCAACCACCTTCTCCCTGAAGACTGGCACTCCTAGGAAAGCAGGAGCTCCCTGTAAATGTTTTCAGTGTGCTGGAAACACCTCGTGGCAGGGCACTGGCAAGGCTGGCGCGGGAGGGAAGCCGGGCCGGGAGCAGCCGCCTCCTCGCTGAGAGAGAGAAAAGGAGGCTCCAGCGATTCTTACAGCCCGGCAGGAAGGGCGGTGGCAGCAGCCCCAAGGCTGCAACCTCCATGTGCTCGGCTGCGGAGGCTCCAGCTCAGAGCTGGCAGGGAAGAAACTTCTCAGCTCAACATTGGCTGGGGCCAGCAGTGTCCAGCCGAGCTCAGCTCAGCTCCCCAGCACGGCCTGGGCTGCACCACCGGCGCTGGCTCGTATCAACATCCCCACGGCATCGCCTCGATGGAGCTGGAGAGGAACGAGGACAAGAGCAGACCTGGGGGAGCAGCGAGGCCGGGACACGCAGGGAAATCCGAGAGCAGAGTGAAGAGGGTTGGAGCAGATTTTGGTGCAGCACCTGGGCGACACCAGACTTAGGATCCAGCTGTGCCAATGGATGGTTCAGGAGAGCAGACTGTCCCACCTGGGCTGTGAGGGAGGAGGGACAGCAGGGCCGAGGGCTGCACCCCAGGCGAGCGGCCGGGGAGGAAAGGGTGCTGCGGCCGGGGCAGGAGCCGCGGGGCTCGGTGACAGGTGACAGGTGACAGCGGGGTGCTAAAGGCCAACAGGCAGATGGTGAAACTGTGATTAGAAAGTCATTCCAGCCATAAATCTCAGGGACCTGAAACGGAGATGGGCAAGCCCCAGATGGCTTGGAAAGTCTGCTTGGCAGAGCCCAGCACGGCTCAGCGTGCAGCTGGCCCTTCTTCCTTCCTCCTCCTCCTCCTCCTCCTCACCAGGTTTAACCACCTCCAGCCAGCTCCTCACAGCCAGAGCTGAACCGGGGACCCCTGAAACAAAAAATTCTCTAATGCATGACCTGAAGAGCACAACCTGGACCCCAACAACATTGTCATCCATCCCGGCACGGGGCTCTCGCCGCGTTGCCGGGTGTTACAGGCACATCCCGTCCCTGGTGCCCCCCTCTCGGCAGGAATGCTGTGGCACCACCCAGGGGAGCACGGGGGGCTCAGGACTGTGCGATGGGGCACCGGCAGAGTTGGAGGGATGCAGATTCCCTGTGGCCACACACGCTATTTCTGGATATGCTGAGGAGCTGCTGAGGGCTGGATTTGCAGGCGAGCACGGGGGTGTATCAGCTGTCCGTGCTCTGGAAGGCGCTCAGGAACAGAAAAGGGACAGGAGATTGGGAGGGGCAGGATTTATATAGCGATCCACGGGAAAACCCGCGTCTCCAAACACAGTAACCTAACACCAGGTAGTAGTACCGGCTCCTGCTCGGGGATCCAGGACAACGAATTTCCCCACCTGCAGGCAGCAGAGCCCACTGCTCTCACGCTCCTGCCTGAACAGCGCCAGCAACACCCACAAAAAGGCATCCTGCCCATGCCAAGCTCCCGAACCCCCTTTCTGCCAGCGGGTGCCTCCCACAACCTTTCCCAAGGCTGCCGGAGAGCCCTTCAGCCCACAGGTGCTGTCGCTCCCCCGGGACCCCCGGCCAAGGCGGGGGCTGGCAGCACGGCCGGGACAGGGGCCAGTGGTAAAATTAGAACGTGTGTCCCTGCCAGCCCCTTCTGCGAGCTGCAGGGACCAGCTGAGCCCGTCTAACCCGCACTGTAACCCTTCATGTCCCCCGTTTCGTGGGCTGGACAGTTACTAGAAAGCCGGGGATTTGCAGGGCTTTCCTTTGTTGATCGGCCGTCTCCAGCTACCCCAGAGGTGGGGTTTTTTGGTTCCTTTGGGACAGCCAGGATTGCAGCCTGCAATTCCCTTCTCTGCTGTCCCTTTCCACGCCAGGCAGTCCTGCAGAGACCGATCCTCCCCGCTTCGAAGGTTCGTGTCCCCTTTCCAGCCCCTTGTCCCCACCGCTGCCCTGCTCCTGCAGCAGTTATTGTTATTATTTACACTCCTAAGCATCCTTTGAGTTCTGCCGGGGGACAGGATCCAAAGAGAAAGCCTTTTAAGGATTTGTGCCAGCGCCGGGAAGCGAATCCCCCCCAGCGAACAGTGGTGCTGGGGGATTTGAGTGTAGACAAGTGCTTAAAGCTGAAAAGGGCAGCGAGAGGGGAGGGAGCCGGGGGCACGCTCTGAAACCAGACCCCCCCGCCCGAAACGCGGCTCCTTCCTCTGCTTTAGGAAACGGATCCCTGCTGCGGTTTCCTTTCAAAGGTGACTTGTAACCTCTTCATTAGGGTCGGCTTTGGCAGAGCCCCGATGGTGCAGCTGGCAGGGCCGGGGCCGCGCGGGGCGGGGGCGCGCTCGCCGCGCCAGGGCAGGGCAGCACTCGCGGCGGCGGCCCCGGCCATGCGCTGATGGGGACCATGGACTTTAAGGCAGATCCCAGTGCAGTCACCATCAATCTGCTGCTTATCGTGCGCCCCGAGGAGGCGGCCAGCAAGGAGAAGGGGCAGCGAGAGGCACAGACGGAAGGCGGCCGAGGCGCAGGTAACGCCGCGCCTGCATCGGGCGAGGGAGGGCAGGGCTGCAGCCGCACGCGGAGAGGAGAAGCAGCAGCTTTGGAGCGGGGTTTGGGCTTCCCCTCCTCTCTGTCCTCTTTGCACACATGCTGCAAAAGCCCACAACGCCACCTTTTTTGTAGAAGCCCAGCGCGTCTCGGCCGGTGCAGCAGAGCCTTGCGGGAGCCGCGCTCCGAGCTGCGCCCTGTCCAGCTCCGGCGTGTGCAGGAGCAGCCACACGCGGGGACACCGATCCGAGGCTGTGTTTGCACTCGCTGTGCCCGGCGCTGGCCCCGAGGTGCCCCGCGGGCTCTCTGGGCTGCGCAAGGGGCGCAGGGAGGGGGCTCGGCCGTTCCACCCCGCATCAGCTCCCACTGCCCTGGAGTACGGGAGCAGAACTGTTTTGTTTGCAGCGTGCCCAGGCTTTGTCTCCGAGGATCACTGTCCTGAGCCATTTATAGCTGCAGTTTGGGACAGTGTCCCTGGCCCAGCTCCCTCTCCTGCAGTGGGTCTTCCAAACAGCTATGGCTGTGCTCTGCAGCTGCAAGGGGACCCTGCCTGCAGAAGGAAAGGGAGGAGAACGAGCATTCCTGCTCTAAAACCTGCGGGGGAAGGTGAATTTTCAGACAACCGGTCCCAGGCTAACAGCTATAGGTAGAGCTATGACAAAGTTGTATCCATGCTCCATCAAGTACAGCATCCAGCACGTGCTCAAATAAGAGCAAATCCTACCAAAGCAGCTTAAACCTGGACTATTGCACTCCCTGCCCCCTGGTATTTCATAATTTAGCAACAAGAACTGCAGCCAAGGCTGCAGATGAGACAGAAGGTGGATCCTGCCGACACCCGGCTTCAGCTGGGATAATGGGTTGCACGAAAGGGCTCGGGGTGCTTGGCCTGCAGGCAGTGCCAGCACTTCAGTCCAGCAGGACCCTGCCAACCTCCTCTTTCTGTCCTGCAGGTTCGGAGGGTGATGGCAATGGAAACAACAGATCACAGGCACCTCGGGGCACGGGCCTGAACGGTATGTGACCCTCTGCCTCTGTGAGAAACCAACCCCAGCACACAGCCCAGAGCTCCGAGCTGTGCCTCTCGAGCATAAAAGTGCTTCACACAACCCCTCCCTTTCCAGTGCTTTCAGGGGCTCCACTGGAGGCACAGGGAATGCCCTGGGAAGCATCCCCTCCCTCCATGCTCTTTGGGCGGGATGCTCAGGGGTGGCACTGCCGAGCAGATCCCCCACATCCATCTGCAGGGATTCTCCTGCCGTGGAGCTCGCTCAGATTACAAGTGCACGGAGCCCTTACATTTCACAGCCAGCTGATGGCAGGGGAAATTCAGTGCCCTGAATTGCTCAGGTTGCAGGCAGAGCTTTCAGAGACTTCCCCAGCACTCAGACAGCTTAAAGCAGAGTCTGGGGGGTGCGAAGAATCTTTTCAACCATCTCCCCCCCTCAGAGACTGAGCACAAGGCAGGTGGGATTGCTGGCCAGGAATGGTGTGGCTGCTAGTCCTCCATGTTCCGCTGCCAATTCCCAGCCTTCTGCCCTGAAATAGTTGAGGACGAACATCTGAGGAGGTGACCCCTAACTAAGGAGCAGCTCCCAGGGAAGGGACTCAACCATCCCACTTGCTCCCTTGGCAGTCTAAACCCAGCGTGGTGTCCAGCAGAGAAAGGCAGAGGCAAAGGCAGAGCAAGACACAGGTAATACTCATGGTAGCAGGCAGTGGACTTTAGTTTTACACCAAGGAGGAACTTTGCTTCCACAGGTCAAACAAAGGCAGTGCCAAAGCCACGGCTGCTCCCAGCAGGACACCTGGCAGGAGTCCTGATCCAAGTCCCTCTGGAATCAGTGGTGGCTGGAGGCTGCTCACAGTCTGGGAGCAAACGATATTGCGTGGCAAGGCACTGCTTTGGGGCTTTTTTCACAAAGCAGATAAATGTCCTGCATTCTCCCCCTCTGTCGTGCTAAAGAGGTTCCACAACCAGAGCTGCAGAGTCAGCCTCCTCTACAAGTGAGTGAGAGACTGGTATTGATTATTTCCCACTTTAAATTAATGGCAGGGATGTTTAGCATGCACATGGGAATCCTTCCCTTGCAGCTCTGCCTTAGGCACAGTTTAAACCCCTGGGAGGGGGGAATTCAGACACCAGAGGAACATGCAGAGCTTTGGCTCCTCTGGCAGCACAGGGGTTAATGAATTCCCCTTGCACCAGCCACATTGGTGTCCTGATGAGGCCTCTGACACCCCCTGTGCTGCCACAATATTTTCAAACTTATATAATCCCCAGCCCCACAAGATCCTGTCACTCTGGGGACTGCTCCTTGTCACGGCCACACAGCACGAACGGACTCGGCAAGCCGTGAGGTCCAGGCTCCTCCCTGGCTTCTGGTGGCTGCTGGGGATGGATGGGGATCCCAGGACGCTTTGAAAAAGAGCAAGAGATCCCCCTGGCCAACACCCACCAGAGCCCGGAGCGAGGGCTCAGTGTCCTCTGGCATCTGCTCCACCTGTGAGCACCCTGGGCGCTCAGGCGCTGCCCACACCTCCCTCTGCTCCTCCGGGTCCAAGACAGTCAGGGTGTCCCAGAAGGGAGAGCTGAGGATGACAATGAGTTGCTGACAACCACACCAAAGTCCCCACTTGGTCTCCAAGCCCCCAGCCCTGCCCTTCTCTCCCACTGCCCTCCCCAGGCACCCCCTGGTCCAAGCACCCCTGCCCTGAGCACCTGGGACCAGCAGCGACTGAACTTTGAATCTGAAGAATGGGGTTGAGCTTCCTGAGCCCGTCCCTTGCTCAGTGCTGAGCAAGGCTGATTTAACCCCATCCTTGCTGACTGTTCCGTTCTCTCCAAGGCATTGAGATGTTTTCTCCCTTTGTGCCCCCAGGCCGGCGCGGCCCCTCGGATCCCTGTGAGCAGACACCACCCATCACTTCGGGCCCTGACACAGGTAAGGGGTGACCCAAGAGACAGAGCAGGGCTTCCCTGAGCTCCCAACAAGCTTTTTCTCCAACAAAATAACCTCCCAAATAGAGAAAATATCCCACCATGGGACAGCTGCCCCTCAAAGCACTTGCTGGCCAAGGACTTGTCTGGCCACTGAACACAAGGAGAGCAGCAAGTGCTTCTCTAAGCTTGGAGCAACCTGGTCTAGTGGCAGCGGGTTGGAACAAGAGGATCTTTAAGGTCCCTTCCAACCCAAACCATTCTATGATTCTTTATGATGGACATCTTGATCGGGAATAGTTAAATAAAAAAATCATAAAAGCACCAGCAACCATTTCATACCACCATTTTTTAAAGCAATGATATAGCACGTTGAAAAATTCCTGTGGAATTACATTTTTCATTTGTTGAATGCCTTTTAAACTCATCAGTTGAAGGCATTCATCACCAGTAAGTTTGTTTCCTGAAAACAGTTTTAACTTATGGGGGAAAACTTAGAAAGTGAAAGCTGGGGAGAAAACCCACAAAAAAGCAACGTAAAAATAACCTTGAGCGATAAAAAAGGACCCCTGAAAATATAAAAACTTTAAGGAAATCAAACCATTTGCTTAAAGTCTTCCCTTTGAGAAACAACTTCATTTTACCTTTGAATTAACTGACAAAATACACCAGCCAGCTCTATTCTGACACCCTGATACCTGCAACCATCCTAGAACTGGAGTCAAGCTCTAAGATTTAGGTTTTTACAGGTTTTACAGTTTTTCTTGCTTTCTGGTTTTGGGGCTTAAAGGACATTGAATCTCTCTGCATAATCACAGGAGAAACTTCACTTTTCTAAAGGTAAAATGCTGCAGAAAAACTTCTTCTTTGATGAAAATGCAGATTCCCACCTAATTAGCCAGTCCCAAGAGCTGACTTTCAAGGAAAACCCCAAATGTGATGAGGCTCTTGATAAACATGTAGCAGATATCACTGGATGGCAGCCCCGGGGTGCATTAACATCTTGACCTTCAGTCTCCTGAGTAACCTCTGCCTGATCCAAAACAGAAGCCCAGGAGCACATGGAGCTCCTCCAGGGAACCTCTGCAGCTGCAAACCCTTCCGAAATACCTGCCCCAAAAAAATGCAGTCTCTGTCAAAAAGTTCAGGTAGTTTTTATAAGAGATCCCCTCACTCTTTTTCTGGTATTTCCCTCTCTGAAACTTTAAGAACCAGAGTCCAGGTTCCCAGGGGAGGTTTTTCTGGAGCATCAGGGCATGCCTGGACCACAGCTGGCCCTGCCAGGACACTGCCTCTTACAGGCAATGGCCTTTGCCAGACATTTGAGTATCACAAGCCCAGCCATTTTCATCACTTCAAGCCTTTCTCTGCTTAAGTCCAAGAAAAATCAATGAAAGATATTGATTCTCTGCTTGCTGTAGCTCCATCAAGAGCTCTTTTATATGGTGATAAACCTTGGCTATCACCAGGGCTGCTGCTTTGTCTCGAGTTAGGAGCTGCCTCGGCAGGCGCTCCTGCCCTCTCCTCCACATCCTGGTTAGTTCTCCCTTTTCAGGGAGTTTGTCATTGTCTCTTGCAGAAACCCAAGTGACGGTGGAGATTCACCATGAGGACACCAGCCCCCAGCTCATCAAGAGACTCTCCTTGGGAAAAGGTACAGCCCCAGCTTTACACCCCAGCAGAGGCTCAGCCCGCCCTCCCTCCCCTTTGCCGGGGAGATCCAGGGGCTGCTGCAGCCAGGGAGCCCAGGCAGGGCTGAGAGGATCCCACATCCCACTAACCATGCCGGGCTTGTTGCAGGTTCCCAGAGGCTGAGAGGACATGACAACAAAGGTGAGGCTGTGCTCTAAGCAGTCCCTCCCCTGGGAGGCTGCTCCCAGGAGAAGACAGGCTCCTTCCTCCCGTGGGGAGGCTGCTGGAGGGCACATGCTGCCCATGGCTGGGGCTTGAGGAGCAAAATCCTTCTGCTCCTGGGGCATCTCCTCCTCCTCTGGCCCTGGGATAAGGGGGGTGCTGACACTCCAGCGTCCCTCAGCAATCCCCCAGCTGCCACAGAGCTCCCACTGGGGCTGTCACCTCACAGCTCCGAGCTCAGCACTCCCTTCTTCCACACCTGGGGGGGTTTGGCCATGCTGGGCTGGGGTTTGATGTCCCCAACCCTCAGGCCAGAACAGGAGATGCCCGACTGCTGGGATGGGATGGCAGGGAGGGGATGCAGCACACACTCCGCGAGGTGCCCACATCCATGTCCAAATGGAAGGGAATGGGCAAAGAAGAGCCTCAGCTCCAGCTTTTCCCACCCAGTCCTGCTCCCCACAATAGTTGATTTCTATGTGTCTTTTTTCTGTGGGCAACAACCTCCTCCCTCCCTCTCCCCTCTCTGTTTTGCAGGTTTCCAGGGGACTGAGGCCCCGCGGCCACCGGGAGCAAAGGACCTCCATGGTAACTATCCAAGAGTAGTGTTCAGCTTCCCAAGGCCCTGTTCCTCGGGATGGCGGAGGGGAGTGGCTTTGGGAATGTCACACGTGCCCAAGCCCTTCCCAAGGCAAACAGGCACGGGACTGTCTGAGGCACTGTGGATCCCACTCCTGCACAGAGCCTCTGCAGACAGACAAAGCCTGATAACCACATTAAAAAAAAAACAACCAAAACATCCCCTTACCAAAAAGGCAAAAAGTAATTTTCTGACCTGCAGAAAATGGGAACCTTTAAACGTGTAAATCTACTTTCTCTCTCTTTAGGTCAGTGTAACACCTCTTTTCAGGGAAAACACAGAGGAACAAATCAGCCTGTTAAGAAATAGGTGCTGTGTGCCTACAGGCTGATTGTGGCAGGCAGGCGCCTGCCCTGCACAGGGATGTGCCTGCATCCCACCCAGCAGGCAGCACGGGGACGTGAGGTGGGGGGTGCCCCAAACCCCCTTCCTGGGCAGAGGTTTCCAAGAGCAGGGCTCACATTAACAACACACCTTTGCAAGCCAGGAGTAGATCTTCTGGCCACCCCCAGAGCGAGCTGGAGCTGGGGCCAGAGCCCCTTTTGGGGAGGTGGAACAGGAGCAGAGGATGGATATAAATTTCAGAGGCACTGCTGGCTCCTCAGCCAGGACAGGATGCTCAGAGGGGTGTCCCACTTGCCTGACAAGGGTCAGGAATGAAGGGGGAAGTGACCAGCTCTGCCCCTACACAGCCCACGGCAATCCAGGCAAGCAGCAGCTCCACGCACCATCCATTCACCTCTCCCAGCACTCAGGAGTCACACAACGGTGTTTCCACTTCAGGTTCCCTTTTAAGCCCTTTTTGCCTAGAGAAGTAACAATCTTACAGAGACAGCTAGAGGAATCTGTCAGTCCTGAGCAGCTCTGACAGCACAGGACAGAGACATGGCTGTCTCAGTTCTCCTCTCTCCAGCCAGCAGAGCAGCGAGGGCTCAGGTCCAGGGGAGATGTCCATCCATTCCCCATGGCTCACTGATGGGAGACAGCAGTGTCAGTTCTTTTCAAGACTGTTAAAAAAAATCAGTTATCTGGTTAATTAGGGCAAGTTATTAACCCTTTGCTCACACCGAGTCGAAGCAGGAGCTCAGAGCCTGCAAAGATGCAGACAGAGGGTAGGCACAGCAGGTTCAGTCCAATTGCTCCCAGTGTTACATTCCTCATGTGCCTGAATTCCTGCAGGATTGTGGCCCTTTACCATGCAAAACTCCTAGAGAAGCCCAGCTCTTTAGTGCTGGGGTTCTTTGAAGAAGTCACGTGTTTTCTAAGGCTTAACAGATTTTCCCTGATACTTCTGCAATGTTCTCCTGTCCCTCCATACAATACCCCGGGATGTTCCATGCTGTTTTGCAGTGCCAAAGTTGCAGGGGCAGCTCCCGCTCCAGCACTGCCCAAATCCCAGCAGAGCAGACAGGATGGCTCCTGCTTTCCACGCAGCTGGCAGGGACCTCCTGCAGGTGCCCTGGTGTGCTCTGCTCCCCCAGCACCCACTGGTGGATGTCTGCCCAGCCGGGCAGGAGCTCTGTCCCCTTGTTCCACCACTCTGCCAGGACAAACAACCCCTCCCTTCCCAAAACAATGACAACTCCTTTTTTCCCAGCATATCCATGGGACAAATCCTCTTTGAAATCCATGCCAGTAGATCTGCAGCAATTGAAGAAGCTGGATGCCTACGCATTAGAAGTAAGTCTTGCTTTTGCCTCTGTCCTCCCCCCAGCTCCCCTGTGGGGACGTTCCATGAACCTGGCTCCTAGCACCAATACCAGCTTAGGCTGAGCTGTGGGGGCAATGGCCTCAGAATCTCCCAAAGAAGTGAAAAACCTTTTCCCTTTAAACATTAGCAAAGAGATCCCACTCTGGGAACTATAACCAACAGTACATGGACCTACAGCACTGCAGCTATATTTTTAAGGAAGCTGGAGGCAGAGCAGTCTCTGGCAGGTGGGGCCTCACTGGCTTCAGAAGAGCAAGAGATGGGGAGGACAGGAGATTACCACAGGGATTCCTTCACCATGACCTTGCAGTGCTTCCTCCCCACACACAGGTGAACGTCAAGAACAGCGTGGAGGAACTGGTCACAGCCCTGCTGAAAAAAGCCCGGACTGACCTGGAGAAGGTCCGAGCCATATGGATGTGGATATGCCATCACATAGGTAGGCTGAGGTCTCCAGCTGAAGATAAAGCTGTCACTGTCACCCCTGCCCCACTGCCTTGGCACTTTACTCTATTTGTGGGTTGGTTCCATGTGGGGAGAGCAATGAAGGCTTTCTGGAGGTTTTTATCCAGAAATGCATCCAGAGGGTCTCTCACCACCTGTTTCCCAGTCCCTGTGTTCGCACTGCCAGGCCCCACGAGGTTTGTGTGTGCATGATTAACCTGTAACTCCATTCAAGGTGTGACCAAGTCCCTACTATCCAAGAGCCAGAGCACAAAGCCAGGCTGCCCAACACCAGGGGCCTGCTTGTCACCTTCAGAGCCACCCAACACCAACAGAGTCCAGTTTTGAGGGGGTGCACAGGGAGCAGGTGATGATACAGATTTCAGAAGCAACCTGGTCTGGTGGAAGGTGTCCCTGCCCAGGGCAGGGGGGTTGGAATCAGATGATCTTTCAGGTCCCTTCCCACTCAAACCATTCTAAGTCTGATCTCCATCCCTGTGCCGACTCCCCACAGACGATGCAGCCCCTCCAGCACAGTCTGATGCTGGTGCCTTTGCCCTGGGAGAGTGCCAGTGTCACACAGGTACCCCCAGGAACCACCCAGCTGCCTTGCCCAGCTCCGTGTCCCACACTGGCACCTGTGTGAGTGCAGTTCCTGCCTGTACCTGCACCTTTCCAACTCAGGGTGCCCTGTCCCTTCCTACTCAGTCCCAAGGCTGGAGTTACACAATAACAGGAGATGGGAAGAGCAGGGGGAGGCAGCACTTGGAGCCTTTCCTGTCTGGCACATCAAAGGGGGCTCCTTGCCACCCCAGCACCTTGATGGGGGGAAACTGGAGATGCAACATGGTGGCATTTGCATAACACAGCCAAAATATTTCTTTCCCATGACGTCTTGGGGGCAGAGAAGCAGAGCTGTCCTTTCCCTCACCTCCTACACATCCTGATGGGGCACTGCTGCAGTGCAGGGCAAGCAGTGGAGAGGAAAAGAGCAGTTTGGGCAGCACTGGCCTCATCTCACACCCACTGAGACCACGCAGGGTTCGCATGGTTAGGTCAGTCCCAAGCTCCTTGGAGAGTGCTGATTTCACTGCATGTCCTGAAGCCCAGGCTTTGACTCCCCCAGTGCTGGCCATTCTGTCTTTCCACTGTTAACCCATTTCTGCCCACACTGCCTGGGCCAGGCCTGGTTGGAGTCAGTCCATGCTCCTCAACATTCAGGGGATGTCTCTGGCCCTGACAGCTACACTGGGATCTCCTCACAAGATCCTTTACACCACCTTGGCCCAGGTTCTCTTTCCTTCCTGTGAGACTGACCCCTATTTACACAGATGGAAAAGAAACAGAGTTGGGAATTTAAATCTGCTGGCAAAAATGCAATGTATGCATCCTGGAATTGCACTGATGACACAAACTCCTTCCTTGGATGGATTTTAAGTGAGAACATTGCTCTCTGGGCATCTCTTCCCACCCTATTCAGTTCCTCCCTCTGATGGGCTGCTATCCCCGTGCAACATCAGCACTAAAGGAAATAATTATTTTAGCTGTCATTTGTGGCACAAAGAGAAAGATCCATGAAGCCAGCACCCCTCAAAGTGCCCTGTAGCTTTGCTGGTGGTCAGTGAACAGCCAGGGTGGAGCTTCCAGCCTTTCCCTGTGCCTGGAGCCGAGGAGGCATCAGGTGAAAGAGAAGCAGTGGCAGCATTTCATCCCAGCACACACACAGCCTGCTGCTGCTCTTCCTCCTCTGCCCCAGCACCGAGGGGAGGGGGAACCAGCTGATGCAGCTGTCCTGAGAGCTTTGTCAGAAAAAATACATCTGTATTTTAAGAAAGAGGTTGTGGACGGGGCCAAGGTTGGTGGTATTGAATTAACCTTCCCAGACCAATCCGCAAGCTCTGTCTGAAGGAGCCCTGCTGTGCTGCTGCTGTGTACTCGTTCCAACAAATCGAGATTTCCTGAGCTTCCAGGTATTGATATGACCAGACTGGACAGGGCTTGGAGCAACCTGGTCTAATGGAAGGTGTCCCTGCCCCTGGCAGGAGGTTGGAATGAGGTTAGCTTTAATGCCCCTTCCAACCCAAACCATTCTACAATTCTGTCACTCACTTGCAACTCAGGTGTTTCCAACAAGCTGCTTTTCACACTGCTTTTATATTTTTAATACAAATTGCTTGCAAGGAGTGCAAAAATCTCAGCAGTTTCTTTTGAGGTAACACCACTCTGACTCCTTCAAATGCATCATGCTCTGGTTTATACTGGGAACTCTTGAGACTGTAGATCCTCCACTTGAGGGCAGTTCCTGAGGACACCCATTTTGTCCAAAAAATCAAAGTTTTCCTCCCACTTGGATTCAAGTGCTGAACCCCAGCCCAAGCTCAGAGCGAAGGGTGACGAGGGACAGAGCTGTCCCTCTGCCCCAGCAGTGTCCAGGCCACCCTCCCTGGCACAGGCACGGCTGTTCCGCTCTGCTCACAGAGATGAAAAGCAGCCTGAGCATTGCTCCTGCTGCCCATCGATCCCATTGCCTCAGGCTTTCGGGTGAACTTTTGTCTGTGTTCCTTCCCCCAGAATACGACGTTGTGGGCTACCACAACAAAAGCCAGCTGTCGAGCAAGCCCAGAGATGTGCTTCAGATGGGCAAGAGCATTTGTGAGGGCTACGCCGAGCTCTTCGAACATATGTGCAGGTAAATTAAGTTCAGAAACATTCAGTGCCAGGGAGAGTTAACATTCCTTGTCATCTCCGTGCCTATCCTGTCTGCCTTTGCATTGACTGATGTGACTTTAAGCAGGACGTGGAACTTTAGCTTTCAAACCATGCTGTGGAAAAACAGCAAGTCCTAGAAAGGTCAATTTTGCTCCCTCCTCCACTTCCTCCACCCTCCTCCCCAGCATAATTTACTTGGTGCCATCTGCTGAGCTTCGCATTGCATTAACATAATGGCAGATGAAAACACGGAGCTAATTTGATTAGAAGTAGGATTTTCCTTGGAGTATCTGGATGTGAAGGTTAAAAGCATTGCAAGCCTTGAACAAGGATTGCTGTCTTCAGCATGCTCCCTTGCAAGAGGTAGGCAGAGTCCCAGGAGGAGCTTTCCCCAAATGCTCTGGAGATGCCCTGTCCCCTCCAGGAACACCCCAGGGACACTGCCTGCACGTACCACACTGGCTTCTGTGGCCAATCTCAAGGTGCAGCACTGTGGAGGCCAATACTGCAATTCCCATTTTGTAGCTACATCGGTGTTTCATGACTAAAATCCTTTCATCTGCCAACAAAATCTCGTGGACGTCACTGGAGATTAATCACCTAAACTTCCCCCACAGAGCAGAGTTTTACAGTCACAAAGCCATTCCTCAGAAGAGGCAGCCTCCCCAGAGGGAGCACAGGGATGCAGCCCCAATCCCTTCTCCCTCACGTTTCTCCAAAAGGAGATGGCTGTTGCACAAGGCAACCCCCAAAATCCACAGCAAGGAAAGCAGTGAAGGTGCTTGGAGAGTTTGGGGATCAGCCTTAGGCAGAAGGGTTGCCCCAAAGGAGAAAACTGGACCTGACAACTCAGGGACAGGAGATTGGAAGGGACTTCCTAAAGTAATCCTAAGAGGGTGGGCTTGCAAGAGGGCCCTCCCAAAGAGCAGCTTCCACTCCCTTGGAAAAATCACAGATCAGTTATTAATAGCACATGTAAGTAACAACTGGCTTTCCACACCATCCAAAAGGATTTGAGAAGATTTTCACCACGGAACAGACAAAATCTACAAGAAAAAGGAGAGATAAAAAAAAAACCCCCGTCGTACTGTGCCAGATGCTGAACTGGTAAATGCTTCCAGCCAACAACATATCCCACAATGCACATTTGGTCCATTCCAACCCAAACCATTCTATGACATTGGACCTTGCTTTCTAAAGAGTAAAGATGGTGAAGCATGCATTTATAGCTGCATCCTATGGAACAGTTACTAGCAGTTAGAAGGCGGGGATTTGCATCTGTCCATTAAAAAGCATATGCTTAGTTCATTAAAAGCATTAATCTTTCCAGGATATCTTTCACTGTTTAAAGGCTCTGTTGATTTACTCAGAATTCCTCAGTTCCAGCTTAGTCACTATGTGATTCAGGAAACCTCCCAGTCATCCAGAATGTTACATTGTCAAATATTAGCAAAATGTTTAGCTCCTGTCCTGAAAAACTGCGCTTGAAGACAACAGCCTTGTCTTGCACAGAGATCTGCTCATCCCTTCTTCCCGTGCTCTGTTCCGCTCTTACACTGAGTCTAAGCACAAAGGCAGGAGGCAAAGAGCACTCGTCTTACAGAAAGGCTTTTCAGAGCCAGGTTTTGGGGGAAAAGGTGCTTTAACATGCCTTTTTTCCTAGCTCTGTGAGGGAACTTGAACAAACAGCCCAATTTGCCAGTCACCAGGAGTCCCCTCAAAGGTCCTGCTGAAGGCAGCGGCTGACATTGATTGAGTCCTACTTGTCCCAGTGCCAGAGGGAACAATTCCTGTTGCAGACACAGCACTGTCACCTCCGACCACAGCTTTGGCAGCCAGACTTCTTCCCATCCGCTGAGGTTCCTGTCACAGAGGAAAGGTGGGCACGGGCAGTGGGAAGCTGGCCATAAGGCATCGCTTCCCGGACATCAGCTGTGATAGCAGTGAATGCAAACACAGGCTCCTGACCGATACTTCAGCAGCACTTACCAAGAACTGGCTTCTCAGCTGACAAGCAGACTCAAGGAGGTGGCATGGCTGAGTGAAGCAGTGCAAATTCATGAATCCAATTCAGGACAAACCTCACAGCCTGGAATAAGGGAGACACTCCCTCACCAGGGTTGGTGATGAAGGCACAACAATTATTTTCCCAGGAGAGGTTTCAGCAGTTTCGGGTGCAAAACTGGCCTCACTGCCTAAAGGGGATCTCACCACTTAGCTAGCTGCTCCTTCTTCATCACCCATGTGTAAATATTCCAGATTTCACATCCTCCTGCGTCTCCTGTTTCCTGCAGGCAGTAGCTTTTCTTTTTTTCAGGCACAGTGCTTACACCTACCTACCACAAGCATAAACCATCCTGTCTCCTTCTGGAGAAGCCAGATGTGCTCCCTTTTTTAGATGAAATTATCAAAGTCAACCTAAAATCAAAGGGAAGAAGATGCCATTGAATTCCAGTGACACCTTTAGTAAGAGCCAGACTACTTCCTACCGGTTTTTAGGCAGAAAAGCAACTCTGTGTTTCATCTCCTTGCTGCACCAAGCAAACGTTGCCAACTGTTTCTTAATTCAGTTCTTCCAGTCCATTTTGTATCTAGGTCATCTTCAACCTCACACTGCCACTTCAACCAGTTCTGGACACCTTCCCAATCTTCTCTCTCTCTGCCTGCTTAATTTGTCTGTACAGTCATGGACACAAGAACAGAGACATGAGCACCCTTTTCACCAACACGAAATTGCTCCTTTACAGGATGTTTTAGCTTGGATTTTTTGTCTGTCCATTACTAGAGAGACCAATTTAAATGCTCTGATCTTTATTTTGGGAACTTTGAACACATCCAGGAACAAACTCTTCGTGCTGCTTTGCCAACGTTCACTGTAATTGAGAGCACCGTGAGAGCAGAACTTGTCCCTTAATGTTCCCTCTGAATATCCCAGCTAACAAGAACGTCTAGAGAAGCCTAGAAGGATTAGACACCAATCCCCATGAAATTAGTGGGAATTTGGTACTTAGCTCCTTGAAACTCCTAGGATCAAATCTTCCCTAAAGCTCCTGGGCCAGCTCCTAGTCTCAGTTACATCATGCAAATCCAAGCTCTCACCAGTCTTGTCAGTGGAGTTGTTCCAGACTTACTGCCCAGGTCCATGTTAGAATTTGACTCACAGGGGCCTGCGGGCTGGCAAGGGATTCCAGACCACCTGCAGCACCAGGTTTGTCCGTGGCATTCCTTCCAGCCTGGCCTGTTTGTTCTGGATACTCGTGGGACAGGCAGTGCCTGCTATCGTTGCTCCATCCTCTCCTTTGCTGAAGTGCCCACCTCCCCTGGAAACCAGCACCCTCTCCCTGGAAAAAGCAGCCCTTCCTGCAAGCTCCACTGCACTGCCAATTGCCAGCCAGTATCTGTTATCAGGCCTCGACTTCTTAACAACCATGCTAATTATCTTCCCCATAAATATCACTTTTCTCCTGAGCTAAACCCACATTATGCAGACAATCTCGCTCTGGAAGCCTGCACACTTTATTACTTAAGGTAGTTGTTCCATTTAACAGACTTCTCAATGAAGAAGAAAAATGTCAATGCTGTCCTACACAAAAGACAACGCTCCAAGTGAAGCAATTTTAGATTAATGGTGAAATACGATGCCAATGTTAGAATCCATCAGCAGAGAGCTTATTAACACAGTGCTTATTTAAACCTTATTTACACATCCACGCAGGTAGGCATTCATCACGTTTTTAGAAAGAGACTATTTAATCATTTCTACCCTGGGCAAGCACAAGCTCATTCTTTCAGGAAACTAAATCAGCATCCACAATCCCGTGAGGTCTGAGATACCTTAGCTGGTGTCAAACACCAGGCCCACTGTCATGGGGAGAGAACAGCCTGCGCTTTTAATTTATAATTACATGGGCTAATTGTGGACAGCAGCAAAGGGATTCCGCTGAGTAACAAGACAGAGAGCAATTAAGCACACTTCATCTTTGTCATCCCCTAGCAGTGCTGAATTGATGGTGCATCAGGCAAAAAGACAGGGAATATGCAAAAACTGGGAGAGAAAGGGCCCTTCCTCCAGCAGGGTGCTGAGTCCCTCTGCAAAGGTTACAAAAACAAACATCCCCCCCCAACACCTCAGGCATCATCACCTTTTCTTCTTCCCCAGAAGTACCTGACAGGTTTAAAACAGAACTCTCCTGCTGCAGCTTTTCATTTCCTTTCAGTCTTGCAGGGATTCAGTGCAAGAAGCTCTCGGGACATGCCAAGGGACACGGGTACAAGACAGGGCAGACCTTTACAGGGGACTCTGACCATGCCTGGAACGCCGTCTACCTTGAGGGAAGGTGGCATTTACTGGACAGCACCTGGGGGAGTGGTTCCGTGGATGATTCCTTCACCAAGTTCACCTACAGGTAAAGAAACCCCTCTACCTCGGCACAGAAACCTTCCACAAAGGCAGAAGGAAAGCTGATGGGATTGGCAAACCAAACAGACACATTTGGTGCCACAGGAAGACCCAGAGCCATGAGCAGGGTACCCAGGCTGCCTGTACAAGGCATGGAGCATAGCCTGTAGAGAGGCAGCAGCCCTGAGCAGCAAGCCAAAAACTTAAAGCCAGCTGGGTTTGCTTATCCCATCTTCAGTTTAGGCAGGGGTCCGTGGCACTCGAGTTACAGCTTTTGTGAGTTGATTGCAGCCAACGCCCAGTGCCTCCCTCTTTTTCCAGGAGCCTGTGGGTGCAAGGGAATAGTGTAAATACCCAGGGTTTATCCCAAAGCTCAGCATTTGCCCTGGAAACAGAAGACCAAAGCTCAGGTTTCTTCTCTGCCTGGGCAATTTCAAACCCATGGGTCTCAGTTTATCAGCAGCTCAAACCACTCCAACATCCCCCTGCTGAAACCACCACCAGTGTGTGGGGGAAGAATTCACTATTTGTAATTACTCATTTTCCCTAATTTCTCCCTTCTCCCAGGTACAATGAGTTTTACTTTCTGACTCACCCGGCCCTGTTCATTAACAATCACTTCCCAGATAACAGTAACTGGCAGCTTCTTAAGCCCACGCTGACGCTGAAGGAGTTTGAGAACAACATGCTGCACAACAGCAACTTCTACACGCTGGGGCTGCTGGCCACACACCCCGAGACTCCCATCATCCAAACAGGTAACAGAGAAGCCATGGAGCACATTCCCTCATGCCTCCCACATCCAACACACACCACTGGGCACCCCTTCAGGCAATGCTGAGCAACCTGAGTGAGTCCAGCAGCTCTTTTAACATAAAACCCCTCAGGTGCCACGACTGAACGACAAGGCCCATATTTAAGATCCCCTCGCTCAGATTTTCCAAAAGCTGCAGGAATTTATCTGGCTGGCTAATTTGTGAATGCTAAGAACAGAGTTAAAACTTCAGGATGTCAACATTTTAGGATTTAATGAAGACTTCAAGCTGTTTGGGAACAGGCTCACAGGGAGGTAGATTAATCTCATATCTACATACTGGAGAATTCTTGCACTTTGAAGCTCCGGGGAGCAGCTACTGGGCTGGCAATGGGTTCTAATCACTCTACTTCAGCCCTTCACGATCACAGAATTACAGAATTCCATAATGGTTTGGATTGGGAGGGACCTTAAAGCCCATCTCATTCGAACACCCTGCCATGGGCAGGAGCACCTTCTACTAGACCAGGTTGCCCCAAACCCCATCCAACCTGGCCTGATGGTACTTCCAGGTATATTTCACACAGGCTTTCACATTCTATCAGACCACAGCTCCAGAACATGATAAATGCACACCTCCCAAACAAAGGCCACTCTCTTTCTGAGGGACACTGGTCTAAGCAGACAGGTGACAAACTATGACCTGCCAGTTGCAGCTCTTGGTCTTACTACTAGAGAAACAGCAATTTATTGGGCCAGATTAGCCTTCCTAGAACAGGGGGTACACGCAAAAACTGCACTGACACTCCCATGCAGCCTCTTTTCTTTTGTATTTCCCAGTAAACGGAAAAGCCTCTGTATCTGTGGACTGCCGTGCTGGCACGTTGTTTATGTTTAAGCTGAAGGGAACAGACGAACACGGTTTAATGACTTTGAAAAAACACGGAATGAAGCTGGATATCTACCCACAGAAGACAGGGAGTCACAAGCTGGAGATCTTTGCCAAGCCCTCCAAGGCCGAGGCTCCAGATGATGTCTACAAGTGCGTGGTGGAGTACGTGGTGGAGTGCGAGTCCGTGGACAAGGCCATGCGCTTCCCCAAGGCCCTGCACCAGCCCGTGGGGCCCAGCTGGTTCTCGGAGCGCCAGGGCTTCCTGCGGCCGTCGCAGCGCGAGCCCATCCTGCACACCAACGACGGGCGCTGCTGCCTCACCTTCACCCTGGGCAAGGACATCAGCGTGCTGACCTCGCTGCACACCGACGGCAGCAGCCTCCAGGAGGACATGGGCCGGCGGCACGTGCTGCAGACCCACCGCGGGAACCAGGTCGAGCTGAAGGTCCATCTCCCGCACGCGGGGAACTTCGTTCTCAAAATCTACTCCAAGAAGAAGTCGGACCCTGGTAATTACGACTACATCTTCAACTACCTCATCAGGTGCCTGAACACGGAGGTGAAGTGGCCAGCCTTCCCCCAGAGCTACAGCAAGTGGCTGCAGGACTACGAGATCCTGGAGCCGCTCTCGGGCCTGCTGCCGGCCAACCGCAACGTCCAGTTCAAACTCAAAATGCACGGCGTCGCCAAGGTGCTGGTCCAGGCTGAGAACACCCACCCTCTGACCCTGAACAGGGGCTGCTGGGAGGGAACCTGCAACACCTCGGGGTGCAGAGAGGTGTTTGTGATGGTGCACGAGAACGCCAACCACAGCTTCTACTCGCACGTCCTCAAATACGAAGTTGAGACCCAGTAACACCCACTCCTTGTTCTTTCACTCACCTGCATGAACCAACCTCCCCAACGTGCCCCAAACCAACACAGCTTTAGGAGATCGCTCATTCTCTCAACCAAATCTGTTCTTTCAACAAATGCAGGACAACACTTGCAGGCTTTTGCAAGACCGCAGGCTCACAGATGGTCAAGGAAGCAGAAAATCCTGTTAAAAAAAGGAGCAGCAGTGGAAGACATGAGACAAAACCCTCGCCTACATTTCAGTAACACTGTCCAGACAAATATTTAGAAGAAAACTGACTGTCTGCAGGGCATTCTGTGCCAGCAGGGATGGCTGGATTCCAAGTTACGGACCATAAGAAAAGTCTCATGAGGGCTACTCCAAGAAGAATTCACCTAGTTACAGGGCAGGATGAAGAAAGTGCACCCTGGTTTTGCTGAGCAGCAACATTGGACATGAGGAACTTCAGGACCTCTAAACTAAATTTCTGTATAACTTTAGTCAAGTCGCAAAATACATCCAAGGAGAGTGAAGAGTTAGGAAGAAGATACAACACGAAGTTTCCTTGTGCACTTCACTGTCTTACAGATTTCAGTAATACTGGAAAAATACTTTTTACACTGACTCTTAAATACAATAAACAAAATCATTTTTACCTTTTTATATTAGAGTATTGTAGACACTTTTTCTGCTGTAATTATATCTGAAGCATATGGGTATTTCCATAACCAAAATTACAGCAAAAATGAGAATGTGGTTCTCAGAAATCACTCCTTACTCCAACCTGTCTGTGCAATACTGCAGCTCTGAACTGGCAGGGTTACGTGGGACAGCAGGCTGAGTGACATTATTACCATGTAACAAACCATTTGGTGCTGTACTCTTGGAAGACGCCTCCACGCACAAGGCAAAGGGGGGCTGCTACTGAATCCCACCACAAATGCACATCCTGGGATGGAGCAACATTGTAATGACCGATTCAGATGCCTGTGAGCATTAGCATGACCCAAGAGGTGTTATGTTTGAGTTTGAATTGAAAATAAACCTGTTATGTTTTTGCGCTCTGTTTCATTGACCAAACAACACGAATTCCCTTCCCAAAGCTGTTGCATTTTCCACACAAAAGAAGTGGGTTATTCCTACATTCCCTCCTCAGTGACTGGGTGGCAGGCATTACTCACAGGGCTGCCCACCTGCAGCAGGCTCACTCCTACGTTACTCTTTCTACCCCAGCACCCAGGGTTGAGTTCCCATTTAAGCAGGTCAAGGACCTGCAGCCAGATTCCTGCAGGATCAGCAGTCTCTGTGAGGATGCAGGGTGCTGCAGACAGGAGCTGCCAGCATGAACACGTGAGCTAACAGGGCTTACTCCAGGGTAAGCTGGGAGCACAGCAAAGCTTCAGGGTCTTTTTGTACTCGGAGACAAGAGGTTCCATATGCGACACAAAAGTGGGTTTTAAGTCCTCCCCCAGCCAGTTCAGTGTCTTTGCCCTCAAAAACTGGTGGCAGCAGCTCCTCCCTGCAGGAACACTAACAAGCCTTGGAGCCCAGCAGGCACCCGCTCCCTGGGCATCAACACAGACTGAGCAGCACAGATGCAAGGCAGACTCGGGGAGTTTTTGATTGCCTAAGGACCTTGAAGGCTAAAGCAAGTATTGTCTGTCAGCACAGACAGCCCTGGTTTATTTTGGTGCCTGGCAGAAGGGTTCTTTTTCCTCAGATCCCACTTTTCAGATCAAGGAGGACACACTGCAGTAGCTTTCATTTCACAGGTCAAGCCGATCCAGTCAAATACGTCACTTCTTACCATGGCAGGATAAGGAAGCATCCCAGAGAGCTTAGTGACTAAAGAATACAACTTCTTCCACAGAACAGGCCAAGGACACCGAAGCACAGACAGCCTTCATGGGACCACACATTTGATGTTCACTCACACGTACACAAACAGGCACAAGCACACAAACAGACTCTTTGGTAAAAGCCTCTCCACAGGTGACACCACTATGAACGCTCTCCTTGTCTCAAAGACTCACTCCCACAAGCTCTCCAAGTCCACATGCTCTGTCTCAAGCTGGCAGGGGCAACAAAAACTTACTCCAAGAGAGTAGAGAGGACAGTTTATGTACTATTGCCCCCTACTTAGCATGACTTCGGGGAGTATTCCCTGTTCCTGCAACCCAACTCTGCAAAACCCAGGCACCTGCAATTCCACACATCTACAGAGTCCCAGATTCTTTAACCTCTCAAAGTAGAGTGACCCCAAGCACTGTCACCTACAGCAGAACATCTGTAACACACTACAGACAGACCCTGCACAGCTTCCAGCTCTGCAGATGTACAAAAGAAAGTGCTGCAAATAAAGTTCCACGCTTCTGTCTCAAACAGAAGACAAACATCGGCTCTGCCCTGCAAATGTGCAAGAAATTCTTTAGTGCTATCGAAGGCATAAGTTCAAAGACACAAACCCCTCTCCAGCTTCATTAATTATGAAGCTGCCAGGGCCAGGTGATTATTCCAAGGGAGGTTTGACACTGCAAAGGTAGAGAATGCCTGAGAAACCCTGCAGACCCAGATAAAAGCACCGCAGAAGTCTGCACTTGCTGTGACATCTCCCTCCAGCATAAACACGGCTCCTTCTCCTCCCCCTCATAAAAAATGCACATTCTTCAGCACAGCCAAGGCTCCAACACCAGGAGAACGGCTCTGGAACAGACTTCTCAGTTATCTCAGGGAATCTGCAAAGAGAGAAGCTGGGAAAGACAAACACAGGGAATTAACTCAGCAGTTCCCCTGCTGCAGATGTTACTTTAGGTCACGTCTGTTCAAATTTTCAGTCTACTCCCTGAATGAAGCTGCTTATTACAGGTATTAGAAATTGATAAAACTGTAGGATTATAGCTGCTAATTAAACAAATGGATCATCTTCAGGCTTGCTCTCCCCTTCTGCCAACATGAGCTGCCAAGTATCTCTGAAGAGAACATCAGAAACAAGGCAAAATGTCTCCTGAACTTCTGAAAACACCAACTGCATGATGCAACACTCCGTAACTAACTTAACAAATCTTCAGGAAATATAGTACTATTTGCAAGGTATCATTTCAAAAATGAAATTGGTGGCCTCACTGAAGGCTGTGAGGGATCCCTAAGGGCTCTGGCATATCACACACTCAGTGCATCTAAACGTTCATCTGCAAAGAGGAAACAGTTTGGTGTATTCTGCTGTTCAGATTTTATCAAAATACCCCACAACCAATAAGTCCTTACTGGAGATCTGGAAAAACAGTGTGGATGTTCCACAAATACTTACCCATGGACAGCTCTGCAGAGGATCCCTGGCCAGTGCTGACTTTGTGCAGAACACAACCCCAGTCCAGCCCCAGCTGGGGACACTTCAGCACCTCATTACAAAAGCTGCACAATGAGAATCCAGAATGGATTTGAAGGTTTTATCCTCATGCAAAGAACTCCACAAGAAAGCAAAAATACACGGACTTTTGGATTGGAACATGCCTAAACTCTGGAATGCAGAGGTGCATGCCCAAGTGCAGCCCCAGCCTGCAGCCAGGCATCCCCTGGGCAGAACTCACCTGCCTGACACAATGGGTGGGCTCTGTGTACATGTGGTGCTTTTGAATTCCTGCTCCTTGACAGCATCAAGCTGCTCTAAGACAAGGTGAAGCTGATGGAAAGAACAGGAAACTTATGGACACGGAATGTCCTCATCCCAAGGTTTGCCTGTACAAAGGCTGAGAAGACTCAGCCACACGAGAACTGCAGAGACCCCCAAAGAAAACAAGTCCATAGGAAACAAATCCCATCCACTCATTAACAACTTAGTTCCCTTGAGGACAGACTGAGTATTTTCCCCAAAAGAGGCCACAGATGTATTTTGATGCAGCAGTTCCACTGGACTGCCCAGATTCAAACCAGGCTGGCACCAGCTCAGATGGCAGCTGCAATGACGTGTGGATGAACCTCCCCTCTGTGTGGGTTCTCCTTCCATCCAGTGACACTTCCCATTCCCATTTCTCTTTTCCAAGAGCCGTGACCACAACCAGAATTCAGCCACTCATTCCTCAGCCATTCTGCAGTACTTCAAGCACCTTGTACAGCAAGATAAAGACACCAGATACTACACAAACTGTAAAGCTTTGTAGTAGTTGCAAGAACCACGAAATATTAAGGAATTCCACTAACGACAAATTAACTGGAAAAAATGCAGATAGCCTAAAGAAAAGAGGAATTATATTCCTTGTTCCTTGAAGAACATAGCTATGCTGTGATGGAAAAGGTGTTGATCCAAGTTCCCAACAAGATGGGAAGAAAAGCCACAAGAGTCACTTCATGTATTTGTATGAACAAGAAAAGAGGTGTTTGACATTATGGTTTATTTCAATGCTTTTACACATATAAAATATACTTAAAATACTTTACATAAAAGCTAGCAAATGGTTGGCTTTTAAAAAACACCATAATCTTTGTGAGTTAGCACATAGCTCTGGTGCAGGTCTCTGACCTACAGCAAGCTGACTAAAACGCTTGTGGTGTAACACCCCTCATCAGAGCAGGCATGTAGAGAGGAGTCCCTTTTCCTCACCTCCCATCCTGCTGATTCAGCTCCAAGTGGGACACACAGCCTCTCACTCAGGCTCCAATGCCAGCTGGATATGGGCACCTCCCCAGCCACAGTTTGGAACCACGTAAGGAAACCAGCATTCCAGTTCCACAAGAAACATTATTCCTGGTGTTCAAATCGTCTCACTATCTTTGCACTCTCTTTTTTCAGCTCCTCAATGTGAGCATTTAGGCATTCCAGGATGTGCTGTGATCTCACTTCCTCGTCTTCCAGGTATCGTGCAGCTATGGATCCAACAGAAGCAGTAGGCAAGGGGCACTAAATGGAAACAAAGGGATTATCAGGTATTCCTTCATTTCAAGTTCTGGCCAGAAACAACACTGATCTGCAAACCACACAACTGAACATGCTCCTAGATGGCTCACTTCCATCTTCGTGGGCAGACTAAGCACTCAGGTCTCACACTTTATCACAGGTCATGTCCCTCCCAACAGCCTCCAGCCAGCAATGACTGCTGCACCAAGCCAACACTGCCAAAAACTCACTACTAAAAAACCAGGGCTAGAGAAGGTCACTACAGAATACTACAGGGTTTGTCCTGGGTGTTAGTGCAGCTCAGGGTCTGCATCCTGCTCCTTGTCTCTGTAAAGATCTCAGTGAGCAGGAGCATCCCAGAGTGTGGGTCCAGGGAAGGGAAAGCACTGCCACACTGGTAATTATTTTACCAGGTATTCCACACTGGGAATATCTCTGCTTTCTTTCATATGTCTCCTCTTCTTCCCCAAAATAATGGGCTCCTGGTACAATCCCACAGGCAAGTACAGGCCAAACTCCCATTGCAGCTCACGGAGCAGCATTTCAGTCCAGCCAGCAATGGTCAACAAACTACTCCAGATTCTTTCCTTTACAGTCAAGAACTATTCCTGCTCCTCACATCACTTACCCACAAGTTATTAACTTACAAAAACAACACTGTAAACCAGGCTTAATGTACAAGTTGATGAAGAGAAGCCTCGTGCACAGGGGCTGGCACATGAAATATTAAGGTTACTAAGGGGTTGCTTTCCATTACAGATAAGTTGTCTCAGTGTCTTGGCAAGAGAAAATAACTGGTTATTTCCAAATCCTGGAGTCTCGTGGTTTTCAGGTCTTATCAACAGCCAGGAACAAAGGGAAACAGAAAAGGCTATAGACAACAAGCAAATCTCTCCCACCCCACTACTGCCTACTGATGAGAGCTCTCCTCTCTTAGTGCTAAAGGAATTGATTTAAAGACACTGGAGCCTGACCATAAGCAGTGGGTCCCAGTCAAGACCAGGAGAAATACCTGCATTTCCTTAGAAACTTTATTTCTACCTCTCAGCCCATTCTCTTCTATTAAACATCAAGGCTCAGATCCTCTCAGACCCTGAAGTGGAACTGTTCACACTTTAGGTCCAATCCTGCAACCTGAAGAGTTTCCATTTAGAATATTGCAGTTCCCTAAGTTCCCAACACTGCTCTCTGGGTATGTGCACAAGCTACTTTAGTCTTGGAACAATCAAGATCTATTCCGGGTAGTAAACTTCATCAAGATCTACAAATCTAACAAGCCTCCACTTATCTGTGCATCAGCCTTAGAGCCTCTTCTCTGGCCTCCCACAAAAAGATAGCCAATAGTTTAATAGTTGTCACTGCTGCCAACACACATCCAGAGGAGAAACTGCTCTGAACACTGCTGGGGCAACACATCTGGAGCAAGGACCAGTGCTCAGCATTTTCCCCTCCCTAAACATGACAGGAAGAAGTGATCCAGTGCCAATTTTCTGTATCTTGGTCAAGTGCTTCAGCAACTGAGCTGAGGTAGAAAGACAGAGAAATGCCAACACTGCTCCCTATGAAACAAGTACGATCAGCAGCTGGGAAGAAGAGCAGGCTCCTCTTGTGCAGTGAGGCAGGGATTTCAGCCTTTGTCATCAGCAGCTTTAAGTTCAGTGTGCTGACTGCTGCAGCCCCACTGAAAGAGGTAAAACTCACCCTGTGCTTTACAGACGTGCAGCAACCAGTCACCCAGAGACTGTGTGAAATACTGACACACTCAGCACTCCACACCCACTCTGAGCCTCTAGTACAGACCCACGCCAAAAGCTGAAGCAGAATTCTGAGGGAACACGGGCAGGTGCTGGTACACACTGAGGTACAGCACCAGCACGGAATGCTCCTGGAATTATCTTAGATAGCACACAAACACAAAGCCCTTCTCCAGGGAGTTCTGAAGAGCTACCATATGGATCCCCTTGGCCAAGTGTTAACCATCCAGCAGGGGCTTTCCCTTCCTGTTTAACATTTGATTTACTTACAGGATCACACACAACATGCAGTTAGGTAATGCATTCGAAAGCCTGTCTCCTTTTGCCAGATGAGAACCCAGCTCTATTTTCAGCTGTTGAGCAGCAACTAGTTTCTGTACAACTGCTTACCAAAACCATAGATTCTCTGTGATGATTTGAGGCAGGCTGCTTAGATGCTTCATCTGCAAAATCTTTGTTTTCATCCACCAAATGGAGCACAGACTCCTCTCCCAGCCAGGCATGTGACTCCTTGCAGTTCTTGCTGCTGCTCTGGGAGGGTGGCTCACCCGTCTCGGGGGTAACAGTTCCTGTTTCAGCAGCCCCACACCTCTGGGACTCCCTGTGATGATGCTGAGCAGTCCTGTCAGGCTGGAGATGTGTCCTTCCTGCATGCTCATCCTGCTCGTGCTGTGCTTCCCGAGCTGTCCTGGAAGGCAGGTTTGAGCACGGAACTGAGTTTGTCTCTTAGCAGCTGAACTCCAGCAAAAACTCACACAGAGGCAACAATTAACACAGATGTTACTAACAGCCCTGGCAATCCAAACTTGTTTCCATAGTACTTCCATACCACATCCAGTGCCTGCAGAATTTTCTCTCTCTGCCACTACTGTAGATACCAAAAGCCACAGCCTGCACAAACTAGCACAGTAACAGAAAGGAGTGCAGCTGCCTGGGCCACATCTAATCCTGTCACCAAAACCAGCACAGACTGCTGCTCCAGAGAGAGGCAGAGACAGACAAAAGACAAACACTGCTGGCTTTGCAGAACACAAACCAGCTGGGACTCGAGGCTACTGCACTGCTTAAGGCACAAAGGCAGATTCCCAAACAGTCCTTGTGTCCTCCCGGCCGCGCGATGCACTGGAGAGACGCAGTGTGCCACAAACCCCACACATCCCCACAGCTCCTGCTCCCCCTCTCCCCGAGGAAGTGACACCCTGGGGTCACTCACCTGTGCTGTACATCCCTGGGCTCTTTGCCTTGGCCCTGCTGAGTTGTGCCCTTGGGTTCAGCTGGGCACAGCTGTGCAGTGAGCCCCAGTTTCGCCCTGGTCTCGGCGAGGTCCTTCCGCAGCTGCTGGTTCTCAGATATCAATTTCTGCAGCTCCACAGTGTAGTCCTCCCTGAGTGCTCTCAGGGTGCCATCGTCCCCCTAACAGACAAAGAAGGGAAGAAGTCATAAGCTGTGGTTTGCAAGACACCACAGTCACATCCAGAGCAAAGGCCAGCAAGAGAATCCTTAAAGCATCTCCCCTAATCTCATTTTGACTGGCAAAATCTTCAAGACTTTCCTAGGAGCAAATTAATTACATTTATGTCTTATTGGGCCTGCATCCAGAGCCAATATGCTGATCTGCCTGGGAAGGTCAGTCTCTCACCACTGGATTCCTTTTAAAACAGGAAAACATGGACCTAGGATAGTTCAGATGTAGCTGTCTCCAACCTTTTTGAAACTCTGAACAACTTGCTTCTTCCCATTATCTTCTTCTTACTAGGCCAGGTGGGGATAATTTCCACTGCTTCTACTCCTGTGACATTCCCACTTGCATTTTGCCAGTTCTATTAAACTTAAATGCTTAATTCATTCTCATCACCTCTGTATCTAAGGTCTTTCCAAATGTGCATTAGGGCCGCCAGGCCAAGATCCAGCTCCTGTGCCTTGGGGCTGTGGGGCTTTTTTAAAAGCAGATTTCTTGCTTTGCAAACTGCCACCAGGTTTTTGGGAACTCACACAGGCAAAAGTCACCAGGCACCTTTCAAGCAGAAAGCAATGGGCCTTAGGTTATTTCAGTTTCAAATCAGCCCTCCAGAAAGCTGTGTTTTTAATCCATCTCACCAGCCACAAGTTTCTGCTCAACACTTTCCCAGGAACCTTTGACAATCACCCCAAAGTAATACTAAGAGCTGAGTATTTCCTTCCCACAGATCTAACAGGATAAAAGCTCTGATATATTCCCGTGAGGCTGTCAGCTGTCTGAATCCAGCTCTTACCCCCTGGGAAGCATCCATTCTGCTTAAGCTGAGACAGAACTTGCAAACCAGCCACTGCTTCCTTCACAAAATGAGATAACTCATTATTTCTGCCAAGGCTGTACCTCTTCCATGCAGGCTCCTCTTCTCCCCTCTGCCCCAAGAGTTCTGGAGGTTTTGTTCAGCTGCAGGAGCCCACCACAGGGCCCTTTCCAAGAACACTGTCCCAAACACATCCAGCCCAACTTCCTGCATCCCACCCATGGAGTGCAAGGGAGAGCCCAGCTGAATGGTTCCTCACCAGGGGAGAACACACTCTCACCCAAATATTTCAAGGGCCAGAGCAGTTACAGCTCTAGGATAGGTCAAAAGGAAGTCACAGGTTGAGGATTCTCAAATGTTTGAGGTAAACTGGCTTAAAAAGGA
The DNA here is from genome assembly GCA_013397795.1 of Orthonyx spaldingii. Taxonomy (NCBI): domain Eukaryota; kingdom Metazoa; phylum Chordata; class Aves; order Passeriformes; family Orthonychidae; genus Orthonyx; species Orthonyx spaldingii. The sequence goes on from VZTJ01001390.1 coordinate 719,455, forward strand.
AGTGTAATGAAATGTACCAAAACATGTGGGCCAGAGCTCATGGAGAAGAAATGGAAATGATGGCTGCTTCTGCAGTTCTCTTCACCACTCTCTGACTGAACAAATACTTGGTATTTCTGCACCTTATTTCCTCTCAAATGGCCCCTTTTGCTTGGGTTTTAAGTTCACTGAGCTCTATTCCCTATTTTGAGAGGTCTGGGCAAAGACTTTGACTGTTCCCAGGTAGGAACACGAGGCTAGCCCCTCCCCAGCTCCTGGTCCTCAATGCATACCTTCAGCTTACCACACTCTGTGTTTTCCAGAATCTCAGAGAGATGACGGTTCTCCAGCCTCAAGGTTTCCAGCTGGACCAGAATTACCTGAGGAGAGAGAGGCAAACAACAAGCTCAGAAAAAGAACACAATACATGCCCACAACATCCTCCAATCATTTTCCACCCTCAAACTCAAGTACTAAGCAAGGTTTGGGCTGTTACTTGTACAGGGACCCTACAGAAAAGGCTACAAAATCAACCATGCACAGCTTTCAAAGATGTCATCCATCCTGGCCTGGTTAGCATGGCTGATCCCAAAAAACTCTGTGGGACTGTAGGCTGCTGGTTTGAAAAGAAGCAGCAAGACAGATTCAGTGAACACCATCATTAGAAGATTTCTTCAGAAGGTCTCAGTTTTTGTACAGAGGCTGAAGAGAGAAGGAAACTACTAATGTAACTAGAAAGCAAGATGGTGTTTCAAGCCTTCAGATCCCTTAAACAGACAGCATAAGTCTTGTGCCTTTTTTACCCTGTTCTCCACTGCTTTCCTCTCTGCTCTTTCAATCTCTGCTCTGAGCTGCTGCTCCAGGTCTGAGGTGGAGCCGCTGGCCGATGCAATGGTGATGTCCCGCTGGTGCAGCTCCTGTGTCAGCCTGGAGATCTCCCTCTTCATCCCTTCCAGCTCACTGCTGTGCATTTCTTCAGCCTGAGAGAGCTGCTCTTTCAGCTGGAGGAAGACATGCACACACCACCCACAAGCTTTTAGAACATGTTTCAGCAAAAAAAGCAAAAGTATTGCACGTGGCAATGTGAAATCTCAGTCCTGGAAAACAAAAAGCTCTATGTACCAAACCCTTTGCACAGGCTTGTCCCTTCTGATTGAAAGCTACCTCATCCCAATCCTTCCCCTCACCATACACTGCCAACCGTAAAGAAGTTTCATGCCATGAAGTACTTGAGAAAACCCATAACTTAGCAAACCAACAGCCCCTTCAGCTCATCATTCAACCTCTGTAACCAAAACCAGAGAGCCAAAGGTTCACCATGACTGGGGAAGCACAGTAACTTGGGAAACAGAACCCTGCAGTTTGCCACTCTGCCTGCCTGAGGTATTTAAAGATACCATTTAAAGATGGTAACTTTAAATAGCTCGAGCCAGATTTTTCTTCCAGGAATTAATTTGCCCTAAGTCTTCTGAATCAATATTGGAGTTGAATTGATATTAGCTTGTAGCAAGTAAAGCTTCCCATGGCAAACTTCCACCAGCCAGCTATGAACAGGGTAAAAATACATCTCTTTGTTTTCATAACGCTGTGTGATGACCACTAGTCCCTGCATTATGAGAGAATAATCATTCCCTATTTACTTTCCACATGACAGGCATGATTTTATATTTAGTCCATTCAATCTCATTTATCTCTTTGCCAGTTTGGTAAGTCCTATTCCATTCAGCTGTTCCTTGTATAAATCACTCCATCCTTTTGGTCACCTTTTTCCATACCTTATCTTGGTTTATTCAATGCTTTTTGAGGTGGCAGACCACATACAATATTCTGGTATAATTATTCAGTGGCGCGACAGAACAACAGCAACATAATTCCTTCCCCAAGACTCCATTCTATTAGTCAGAAATATTAACCACCCAAACACCCAGGATTTTTCTGAGAATTACAAGCATTTTAGAAAATTGAACCAGATGATCTCTGCCTACCCATGTAAATACTGTACACACGGTGATTTATCTCCATGTCACCTCAATGCCTCCCAAGTATATAAAACAGAAACAGCCTTCATAAATCTCTCCCTCCTCCTCAGCAGCCTGAGAGATTCATTTACTGTGTGGCTGTTTAGATGTGTAACCAAGCACACATCTCTGGCAAGATCTGCACCTCTGTATGTTCAGAATAAAGGATGAAAGATTTCCACACAAGTGAGGTTTTTCACTCAGGTTCAATGAGGCTTCCACTCTACCAGGCTCCAGTGAAAGCTCTCACTCGAGGTGATGTAGACCATTATGAAAAGTCAAGCTGGTGCAGGGCCTGCCCTCCTTGGGTGCTGAGAGTTCTGGGGTGAGCCCCTCATGGCCGTGAGCTGCCCCGTTCCTCCCAGCCCCTGCACTCATATCTAGCTATCAAGCCTGAAACACACTCCCTTAGTCACAAAGGGACCAGGACACATCTGAAGTCCTGTCTAAAGTGTGACAGGACATATTCCAGCAAACTCATTCCCTCCCTGCTCTTCATCCTGTCGGGAGCCTGTATTAGGCTTAAACTCAAGATTCCAGACCTTAATTTCTTCACGTATTTGCCCTTGCAGCACTAATTCAAGTATCTCCACAGTGTACAGAAGCACTGGGGGAGGCCCAGGAGATGCTCACAAAGCCAGGTTCAGACACCTGCAAAGAGGTGTCCTCTCAGCCAGGTGTGCTCCTCACCCTGCCTGCACAGCAGCCCTGCCCTGCTGCCACTGCTGCAGCAGGTGGCACACAGGGATCAGCTCACTCCACCAGTGCCATCCCACTCCCCGGGAACAAAGCCACCTCACCTTTTTAATCTCTGCCCTTGACTCAGTCTGGTCTTCTTCCAGGGACTGCAGCTCTTTGATATTCTCACCAAGCTCCTCGCTCAGCTGCACACACCTGGCATTTGAAGACACCAGGCTGGGTGCCAAATGCAAAAGTATAGATTAGAATAACCCAAGGAGGAGAAAATGGGCAGAGAAACTTTGATCTTCCAGGCAGTCCTTTATGTCCATTACAACAGAAACTGAATTCAGTCTACAAGTTCCTTACCAATCCTTTGGGTTTGTTTTCCAGAATCATTTCACAAGAGATCAGGAAGATGACCTAACAGATAACAGCTGTTTCTTGCTTCTTTCTTTACAAACTAAGACTAAAAATGTCTATGTAAACACAAGTCCAAAAAACACAAACCTGGAGAGGGATCATAGAATCACAAAATGCTTTGGGTTGGGAGGGACCCTACAGCTCAACTCATTCCACCCCCTGCCATGGGCAGGGACACCTTCAACTTGACCAGGCTGCTCCAATCCCATCCAGCCTGGTCTTGAACACCTCTAGAGATGGGGAGTCCACAATCTCTCCGGACAGACTCGTTTATAATTCTCACTTCACAGGAAGGCCTGGATCTGGTTCTTACCAGCTGCCTATAAAGACTCCTTAGCCATTAGGAGTGAAGGTGCTCAGCCTAAGCAAGCTGAACTCTGGGAACACCCACTGTGTGCAGTGAAAGGCAGCCAACCAATTAGCAAAGCAGTCACTAATACACTGCAAAATGAATAGCACTTGACTTCTTTAGCCCTTTGATATTTAAAACAAGCCTACAAAAATCACTGGTGAACTTGATGAACGCAATTAGGTGTTGCATTATTATCCAAGACTAATTGCACTTCCAGAGGGAGCAAGCAGTGGGCTACCTGTTCTCCAGACGAGTCACCTCTGACTGCAAGTGCTGCTCCTTCTTCTGGGCAACATCCAGCTGCAGCATCACCTGCTCCAGCTCCAGCCCTGGAGAGGACAACAGCTTCCCCTGCAAGCGCTCCTCCAGGGCCCTAAGCAGAAACAGCAGCTTTCATCTCAGCACAGAAACATCACACCTGAGTCTCCTGGTACAGGGAGCATAACTACTGTTTTCCTGGAGTTCTCTGAAAAATACACAGAACCTAAAAGCAGGTGACTGCTGTGTGCAGTGTGAGTGAGCCAACACAGCAGCTGGAGGACAGCCCCTGCTTGAGTTCAGGCTGATGAAAAAAGATGGCATTTTATTTTGATGTTGGTAAGTGACCAACACCCAAACATTCTGACACAGCCACCAGAACCCAACAGCCTCTGCACATTGCCAGGGCAGAAGGGGAAGGCCAAGATGATTTTATCCCAGATGTAGTTACCTCACCAAGCCCCAATCAGTGAGAACTTTCACCCAGGTTAATAAGCACCTTATCAAACTCTGAAAGGCCTCCAGCACCTGGCTGAAAATGCCTTGGAGAAACTCCCTCAAAAGCCCTGCACTGCCTCCAGAAACCCAGCTGAGGAAAGGGGATTCCTTCCATGCTCTTCACTGATTATCTGCTAATTTCAAGAGCAATACAAACTGAAAAATGCCGGAAGGCAGCACAGCACTTGTGGGAAACTGCAGTGTACTACTCTAAATACAACCAATACAGATCCAGCTGCATGAAAATGCTGCTACTGTCCTCAGTCAGAGAACCTGGAATATAGATCTGGATTGAAGAGCCAAAGTACCAACAAGGCACAGATGCTACCTGATGAGGAATTCTTTTGTGCGAAGAGTTTCAGTCATCCTGGCCAGCTCTTTCTGTAACTGCTCCTGGTGCAGCTTGGAGCTGTCAATGAAAACTTCTTGAGACTGCAAGGTGGCTCTCAGTTCCATCTTCTCATCCTGCAGCACCTGCACAGGAGGCAGAAGGAATGACTGTTGCAAGATGGACCAAACCAGTTTGTTGCAATGTAACGAGGTTGATCAGATTTTTTAGGACCCTTGGAAATACTGCAGAGCAGCACATGGCTGTGAAGTCAATTTTTATGCCAATCAGGAACTTTACAAAGGCTGTAGAAAGAGACAAAAACTCCAGGATGAAAAGCCTTCCTGCCACTTCTCACCAGCCCTGCTTTAGACCCCGTTTCCTAAGAGCTCCTCCACTGACCTCTAACATTTTCTTGGACTGCCTTAATTCTTCCTGAACTCTCTGCTGATCTTCCAGAATCATGCGATTGTCCTCACTCAGGTCATCCACCCTCATGCTGAGCCTCTCCACCTCCAGCTCGTTGGCACAGATGGTGTCGTTGGCCCTCTCCAGCCTGCTGGTTAAGTGCTGGATTTCCGAGCGGCTCGCCAGCTCCACCGAGTCCAGGATGTGCTTCCGATTGGCCAGCTGGGTCTGCCAACAGCAATCATCTGCATTACAGCTAAACTGCAAAAACACAAAAGTTCTACCAAAGCTACGTTCAACACAACCACTGATTTCTTGGTGTAACGAGTCACGTTCTCAGAGCAAGCAACAACACCTTCCAGGGAATTAGGGAGAGTATTGTTCCAGGGTTACATGATGAATAAAACTTCCAAAGGCAAACAGAATAAGTAAAAAACCAAAATGAAAGAAAGAGGGAGACCTTTGATTCTAAAAGCAGTTCAAAGAGAATCTGGGAAATGAGAATCTGAAAAATGATATCTCAGATCACTCCAGCTGCCCGAGTATGATTTGTCTAAGAACAAAGCCTCCTGCTATTTTTTGCTCATGAGCCCAAGGCCAGACCAGGACAAATGGCTGCAGGTAAGAAGGTTTGTAAGCCATGTACAGGGCAGAGATTACCCAACCATTAATTCCACACCAGGACAAAAAGCAGCTCTGGGTGTGCAACGGAAAAACCACAACCACCAAACAGCCCCAAAACAAACCAGGTGTAACAGCCAATTTGCTTTGCTCTCTGCAGTAAATACCTGGTTCCAGCAGCTTGGGGGAATGCTCACTTTGAATTTTTCAGTGTTTTAATGGCAGACAAAACAGTTACAAGGAACGTACGAGTAGCAGACAATACATGCTCTATTATTTATAGGCACAATACGTTATTTCATAGCATTTCTTTCCCCACAGCTAGCTGGTGAAATTTAACCAGCCAGCTCTCACATAAGCTTCTAGGAACATTCACTTCATATATTCCCTTTTTGTATACAATCTTTGAATTTTTAAAGGCTGAAACAAAATATGTGAGCAGTTCTATATTCCCAGTTTCAAAGAGTGGCAATGCCTGCCAGCTTCAGAATCACCACAGGCCTTGATTTACACAACCTATAGGAACTGCTCATTTGCAAGGCTATGGTATAATTTTGATTACAGCCTTTTATTATTATTTGAACAGTCATGACAGAAAAGGTAATCAAGAGGGCTGAGAGTTTAAAGTACAGTCTTTCTTCACCCAAGAAGCCAGAGTACCAGACTGCCTGAATATTTATTTCTGCATTAAGAAAATATTTAAGCTGTCTCTTATTTCCAGCCTCACAACATCCAGGCCAGCAGAGAATTCCCAGTTTTAGGAAAGGCTCACTTTAAAGGCTGCAGGTGTTTCAGGAGGTGGCCTGTACTGGGGAAGAATTCCAGGCTTCCCTAAGGTGCTCTGCAAGGGATGAGGGGAAGCCAGATGAAAGGAAAGAGGGAAGTACTCCATGGTCATGGATCTCAGCTTGACCTTGTGCTAGAAAGACAACCAAGCACATAAAATGTACAGAAACATCCAAGGTAAGAAATTTAGCACTTCCATGTTGGGCTTTTCAAAGCAATTGAGGATTCAGGCAGTCTGTTCACAGTACCTGTGCACCTAAGGCACCGACGCCGCTTCGGGAAAACCTCCCCAGCCTCCTGGTTTTCTGCTGCACAGAAAGACAAGTTCCTCTGTGCCCCAGTGTCCCAGCCTGAGCTCCAAGGACACATCTGTTCCCAAACAATTGAGCTATCAACGACACACAGACAGCAGAGCAGCAAGACCTTCTGCTCAAGGACTCTCTGCATTTGTAGATCTCCTGGTGTCAGCCTCTCACAAAGCCCCTGTCAGAGCCAGCTTCAATCCTGTCATCACAGTCTCCCTCCTTGCAGGAGCTTCCACTCAAGAGCAACTCAGGAGCCCATTAAGTGCAAAGTCCCCAGCAAGAGCTTCTTATCAGTGTCTGCTGTGATTGTGTCTGTGTGACTTCACAGCTGTGCTCTAGGTCACTTCATCTCGCTCTGCTACAGCATCACTAATTCACTGAGCCATCAGCTTTGCAGAACAGCAGCCCCACTACTTCTTGCCTTTGAGACCTAAAAAATAAGGGGTGGGGGGCTGAAAACTGCTGTTGCTTCAGTAATTTGTGAAAGTCTCTGTTGGAGAAGACTGTTTTCCAACACTACTCTCTGAGCTGGACCCACAAGGTACATATTTAGCTGCTGGCAGATACACAGCTTTCAGCTAGACAACATGATGTAACAGATATTTTAAAGTGTCATATGCTGTGGTCTCTGCCTCCCAGGGAAATCTGCATCCTACTGTCTTCTCTGCTAAGCAGAGGGACAGCAGGGAGAGCTGCACAAGGTTTATCTAATCTCTGATGACAGACTCCAGATCCTTTTTCCATACAGCACTCGTACAAGCAAAACCTTATTCCGCTGGGACACTAAAAGTCACTTCAATGGCAATCTGAACTGGCTGGGAGCCTGAGAGATTTCATTAGCCTCTCCCTCCCTCCCACAAACAAAGCAGAAACTTTCAGCACACGTTAATTGTACCTGCACGAGCTCGGAGTGCTCTGCCAGAGCCTTGCGCTGCGCCTCCAGCGATGCCACCTGCTGCTGGTACCGCAGGCGCTGCTTCTCCCAGTCAAGCGATTTCTGACGGAACTCCTGCAAGGACAGCAGGGGTGGCTTGGAGCAGCACATCCCCCTCCAGTTCAGATCCACGTTTGCCTTCTCTCCCCACAGTATCCTCACACCTTTCCCCCAGCAGGGAAACCATTAGCCAGTCACCTGATGCAGCAGCTCAGCAGCGCAGGGCCCTCACACACCGTGCTCGCTGCATTCATTCCTTTCCCTCCCGAGGTAAAGCTGCTCACAAATGTTAAGTGCCAACACATGCATGGCTGGTTTCATGGGTTTGCTGTCAGGGGTTTAACAATTCAGACTGGCTTTAGCTTCCTAAACATGGTGCTGTTGAAATCACCAAGATGACAAGAATTAAATACAAAATTTGACTGCTAATCTCCGCCCCAGAAATTGGGCACTACATCAGTCGGGTGTGTGTTGTTACCACATCTTTTACGAGGAGAAAACTGAGTGGGGTTGAGCTCAGCAGAGCAGAAAGATTAGAAGATGAGACAGGGTTGAGAAGTTTGACATGTAGCTCCCTCCTCCTCAAAGAAGTGAGTATACAACCTCCCCACACTGGAATTCATTCCATTCACACAATTAGTTACTCTTACAGCACGTTCTTCCTTTTGTTTAGTCTAAGGGTGAGAACAGCATTAAGGTTCACGCTGGGCACTCAGAGGCCCCAGCACATGAAACTGCCTTTATTACACACGCAGTTGGTAGGAGCTGCACCTGGAGAGTGGATGGCAGTGCTCCTTAAGCAGGACTCACAGCCCACTGCCTAGTGGACTGTTCAGTCACCAGTGAAGCCCAGTAAGTCAGTTAATACACACAAGCTGGTCAGCACTTGCTTTTTCACCACATACCTCCAGCTTCCTGGTCAGTCGGCTCAATTCAAACTTGTCCTCCTCTTGTCCCTTGTTAGCTTCTCCTCTGCTTCTTGTTTTTTTCTTCTGCAGCTTCTCATAGCTCCTCCTCAGGCGGGACAACTGCAGGATACAGTGAAAGAGAGAGCTTTGCTCAAGGCCCTAAGGCAAGAATTACACAGCCCTTTGAAAGCAGACACACAAAGTGGTTCACACAAACAATCCCCTCATCAAGGCCACACAGCTCCCAAGTGAAGGCTTCCATTTGGATAATGAGTCTATTATACCAACAGCACTGCAAAATACATGAGTTGTGTGAGAGTAGCAAGATGCCACCGAAGTCGTGACATCAGCAGCTTTAATTAAAGCTGTCTTACCACAATTAAAACATGACTGAAATATTGATAAGATGGAGGTTTACATGCAGCTGTCAGTGCAGCAAGAGCACAGCATCCCCCTCTCTACAGGTGGTTCCCAGCCCCAGGAAGAGCCGGCAGCGCCTGCGGCTGCTCTGCTCAGCCACCACACCACACACGGGGAATTCTTGTGTGATCAAAATACACTCGTGCAGCTCAGGTGGGAACTGCAACTCTCCTGCTTAGTGGGAGAAGAAAGGTTTGAGAACTGCCATTACCCATAATATCAACACCACTTCATCTGTCATTTTCTGCTTAGATACACTGTGTATTTCACAATGAGTGGAGAATGCCAACAGAAAATATCACTCCTACGCCTGCTGCTAGGATCCTGAAGTCATATCAGAAGCAGGAATGAGGAAAAAACTCTTGACATTTAAATGACCCTCCATGCAAATAATCACTTGCAACTTGCAGAGAATTTTTCATCTCATGAGCTTCCCCCTATTCAACTATTAAATAAAAGGTTTCCAAACAGCCACACGAATTTGAGAAGCCATCACTGCCATTTTACTGATGGACAAAGCTAAGCCCGTGGATGAACAGAAGGATCAGGAGAAGTAAAAATATCTGATTCAAGACCTGATGCATTCAGTACTTCGGTGTGTTCCATGGGAACAGACAGATGTTCAGGCTTAGAGTTAATACCAACATCTTTTGCCAAACATATCAGGAGATAAGAGGTTTATTCTTTCAACAGTCTCAGTAAGTTAGACACTGTACCTGTAATTGCCCTGGAAATGGTGGTAAACAGAGACAAAAATAATTTCCCCAAACAGTACTAAGAACTGAAGACTAAGGAATATTGGAGCTCAGTGTCATCAGCATTAATACTGTGTAGGCAAAACACCCACAAACTGCAATTTAGGCCACAACACACAGGCTGTATTTCAGCCTTAGCAATTTAGGCTGATCTGCCAATGTACCTCAGCTTTGCTCTGCAGCTTATCCACAATTCCAGTGAGAACACCCAGTGAATGAAGACTGTTAGTCATATGGAATAGTGAGGTGTTTTTAAATGAGAAAAGATGCCTTCTGTCATCAGAGCAGAGACTACCAAATTCATTTCACTTACGGCTTACAGCAAGCAGGAACTAGGCCCAGCCCTCCAGAGAAAACAGGTCAGTGCTCTATGAGCTGCTCATGCCAGTTCACTCCCTGCTACTGGCAAGTGGAGACAGGCAAAGAGTTCAGGCATAAACCTGGAATGCTGTTGTACCACCTGCAGGACAGGTACCACCTTGCACTGAGCAAGAGGCTTTGAGATGAAAGCTCTGACATAATTGTCAAACAGCACTTTCTAAGTACACTCGGTTTTTATGAAAGGTATTGAGACTAATTTTCCTTGAGAGTACAAAATCCCTACTAAATCCATCAGTGTTAATGGAGGCAAAAAGATGAGACCACATACCAGTGTTATTTCCTGATCTCACACAAGCCCGGCCAGTTACATCTTCGCCCTTTCTGAATTTCAGAAATGCTGAAAGAGCAAACTGCTGCTGCCTGTACCCATGGCAGCTCCAGAACCAGCACTGTGGTGGCTGGGATGGGCAAACACAGGACATTCTTGCAGTAAACTTCTGCAGATGTCCAACATATGAAAACATTCCTACTCCAACAGTTCTGTCTGTCACCAAGTTTCTCCAAATCACAAAAAACAGGCCAAGTGAGCCATAAAAATGTCACTTTATCTATGCTCAATGCTCTTTTTGGTAAGCACACAAACACTAACAGAGGAGGGAGTTTTAAAACCACAGCACTGAAACAAAAACAATGACACAAAGTTTTTGATCCGTCATTAACTGGTAACTAAAAACCAAACTTCTCTTTTTGCGACTCACCTCCTCCTGGAATTTCTTCAGCTGTTCTTCATACTCTCTAACCATGTCCTGCTTGGATTTTTCCACATCTTCGACCTGGCGACGCAACATCCCAACCTGAACAAAGGGATAAAAAGCAAATAAATACAAGAGAAGTAGGCTTTATTGTCAGTAGGTACTTGGACATTTCAGTGGGGTCCTTCATCATGTAAGAGATGGAGGTTGTGCCTAAATCTTTGGTAGGCTGAGGCCATAACTGTTTCTGTTCTGGCCTCTTGTTTTGAGCCAGTTTCTGGATTTCACTTCTGGGGACAAAGCTGACATATTTGGTTTGTGCCAAAAGACTATTTCTATCCAGTATTTTCATCAAATTCTTCACAAATATGCATTATGATTTCAAGCTATCTACCAAGAGAAAAGTTGGCCATGTCATTATCTTACTGTGCTCAGGCAAAGCAGAGATTCCAAATAGCAAAGAAAAAGAAAGAGGTGGGGTTTTGTAGCTCACAGAAAAAACTTCCCCGACACTGATTCCACTGCTCCTGTGACTCACTTTTCTCCCTTTTTTTTCCCCCCATCTTTTTCCCATTCACAACCCAAATGGTCACAAGCCAACACATTAAAATAAAACTCACAGAAAATTCATATGACTAAACCAAAAGCATGAATATACTCCAGCAGTGACTTCAAACATACTTTACAGCTTAGTTTTGAAATCCATGTTTGCTTTTGGTAGGAAGAAACATTTCAAGTGTCTTGAGAAAACATAATTGGTAACAATGACAATAACTTATATGATAAAAATCACTATTCTTGCAAATGAAAATCCTGTGGCTCAAACTGCAGCTTGTGGTCCACATCCTGCACAAAAACGTCACTTACTGATAGTTTTCCACCAATACAGAATGTTTTTTCCACTTCCCTCAGGCCTTTAATTAAAGACCACAAAACCAGAGCTCTGTAAAACAGCCCATGGAGAGTTCCCCAGCAATATCTTGGTGTAGTTTAGAGTAGGAAATGGTTTTCTTGGTGCAGTTCACATAGTAGGAAATGGGTTTTTTCTACCAATGACTGCAGGTTGCTGGGCTGTCCATTACTGCTGTAGCCAGAACCAGTGTCTCTGAGCCCTCTCTACTAACTCTAACAGTTCAATATGTGGACACCCACCAACCCCAGGGGAGCTGATCACTCGACTTTGATTGAATTATGAACCAGACACCTTGTTCCAACAGGTCCTTTAAAAATTCTATTCCTGATTCTAACAGGTAAAACACGCTGCTGACTCCAACCAAAAAACCAGCATGAAACAAAGGTACCTCCTTTTGTTTTTCCTGCAGAGCTGCCTTGGCAGAGGAAAGTTCCTGCTCCCGAGCACTCAGACAAGCTTCCAAAGCCTGTGTCTGCCCTTCCCACTCAGATTTCTTGTGAGCCACCATGATGTCAATCTGCTTCATCAGCTCCTGCAGCTCGGCCTCACAGGAGGTCAAGAAGCCACCGCTGGGAGGGAGAGAGCCTGGAGTTACACAGCAGGTCCCACCCAACACAGCCCGTGTCCCAGAGCAGCACAGGCAGCAGAACACACTGACTGCCACCAAGGCACCAGCTCTGCACACACACTGCTTTGAACTCTCTTCAATCAGCTTGCACAGAAATAGAATCTCAGAATCATTAAGATCAGAAAAGACCTCCAAGGTCATAAAGTCCAACCTTTTACCTAATAGCATCCATGCCCATTAAACCACATCACTTCACTTAGGCATTCATCCCTTTGCCTTGGGTACTGTGCATTACCTAAGTAAACCAAGGCGTGTTTAATTCATATTTTGTATTGCCGTAATTGCTCTCCAGGCAGAAGCATTTTATAGCAGGTTTCAGTCACCAGAGGAATCTTACAGCCAAGCTATGAGCTCCCGAAAACAGCAGTTTATCACAAATGCAGACAAACCCTGAAGCAGAGGGGGCTGGATGACAACATGATAATGAAGAATCAAACCCTCACAATCCATCGGGGAGCATAAGCTCCCTAGCGACGCCCAGATTTCTAATTTGGTGCAGTAATTATTGCAGCCAATTCAAGTAACTCCTCTAAAGCTTCCCAAGCTGCCAAGACAGGGACAATATTAAGGTTTGCCAGACACAGCCCTAGAGGGTGGCGAACTCCATAATGATCTTTACCCCTTTAATTTGCCTGTCAAACGGGAAGAACTGAAAAGAAATGGAAATCAATAGGTTAAGGGATGGAAATTTCTCTGTTCCCTCAGGGCATATGCACACTTCACAACTTGGCAGTTTTTCTATAGGAACAGAAATACTTCTTAAAGGAGCCAAAATCAGTCAAATTTGAAGTTCACCCTGTCCTGTGAGTTAACCAAAAATTAGCAGCTATTATGCAGAGCAGGAACATTTCCTTCACAGCATCTGCTAATATGTAGCAAATTCTAAACTTGATTTCTGCAACCAGCCCTCTGAAGAAGATACAGCATCAAATAAATTTGAGTCACATTCTCAAGGATGACTAGGAAAATGGCATCAGTGACTTTTGCTTCACGGTTGTTTAACACATGAAACATTTTGTTCTGTTATTGTCACCACAGTCTCTCTTGGGGACTGAAGTCTAGAGACTCTCACCTCAGACAGAGCATTAAGGATTCCTCAGAGCTGAGTGCAACTCTGCAGTTTCAACACAAGCAGGAAATAATCAGATGTTTTCAGTGAAATCAGATAACAAAGTCACATCTCATTAACCTTGTAAGGCTGTTACAAAATAAATATTTATTCACAACTCTATTTACTACTGCTCCTGATGTTGGACAGTAAGAAGAGCTTACAACTGAAAAAAAGAGGCAAGGTTTTCAGGAAGACAGAGAACTAAATTTTTGACAATTGAGGCTATAATACCTGAGCAGGGATTAGTGCAAAGCCAGCACATCCAGTGATTTTGCTTCTGAAGGCCACTGCACACTGACACCAGAGGATTTATTCTGAGTAAGCGGCAAGGTTAATACTTAAATCATTTGGAATGACTGCTGTGTACAGTTGCATACATACCTCCCCTGCCCATTTCTTTGCATTCCTTCCAGCAAAGCCTCCATCACTGAGTCCTGGTGGCTTCAGCACTAGGGAACTACAGGAAAGCAGTGGTCACCCATGGCAATGCACAAACCAGGCTGCTTCTCCATCCAACTGCTGAACAAGCAGAAGCCCACAAAGCACAAAAGTCAAAAAAACATACAAGGAGCATGCAATTACAGGTGAGGAAAACATCGGCATCTTCATGAACTTACAAACAGAGGAAAACAGATTTTTCTACCAGAAAAATATACCCAATGCTATTGTCCAGCACTACCAAATTGCAGTCATATAATCATGTGATCTAAAAAATTCTGAGAGGAGCAATGAGAACCTGCACTTGTGTGAACTCAATACAGAGGGACTGGCAGATCTCCTGAGAGCACCAGACTGTGGAGGAACAGGAACCTTTGGGTTCCAAAGGGGCCAGCCTGAGATCCACCTCTGACAGGGAAGTTTGTCACTTCAGAGAGAAAACACAGGCAAGTAGCAGTAAGAATTCATCCACAAGCTACATCTTTTCGAGGCCTCTGTTACAGAGTAGGTTAAAGAGACCATGCAGTTCACAACCACATTCAGAACACTCTGGTTAGTCATATGGTTGTGGGAATTTTAAGGTAACACAAACTCATTAAAAATTCTGCTTAAATTATGCCTTAAATTATGAAAATAAGTTGAACAGCTTTACAGCAGTAGTACATTGTTTTAGTTTAAAATTACACCTTTTAAGTCACAAACACCTGCATACCCATAGAAATTTCACATCGTGGTGAAAGCAAGAAGGGTTTACACTAAAACCAAAAATGGGGAATAAAAAGTTTCCATGAAACCACAGCCAGGAAGCCAGAATTTATTTCAATGTCTCCTTTGTGAAACTGCAGCTAACACAAAAATTATTAAACTCATTCAGAGCTAATAACACAAACTTATGTTTCCAAAATCTACACTTTTCAAGTACTGAAGATGGATCCTTCCACCATCTTCCTCAAAGATTAATATGGCATTATGAAACAATCAGCAAAAGGGGAGCAGGTCACAGCAAGGGAGACTTTCACAAACGCAGGCTCAGCTTTGCTCTCTTTCCCAAAGAATCTTCTATCCTGCTCCTACAGCACTTTAAAACACCACTCAGAGATTAAAGCCTGTCCTTGGGAGCTGTGTTTTAAACCACAAGCACATAAAAATACACAGAAAAAAGTCCTCTCCCTATTCTGACAGTGTTTTGTCTGTCTTTGGTCCTGTTTATGCTTAACAAAAGTCAATCAGTATGCAGAACAACTCTGTGGTTCTGCTGAGGGAAGGGTGCTGAGGAGGTTGGAAGGGGCCATCCCCGGAGCTGCTGACAGCATTCCACGAGTTCTCCAGGTGGCAACAGCAGACATTAGACAGTAGCAGCTCTCCTCTTCCATTCTAATCACACCTAGACAGAATCAATTTTCAGTGGGTAGAAAGATGAGGAGACAGCACAGAATTCCAGAACAGTTTGGGTTGGAAGGGGCCTTAAAACCATCTCATTCCAAACTCCTGCCATGGGCAGGGGCACCTTCAACTATCCCAGGCTGCTCCAAGCCCTGTCCAACCTGGCCTTGGACACTTCCAGGGATCCAGGGGCAGCCACAGCTTCTCTGTGCCTCTGCCTTACCACCCTCACAGCCTGCCAGCTTTGCTTACTTTGCCAGCATACCCAGATTTTGGGGAAAAGCTTTAAAATCTGACACCTCTAGCCGGTTTTATACTACAAAAGGTTTGCTGACTTAGTATTAAATTTTGGCCTCTCAGGCTTGTGAGTTGCAATGCGCAAGTTACAGGCCCCTGAGTGAAGACCCACCAGAGGAGACAATCCCCTTCATTAACTACAGCTGAAGCAAGGAGAGCTGGCTGGTCACTTCTGAAAGTGAAGAAAATGGAAGCATTAAAAAAAAAAAAAAAAAAAAAAAAAAAAGCCCAAAACAACACATTTAAAAACAAACAAGGCTTAGCATCCCAGCTCAAGGCAGACTTGTCAAATGGAGAAAACTTTACAATACGCAGGAGGACTTAAGAATAGTACCCATGAGAAAAGACTGGGATTACTTCACACTTAAAAACACAGAAAGATGCAATATTAAAGCGTTGCTGGAAGCATGCTTACAAGGAACACAAAAGGAGCAATAACCTCCCAAACGCAATACCACAGACGAACTCCACTTGCCAGCGGCAGAAACGCCACCTGCGGCAGGAGCCCGGAGCGAACCACCCCTCGCCAGGGCAAGAACCCCAGAATCACTGAGGCTGGAAAAGTCCTCTGGGACCATCAGGTCCAACCTGTGACCGATCCCCACTTTGTCACCCAGCCCAGAGCACCGAGTGCCACGGCCAGTGCTTCCTTAAACACCTCCAGGGATGGGCACTCCACCACCACCGCCCTGGGCAGCCCCCTCCAGTATCTATGCGAAGGAATTCCTCCTCATGTCCAAGCCGAACCCGCCCTAGTGCAGCTTAAGCCCATGAAGGGGCCGGGACCAGCGTGCCCGGGCAGAGCTCGCCGCGACAGCCACGGAGCTGCCCTCGGGCAGGCACCCCGTGCGCTGCAGCTCCGCCCCAGCCGGAGCCCTCACGGTGTTTACCCCGCGCCCGCCGCGGCACTTTCGCTGCCCGGGGCCCTTCCAGCGCCGCTCCCCGGGGAGCAGCCGCGAACCCCCGGGCCGAGCTCCGCTCCGGGCTGCCCGACACGCCAACAGCGGCTGGCTGGGCGAGCCGCCCTCCTTCCTTGTTTCCTTATTTCCTTCCTGCCTGCCTCTCTCCTTCCTTCCTCCCTCCTTCCCGCCTTCCCCACCCTGGCGGCGGCCGCGGCCCGACCCCGCGGCGGCAGCGTTGCGCATGCGCGGGCGCGGCGCCTGCGCAGTGCCAGCCCCGTCCGTGGGCAGGGTAGGGTTGGGGACACTGTGGGGACACTGTGGGGACACTGTGGGGACACGGGGCGGGCACGGGGCCGTGCTGGCCGNNNNCGGGGCCGTGCTGGCCGGGAGAGGCGGGGATCGCATCGCATCGCCCCGCGGCTGGGGTGCGCTCGGGCCCGTGCCCAGGGCCGCCCGCACGGCGGCTCCGGCAGCCGGCAGTGCCAGGCCTGGCTCGGTGGTTTTGAATGAGTGTCGGTTCGCTCACAGCGCCCGGGATGGAGCCGCCTGCTGCTGCTCAGGAGAGGCCCTGAGGTGACCCCGGGCAGAGCACAATGAAACACCCTGGAGTCATTATAGTAGCTGGGAGTGAAAGGTCTTGTTTTGCTTCTGTTTCACCAGTTTCCTGGAGTTCAGGTTCGGGCAGAATTCTGGGTGCCTTTGAAGTCCTTTCTCGTGACTCTCCCCGACATGTGAAGGTGTGGATAAGGCA
This sequence comes from Orthonyx spaldingii, assembly GCA_013397795.1. Classification (NCBI taxonomy): domain Eukaryota; kingdom Metazoa; phylum Chordata; class Aves; order Passeriformes; family Orthonychidae; genus Orthonyx; species Orthonyx spaldingii. The sequence continues at coordinate 736,622 of VZTJ01001390.1, forward strand.
CAGCACTGGTCAGGGGCTGTAAGTCAGCAGGCAGGAAAGGGTTCTAGGCAGCTCTAGGTGCTCAAACTCACTCAAATTAGACTCCTAAAAGTCAGTCAGTAGATATAAACTTATGTAAATATCATTAATAATACCCAGCTGGTTTTATATATTAATCTCTGATGCATATCAATCTGCAATTCACTTTGATATTTTCAGACAAAGTTGTTCTCCTGTGGTTATAACCCCTTTTTGGGTGGATTAGGAAAATCAAGGTTTTCCTTGTAAGTTTAAGCTTCGTATGGATTGCATCTAAACTGGAGCAAGCCCGTAGTCCCAGCTCCAGCTCCTTGGCTGGGGATGTAGTGAAAGCAGCATCTGCTTTGTGTCACAGGTTTAGCTGCCCTCGCCTGCTGCGACGATGGACAGCGAGGTGCAGAGGGATGGCAGGATCCTGGATCTGATCGATGATGCGTGGAGGGAAGATAAATTGCCCTACGAGGATGTGGCCATACCTCTGGTAGGTGAATTGCTGCTCATCAGTCTTGAGTTAAGGCTGCTATGTTCCTCACAGCCCCTTCAAGAAAAGGCACAGAGTGTGGCTCATGGCGTGGCTAATTTGTACAAAAGGCTCCTGGGATGGAGCTGACTCCTCCCCTGCCCAGTCATTCCTGTGTGCATGAGGACATGGATGTTTCTGTCCCTCTTCCCCTGGCCAGTTGCTGAATCTTCTCAGAACTGCAGTGCCCTTCCCATTGCACTGTTCTGAGTTTGGCATCAAGGAGAAGTAGAGTCATCCTTTCTCTCTGCTTCCCTTTCTTGTTCCTGGTGTTTGATGTACTTTCTCTGTTGGTTGGGAGAGCAGCAGATCAGTCTCACACTGACAGGTGCAGTCTTGGTTACACTTCATTTCCATATCCTGCAATGCCATTAAAAGAAGCTAAGAAGTTTTCATAGGTGTTTCCAAGCAGTCTTTTCCAGATACAGTGTTGCTGTTGGTAGTTCCAGGATGGCAGTGAGGGACTGGCAGGTGCAGCAGGACTCTTGCCTGTGGTGCTGTGTCCAAGGCATGGCACCTCTCCTTTCATCCAGGGTACAGCTGCGAGGCCAGAGAGGGGCAGTGGGGGAAAAGCTACTGCTGATCCCACAGAGCCCAGAGCTGAAGATCTCTCATGCTGACACCTTTCCTTAGCTATTTTTAAACTTCCAGGGAAGTGGGAGGTAGCTGAGGATTTTCCCTTCCCTTCTTCTCTCTGGGTACCCCGGCTAGCACAGATAAAGCAGCCATGGGGATCATGGGGGGCTGGTTTCTTTCAGCACAGAGACATTTCCAAATTTGTGACGTGGCTCAAGCTTCAGCCCTGCCACCACTGGCTTTTCAGAGAGGGCAAGCAGCAGCTGCACAACTCAAAATCCATATGTACAGCATGCATTTTCCTGCCCAGAGTTGGGCTTGAGGGAAGTGTCTTGCAGAAGCGTGATTCTCAGCTAAAAGAGCCCAAACCCTCCCTTTCTTGGGATAACCTTTATTAGGCAAGCTGAGTATCATAAACAGGTTCCTTGTTGACAATTGCCTTCACCCTGAGTCCAGACATTATTGTTTCTTCCCTTAGAGCCATCTGGTGATGGCTTAGAGTCACATACAGATGACAGCCCCAGAGAAGGAAGCCTCACCAACTAACAATAGAAAGAAAGGCCTGGCTGTGAATATAAATATCCCCAGAGATGGGATTGGCTCTGATCACGTGGAAAAAACAGCATGAATTCACAGGAGACTTACCTGGGGACATTGCAAAGGCACAACCAGAATGGCTGTGAAAGTGGTATTTGAGCCTGTCCTGAGAATCTGCTCCAGTGCTCACTCAAGACATTTCTGGGAACTCAGATGGGCTCAAATCATTCACTGTTTTCAAAGCTGAAACATGTTATTGAGCTCATGCTGGGATTTCCAGAGGTCTGGAACTCAGAATTCCTGCCCAAATGGTATCTGGCAGAATAGCACACACTCAGTGTGACTACACCAGTACAGCAAGACAGAGAACAAATAACAGAAGGAAGGAAAATGAAATCTCAGTTAAACTCTCCTTCCTCTTACTGTGCTGTGAGCAGCTCTGTAGCACACCTGGCAGGAGGTTCTGGCTTCTGCTGTTGATGCAGCACAGCCACACCTGAGTCCAGCACACAGCGAGGAAGGACTTCTCACCTGCCATAGGAAAGTACCATGTTACAGAACCCGTTGTCTGCAGTATTTGTATTCTTGGCAACAGCAGAAGCAGCACATTGCAAACAAACAATGGAATAATTGCATTGTACTGTTATTTACTTACTTTGCATTTGCTGTATATTCTCCCTCACTGCGTGTACAGTCTGAGTGTATAGCAAGGCCCCAGGGTCCTGGAAAACAATTTACCTTTCAGATTAAGCACCATATTCAAATGAGAAGAATACTGTTCATGACAGGGCTCAGCCATGACAGAGCTAAGCCAGTGGATCAGTATGTATGATATTTATTGTTCAGATGCACCCTCTGGTCTCGTTTGTGGGTTTGTGTATCCTTCTATACAAATACAAACAACCTGCTGCTTTCAGGAAGAGTATTACATGTGGAGTGCATTGTACCTGTGTTTTGTTCTCAGAATGAGCTCCCTGAGCCAGAGCAAGACAACGGTGGCACCACCGAGTCAGTGAAAGAGCAAGAAATGAAGTGGACAGATTTGGCTCTCCAGTACCTCCATGAAAACGTTCCACCCACGGGAAATTAGTGAATCAGTGGGATTTCATACAGTGGATGTGTGCATGCAACATAAAAATACTTTTCAGCTCACCACTGCTGTCATAAGCTGCCCTAAGGCAGAAACAACATTTCTGAAACTTTCAGATTCCAAGAGTGGTTCTGCTCACAGTGAAGTTTAAAATGCTTCTCTCTTGAATGTGAAATAGCAGAGGCTCTGACATCTCAGAGCCAAGTGCAAAATGTTTCACACTGATAAGATTATTTCATATTTTCTGTTAAACTGTTCTTAAGTTAGTGCCAATTCTGATCTTAAATGTTTTCTACACATGATTAAAAAAGTTTTTACTGACTGAAGTTGCAGTTGATTTCAAAACTCACAGTGGGATCATTGTCTAGAGTTCAGTGTACAAAACCCAAATAGCTGTGAGTTGTTGCCATCTTCAACAAGTCTGGCTGAGGCAGGATGTGTGGGGCAGGTATGAAAGGTTGGTCCTTTCAGCAGAATCAAGAGCTGGGAATAACCTGTTAGCACTTGAATTCCTGCTCTCAGGATCTGATGGTGGTGGTGGACAGTATTTCCAGTGCTGACATCCTGGGAATGTTTGCCAATGTGTACCGTGAACAGACAGTCTAATTTATGCTGAAATGGTGGTTACTCAAAATCTTCTGAGGGATGGTCGAGAGTTCCAAGGAACAACCTGCCAGTCCCAGTGTAGGGCCTCTTGAAATGAGAGGATGAGCAACCTCAGATGGGAAATGAAAATCCAAGAAAACTGATGGGGAAAAGAAACAGGTAGGGCTTAGCTTCAGGCAACAAATTGTTACCTCTTTTTGTATTGAGATGAAAGGCAAGGCCCTCTTGATTTACCTTATTTTATCTCTGATTCTCAGATATCTTTTGCAACAGGTAAAAGCCTTCTGTTCTTCATGTTTCACTGTTGGACCAATTCCGTCTCACCACTGGCAGAAGTTCTTGCTAAGGAGAAAATATTTTGACAGAGTTTAGGATTACTGGTAGAGGTGAGAAAGGAGCTGGAAGGAAAACAATGTTTAAATTATATTCTTTTGCCAGTGCAGCAGAAAAAGCACTGTCCTGGAGCTTCCAGATCCACAGAAGTTACTTGCTGTCTTTTCTCAGTGTTTATCCTCTTCAACATAACAAGCCCCAGCTTTTGCCTGGGTGATTACCAAATGGGATCACAGCATGGCACACGTGCAGTGAGACTGAGACTGCTGAGCTGCTGGAGGCTGAAGAGCTCAAGGTGCTTGAGAAAGAATCTAGGCACATGCTTTGCCTCAAGTGTGATCTGTGCCTGCACCAGAGGAGCAGCACACACTTGTCTGAACAAGAAGGAGCTTCAGACAGCAGGAAGAGTTAAGGATTAAACTGAGAATTAGCAAAGTCAAAAAGCTTAATAAGTACAGCATGGACCAAAGAACCAGCTATGCAGCTGGGAGCTGAAATAGTTCAGCTCCTCACTGGGTCATCACGAGGGGAAAAAAAGCAGAGCCTGGGCTTAATGAGGTATTTCTAATCCACCCCAAGTTCCCTTTCCCTGGCCTATGTTAGAAGAATTTGCTAAGAAAATGCCAGGCAAAGCTACCACCCAACTTCTATCCAGCAGCCATCCCTGCTCCCTCCCTTCTCATCCCTTTACAAACTCCCCACCACGCTCATTTTCCCAATTTTGCCACTATACCTTCCAGCTCCAATTTCAGGCTTCCTTTCCTGCCCCTAGCATGTCAGCTGTCTTTCCTTGGCCATCTTCTTCCTCCCGTCCAGCACGGAAAGGAAGAGCCTTCCTTACTTGAATTAGAGCTGAATTTGTGAGGTTCCAGCAGGTCTGTGAGAAAATGTAGGAATGCCAGTTGTATAAGTGTTATCCAAGACCGCAGTTGCTTGGGAGCCCAGTGGAGAGCCAGACACCTGAAAGTGGTACCTTCCCTTTGTCACAGCACAGTGCTGTGCACCCGTCTGCCGCCTGAGGTGGTGACAGGATTTGCAGAAGGGACTGTGCCATGGCACTCGAAGAGCAGGAGGGACGTGGGAGATCAGGGATCATCATGAACTCTCCAAAGGCAGGGCTGTGTGAAACCAAGCGCCGGCCCCGCCCAGATGCTTATCAGACTTGCAGTGACACCTACAATCTTCCTGACATTCTTTGTGAAAGACAAATAGACAGGCAATCATTTCCTTAGTTTCAACAGGTGTAGTCAAATTGCTGCTTACAGCGTGATACCAACCCATTTGTGCCTTTGATTAGTCATCCCCCAGGGCAAACTATATTTAAATTGAGAAAACCTGCTAGAATAGAAGGTGCCCCACCTTCCTAAGAAGAAGCTTCAGTTGTATAACTAAAGACTGGTCTTCATTTCTTGGCTGGTAACTTCCTCCTTTCACCACACCTACTGTTACTGGCAGAAAAAAAAGCAAGCAAACTGCTGTCAGAGCCAGCAGACACATGCCAGAGAAATTGTGGGATCCTTCAAATCTCCTACCCGTAGAAGTTCCATGTGGAATTCCATATGCTGAGGCTGTGTGTTGTGTTCATCTACCTTTTGTATGGGGTGAAAACAGGTAAGAACTCAACCGTTTGTTTTAAATGTTTTTGTCAAATATAACCCATTTTCTGTGCTTTACAGCAGCATGAATGTACCTGCCCTCCGCATTACAGTTACTGTGCAGGGTTTCTCACTAGCATTATTTATTTTGGCAAAACAAATTATACTGGTTACGTGAATGTAGTCAGTTCTAAGAGTTGCAAATGGAAAACCAGAAGTATTTTGTATTATCTTTTCCTCCCTTTGCAAACATTTCTCTTATATAAGTACTATCCATCGACACTGAAAATGTCATTCGAAATCTTCAGAGAATAATGATTTCTTCTCAGGGGTGTCATGTATGACAGAGGCGAAGGATGAATTACCATTTATGAACAGTAAGCTCCATTTGATATCCTCACAGCCCTACAAGAACCAACCTGTGTAACAATAAACAAATGTACTGCCTTGTGTTAGCATGCACATGGGAGCAAGGCGAGTTATAGCTCTCTGCTTTGTAGGGAAAACAAACAGGGTTAAAAAAAAACCAGTGTTCTTATAAATACTAACTTGTGCTTCATCGGCTCCTCTGGAGTAATCTCAGGGTCGCCTTTTGCTTGGTTTGTTTAATACTCTGTAGGAAATGCAGAAGTGGGAAAAGAGGATGGTGTGAAAAGGCACCGAGGAAATGCAGTGAGCTACTGAGGACCAGTTTAAGAGTGGAGGGCACACCCTCTCTGGAAAAGTGATGGAAATCTGCACTAATGTTCCTGAGATTCATGGTGTGGTATCAAAGTGTCCTTAAAAGGGGAAAGTTACTGGTGATGGTTAAGACCAGTCTGATGACACACCCTGTACAAAGCCTGGGCAGGGGTTGGAGGCACAGAGCTCCTGCAGACAGAAGTGGGGACACTCTCACCTGGGCTCCACGCAGGTGCTCCCTGGGCCAGCAGCTCTGCGTCCCAAGGAGCACAGCAGGGACAGCCACATGTCTGGCCAAGTGACCGCTGACCCACTGAGGCAAAAAATCTCTTGGAACTTCCCTTTGCAAGAGGACAGACCGGTAAAAACCTCAGCTGCTACTTTACTCATGCAGACAGCTTGGTACCTCAGCCTCAAAACACCACCTTGGCAAACTCTGCCTGTCCATAGGATCAAGATCAAAGAAAAAGCCTCCAAACACCATCTCCTAGAAAGGAAGGAGAGACCAGGGGAATGCAGGCCATAAGAGCACTGACTGCAGTAAATACCAGGAGTCTGCCTGGGACTGTTCCCATGACTGCAATACTCCCACCTGGGAGTATATAATTTCAGAATATATATATATACACCAAGTTATTCTGAAGATGCCTCCGCTGCTGCAGCAGCACCTTGGAGGTTGATCTTAGGCTCAAGACCAAACGTGTCCAGCTCCCAGACAGGTACATGGATTTAACACATTTTTATGCTCCCTACTACAGGTTCTGGGACATCAGAGCACCTTGCCCAGCAAACCAGTGTTTGCCTCCTATTTTACATATCAGATAACTGAGCAGAAGGAGAATGGGGATTGCCAGAGGCTGTCTAGCAAGCTAAGGCAGGGCTGGCAATGAGTTACTGGGACGCTGGGTTAATGGCCATGTTCCTTCCCCTTTACTGGAGGGAAGTGGTCTGTTGGACATGGGTTAAGGACAAGGCCAGGGGATAAGTTTCTACCTCATTTGCTTGCAGAGTAAATCTCAATAAGCCACTTGCCCCCCTCATCCTGGATTTTCAAAGACACTTCCAGCCATTTGGGTAGGAGTCCCTTGCTTAGCAGAAGGAAGAGCAAAGCCAGGATAACTGGTTGTCCTCATGTGTCAGCTTTTGAACACATGGTGGATGAGGCTGGGATTGGCACCAGCTTGCCAGAAGAGAAGCTGGCAGCTTTCCTCCCCTTATTAGCACTGATTTGATTTTGTTAATCAAAACAGAACCAATCTAACAGACCTGGTGCAGATATAACAAGGCTCTTTTATACAGTCCTTGTGTTAGGTATCAGCAAATGCTGACCAACTCTTAGAAAGCTCTTCTGTACCAGAAGGTTTGGGCTGTTCTGATGACAAACATAGTGCTCCTCTGGGCAAGCCTCAGCACAGTGCAGGAGATACAGAAACAAATTAAGCAATCAGAGCAATCTTGCACCATATAGAAGTAATTCTTGCCTGGCATTTCTGCCTGTATTGCTACAGCTTCAGTGGCAGTAAAGATAATTAACAACACTACATAGTGCTACTATACAATAACTAAAACAATGCCTAGTTATTAGTAAAACACACTGTTGTATTTTTTTATGCTGCAGTAGCACCTAGAGGACAGTCACTGAGTCTCACTGTGTGAGCTGGTGTGCATCAGCAAAAAAGGTTAATTTTACTCTGCTAGTTACTTTGGGATCTCCACAAGAGCAGTGTCACAGAACTCTTGCTGCTGCTTCCCTGGAGCATCTTGGCGCTGTGAGGATGAGCTGAAAGCAGGCTGGCCAGGAGGCAGCCACCCAGGTCACCTTTCCTCTTGGGAGCAGGGCCCAGAGTCACACTGCTCCTGGGAGCTCTGAGTGAAGCAGTACAGAGCAGGACACCCTCCATTCAAAGGCTGCTGATTCCACTGGGCCTGGCTGAGGGCTCATTTCCCACCACTCCTGTCACACCATTCATATGTTACCATAGGCTTTATACAGGAAGGACTCCACGGATTTCAGACGTTAAAATTGATTTCTGAATTTATGGCAGCAATTTTAAATATTCAGTTGGACTTAACTGCAACATCCTTTCAGCCTATTAACTTTTATTTCTGGAGCTCTTGGGGCTTCCTCAAAGTAATTAGCAGAACTGTGGCAACTGAGCAGATTGTTTTACGTGCTGGGCACATAGCTTTTATATCACTCTCATGCTCCTGACTTCCTGAGGAGGAGAAAAGGGAAAGTTGCTCATAGAAACTGTGAGAGTTTCATCATTCAGAAATTAAAATGCACAGAGCATTGGAGATTTGCTAGAGCATAATTACCTTACAGCTGCAGGTTTTCTAAACCCTGCTACCTACTGCACAGTCCTTTAAGCAGCAAAGATCAGGAAGATTTCTCTAGGAACTGTCACCTGAACAACTACTGCAGCCGAGGACATTTGTGTGAGAGAGACACTCTGCCCCACAAGGTTCTCCAATAAGATTATGAGGATTTGAGGGAAAGGACTGTGAGCCAGGAAGAGGCTACTAAACCTGGGAGGGCCTTCATAAGCAGTGTATGTCTGGAGACAGTGATTTCATTCCCTGCCAGTGCCCTGTTGGAGACTGCACTGGGCTCTCATTGGGCTCATGGCACAGGCCATCCCATCGAGCAGCACCTACATCAAATTCAGTTACACTTCAGCTATGTATAAAGCACAATTACCATCTCACACAGTCAAGGGTGCCCCACTTTGCAGTCTGGAACACCAGGCTGCATCTGCACATACAACTAAAGCACTGAGCTGCCCCTCACCACCAAGGCTCTCTGCAGCTTGGTAGCTCCAGGCTGGAGGTACAAACCAACCCTGAGGATTTCTGTTTAGCCTAGAACCTGTCCAGAGCACCTGAGTGTGTTCACGAACCAATACAGCAACCATCCTGCTCGTGGGTCTCTAACACCTTCCTCACACCTCAGATTTTTGGAGAGAGTTCCTGCCAACTCCCAGCTGCCACAGGAAGCAGGGCTGTGGTGTTTCAGGGAATGCTGCTCTCTTTGTTCCAATATGGCAAGAAAACCTAAGTTCCAAGGTCACTTCAGCCACGAGCATGACAGAGAGGGAGAGAGGAGACAGGAGCAGCTTCTGTGCTCAGACAACTCACAGCACATTTTCCTGTCCTGTGCAGGGCTGGCAGATGCAAAAGACTAAGGAAAACACCTTGGTGCCAAACTCCAATTGCCACTTTGCTCCTTTCAGGTCCTCAGGAGACATGTCCTGCATTCACTGCCCTCGGCTTCGGGAACGCTTTGATAGGGACGGAGCTGAAAGTGAAGCTGTTGCTCTACACCCGGCAGAACCCAACCTGTGCCAAGGAGCTCCACTCAGCAGCCTCCAAGTACCTCGATGTGACCAAGAAAACGACCTTCATCATCCACGGGTACCGACTCACAGGCTCTGCCCCGGTCTGGATCCCTGACCTGGTGCATCTCCTGCTTTCTGTAGAGGACATGAACGTCATCGTTGTGGACTGGAACCAGGGGGCAACGACTCTCATCTACACTTATGCTTCCAGGAAGTGCAAAAGAGTTGCTGAGATTCTGAAGAAACTTATAGATGAAATGTTGGTAAGTTGGACGCTCACACTACCATACAGTCATTAAGGCACAGTATGTAAAGGGCACAAAGGAAGTGCTTAAACCAGCAGGATGTCTGGGAATAGAAACTCCTAAAAAAGGAATACATTAATTTTTGGAAGTGCATCTGTACTGCAGTGCCAATCCTACCCTTGGACTTGGTACAATGGTATTTTGGTGCAGTGTTCAGTTTACACTCAAAGTCTCTACATTTCTGGGTACAAAACTCTCCAGACATGTTTTCCAATACACAGAAACTCTACTTCCACTTTCTGTATATCCAAAGGCAGTTTAAGGGGATCAGCTGCAGTTCACAGCTCCTCTAAGTGGTTGCACAGGCAATGATGACACTGGATCATTAGGATCATAGTGTCTGCTAATTTCTTGCAGGAACCACATGTGGTGCACTGGAATTTTACTCCTGAGGCCCATCAATGGTTCCTGTCCACACCTGTAGTTATTGCCCCAGGAAAATACAACAGTTGCCTGAACTGTTCTCATCACAGCTCTGACGTACAGGCTTCTAACAGGAATGCTGGCTGCTCTGTGGGACTGTCAAAAGGGGGAGTATCTACACAGCATGGAACACTCTGGGAGATGTCACATTCCTGCACCTGATAATGTTTTATTTTCTGAAAACACGTGACCATGAGTACTTTTAAATCTCAGATCCATGGAGCATCCCTCGACTCCATGCACATGATAGGCGTGAGCCTGGGAGCACACATCTCCGGCTTTGTGGGACAGATGTTTCATGGCACGCTGGGCAGAATCACAGGTAAGCCTTCCTCCAGCAGCCCCCGTGCCCCAGGGGAGGACAGCGCGCAGTGAGGCGGTGCCACGGCCATGGCTTTGTGCTGCAGGCCTTGACCCCGCGGGCCCCTTGTACCGGGGCACGGCGCCGAGCGAGAGGCTGGACCCCACGGACGCGCAGTTTGTGGATGTCATTCACTCCGACACCGACGGTACGCGACCTTCCACCTCCCTCCTTCGCACGGAAACCCCGGGACGGATGGGGAGCACG
>VZTJ01001390.1:754474-829652 GCA_013397795.1 Orthonyx spaldingii
CAGCTGAGCGCGGGGCAGACGCGCAGGTGGGTGTGGGGGGCCGGGGCTGCCCGTGCGTCCGTCCGTCCCCCGGGGGCTGCCCGTGTGTCTGTCCGTCCGCAGGGCGCTGCGGTTCCCGGCGGACCTGGAGGAGCTGCGGGATCTGGCCGAGGCGCTGCGGGACTACGAGCGGCAGCACCGGGGCGCGGCGCTGGCCCTGTTCTGCAGCGCGTACCTGTACAAGCAGAGCTTCGCCATCCCCGGCTCCAGCCTCCTGGTACGGGCAGGGGCGGCGCGGGGCGGGGGCCGGGGACTCGCGGATCGGGCAGGAGGAGCCGGAGGGACCCGGCCGGCCCCGCACTCGGGCAGGAGTAACCCTCAGCAGCAGTACGGGTCGGGGCTGACCTGCTGGAGAGCAGCTTTGCTGGGAAGGATCGGGGAGTGTTGGTGGATGATGGGCCCTGGGCGCCAGGAGGGTCAGTGGGATCCTGGAGTGCACTGGGAAGAGCGTTGCCAGCAGGTCAGGGAGTGATCCTGCCCCTCTACTCAGCCCTGGGAGGCACAGCTGGAGTGCCTGGTCCTGTTCTGGGCTCTTCAGGACAAGACAGACAAGGAGGACAGGGTCCAGCAGAGGCCACAAAGAGGTGCAGCTGGAGCATCTCTTTGATGAGGAGACACTTGGGAGCTGGGCCTGGTTAGTCTGGAGAAGACTGAGAGGGGATCTCATTAATGCATGTAAGTATCTCCAAGGGGTAACAGAGGATGGTGCCAGACTCTGTTCAATAGTGCCCAGCAACAGGATAAGGAGCAACGGCCCCAAACTAAAACCCAAGAAGTTTCACCTCAATATGAGGAAGAACTTCTTTCCATGGAGGGTGGCAGAGCACTGGAACAGCTGCCTAGGGAGGGCACAGAGTCTCCTTCTCTGGAGATGTCCAAACCCACCTCTCCCTGTGTCACCTGCTCTGGGTGACCCTGCCTTGGCCTGGATAATCTCCAGAGATCCTTTCCAACCCTAACAATTCTGTGGTTCTGTGACACAGTGTGTCCCCCCAGGCCTCACTCCACATTGTCCCCACAGAATGTCCTGGCTGGAGCACTCTTCGGGCCATGGACGGGGCTGGTGCTGTGCTCAGTGCTCACGTCTGTGGGAGCCACCCTCTGCTACCTGCTCTCTGCAGCCTTTGGCAAGCAGCTTGTTGTCCACTTCTTCCCTGAGAAGGTGGCTCTGCTGCAAGGGAAGGTAAGAACTGGTGGTTCTGCTGGCAGCTGAGATGGCCCTGGGCCAGGCTGCTCTTGGGGTGACAGTGAAAATAAATGAGTGTGTGCAGGGGATGCATCAGGCCTGCTGAGGGCACAGTCTAGGAGCAGCCCACTATCTTGGAGCAAGCCTGTTGGCAAAGGGGCTGCCAGGAAAATCCCGGATCCTAAGGAAAAGCGGACATGAAATAAAGGAGTGTTTGGGAAGTCCCTGTGCTCCGGAACTGCCTCCATCCATCCTGTGCTGTGTTGTACGCTGGAGGTGGTTCTGCTTTTAACTTCCTGATCTCTCATTCAGGTGAGATCCCATTTCCACCCCTTCTTTGAAGAGGGCTGGCCCACCATTAGGTTCCTATACATGCATAATGTTGCTGCTTTCCATCAGTTCTGAACTGATGTTATGCTGTGGCATGTTAGAAGAAAACTTAAATTCACTCCAGCATCGTGGCCATTTGAATGTTACTGCTGTCTGAGGAGCAGGAATAACGTGGAACGTTTCTTTTGGCAGGTAGAAGAGAACAGGAGCTGCTTATTTTTCTTCTTGTTGTTCCTGAGGCTGTTCCCTATGACACCAAACTGGTTTCTGAACCTCTCAGCTCCCATTTTAAACATCCCCATGTCCCAGTTCTTCCTCTCCGTTCTCATAGGTAAGGCCTGGGGACACAGCCTGAGGGGACAGCGTGACACTGCTGCTCTGGGTATCGCTGAGCCAGGGAGGGCAGAGATGGGACTCTGACCCTTGGTCTGTTTCCTCTGTGCTGCCCTTGAGCATTTTGTAAACAGGTGTCCCCAGTGCTGCAAATTTTGCTTTACACCTGGTTCTTTCTGTTACAAGCACAGACCCCTGTGTCTGTGCAATGGCTATAAATTAAAATACTGAGTTCCACCTCAACACGAGGAAGAATTTTCCATGGAGGGTGACAGAGCACTGGAACAGCTGCCCAGGGAGGGCATGGAGTCTCCTTCTCTGGAGACGTTCCACATTCCTGTGTCACCTGCTCTGGGTCACCCTGCCTTAGCAAGAGGGTTGGACTGGATGATCTCCAGAGGTCCTTCCAGCCCTAACAATTCTGTCATTCTGTGTCTGGCCTTGGGCATATTTGAGCTAATTTTCCCTAGGGGGGTACTAACAGCTTTTTTTTCTGCTCTGATTCCTTCAGGCCTTACACCATATAATTTCATCTGTGTGCAGACAGGGGCCATTCTGTCCCAGATCACCTCTCTGGATGCCATCTTCTCCTGGGACACACTGCTCAAGCTGCTGGCCATGGCTGTGGCAGCGCTGATTCCAGGGACCCTCATCAAGAGATACAGCAAGAAACACCTGAAGCTGGATGGGGACAAGCAAGCTCAGACACTCAATGGCAGAAAGAGCTTGTGATGGCTCAGGTGCCCCAGTTTTGGGGTAAAACTGCAGGACTCTGTTCCCAGGGGTTATATTCTGCATGCTCTGTGCCACCAAGGACAGTGGCAATTTTTAATCATCCTTCTCATCTCAGAGGAGGTGTCAGTTCTTATTTTTAATGAATGTACCTGTGCATGTACCTGCACGGAGAAAGAGATACAGGGGCTTTGTGAACACTCTGTTTATTTGCCTGTTTCATTTAAATCAGTTTCCTGCGTGCCTGAGGGGAATAAAAGGAGGAGTATTGGCATCCTGTGAGGAAGGCAAACCAGAACCCAACTGTGGAACACTAGCCAAGCACAGCCCTGAGGGCAGTAGGCAGGCCCTGCTCCCTCCAGCTCCAGACAGATTTAGCATTTTTGGCCTAAAATGATGAGCCCTGTGCTCCAGTGCAGCTGTAAAAGCACCAAGTTGAGAAAATAATGGTGTTTCAGAGTACAGCTGTAGAAGATTCTTCTTTGATTCCCGTGTTAAACCAGCACACCCTGCAGCAAAATGCTCAGGATTTGAGCTGCCTGGATCAGTCATGTCAGAACACTTGAGATTGCTTCTCTGGTTTGCCAGTGGCTGCTACTCCCCATGAAGACTAAAGGCAAAAAGAATGGGAATGGATGTGCCTGACTGGCAGACATTTGTCCTTGAAAAGCACCTTGAAACCCACACATTTGCTCCTGTATAACTGGGAGGGTTCCAAATAAAGAGGTTGCTGGAGAACATAGAATCCCAGAATGATTTGGGTTGGAAGGGATCCTAAACCCCATCCTGTTCCACCCCCTGCCATGGCAGGGATACCTTCCACTATCCCAGGTTGCTCCAAGTCCCATCCAGCCTGGCCTTGGACACTTCCAGGGATCCAGGGGCAGCCACAGCTTCTCTGGGCACCCTGTGCCAGGGCCTCCCCACCCTCCCCGCAGGGCTGATACTCTGCTCTTGGGGTTTTGGTATTTGCTCTTCCTGACGAGATCCACTTGCAGGATCAAGTAACCTTCTTGCTGTGGAAGGGGGCAGATGGGAGACCCCAGAACAAGGCTTCATGACATCATCCCAAAGTCCATGAGAACCCATTCCCAGATCACCAGACCAGCCTGCAGCATTGAAGTACACTGGCTTTTTATTCCATGCATTGTTTGCTTTGATAGTCATTCTTGTTTCCATCACTGTACACTGGTCAATACAAAAAAAAAAAATCAAGTTTGTCTCAGGAATCCACAGAGCAGGGAGGAGGGGATGAACACTACTGGACAGGGCCAAGATGAAATGGGTACTTAACACGACAGTGGGGAGGGCAACATTCAGCTCTGGGAGGAAATCTAGGCTAGTGTTCAGGAGCTGTCAGCAGCCACGAGAACTGGACCAGGGTACTCGGGATGCTGGGAAGGGAACCCAGGCTTTACCCCGGCCCTGGGAGGCGGTGTTACTACGAGGAGGGAGCAGGCCCAGTTCCACCCCTGCAGCAGAGGCGCCCGTTCAGCGACCTGGGGACCGTGTCTGTGCAATCCCAGGGAGCGGCACTAAGGAAAATCCTACATGATCCTGCCCCCCCCGCCCCCAGAACTGACAGCAACCATCCCGGGAGCGGGGGCTGCTGAGCCAGCTCTGCCCGCACACAGCGGGGCCATGGGACGTGTGTGCAGGGGAGGCTGGGTGACACCTCCGCGGGCGGGGCAAGGGGCGGCCCTGGGGGCATTCCCAGAGGGATGCAGCGGCGGGAGCAGCGACGCTGGACTGTAACAGTGCAATGAGCCGGGGGTGTGAGGAGAAGAGAGCTAAATGTGGCAGCCTGGAGGGGGCAGCTCTGCTTGCCCAGGCTGCAGAACAGGCCAGCATGGCCCCAGGCAAGGATGGGGAGGGATCAGCACACACCCAGGACAGCTGGCCCAGAAGGGTCCCAAAATCCCACACCAAAGCTCTGTGAGCCCAGCAGAGCTGCATCCCGTGGTGCAGTCTATGCAGACACCACAGGTACCCAAACCCCTCTGGAATCTGTTTGTCAGGGCATGGGTCACCACAGGCTGGAGGCCCTGGGGACAGTGACAGGCCTGAGCTGGAAGCAGCTCTGCTTTGGGGCTGCTTGTGGGACTGCCCAAGGATACCAGTGCTGCCCATGGGTCTCCAAGAGCCTGTCAGGTCTGAGCAGTCTCCCCAGGGGCACAGGGCTTGGCATCCTCTGCTGGGGACACCCGATGGCAGTTCTCCACCTATCTTTACACCACTGTGTGTTATGTGCACACAGTTCTCCACTGCTAAATTCCCACACCTCAGCCTCCAGTCTCCTGGGTAACCATCTGCACCACCAAACCCTCTCACACCACAACAGCAAAGCTATCTCTGGCCCTGCCAGCTCCTCCTGCCACTGGCTGAGAGACAAAGAACACTGGGGAGGAGAAACGAGGGGTGGGAAGAGAGAGGAAAGGAGCCAGGAAAGAGGTTCACTCCTCAGGGGATTCTGCCTCCACCCAGAGCAGGGTGAGCGGGTCACTCCCTCTCCAGGAGCCTGTTTGGTCCTGCCCGGGTGAGCCTCCACACGGACCCACTGCCCAGGGCAACTGCTCCCTCCCTGATGTCCTTTTGGATGCTCTGGCCAGGAAATCTTGTCACGGTTATTCACTTTGTGATCAATTCAAAAGCCACTCACTCCCTGACCAACCTTCCCACATTCCCACCAGTTCAGCGGCCGCCAACCACCAGCAACGTGAGCAAACTGCAGCTCTGCCCACGAGGAACCTGACTGCAGCCATCCACCCCTCTCTGCTCCCTGCCCTGGAGAAACAGCATCCCTGGAAATAACGAGAGGCAGCAACTCCTGATAGCCACTGAGCCCAGCTCTGCTCCCACCCCTCCAGCAAGCAGGGAGAAGGTAACATCACACACAGAGATTACAATTGTGCTAGCGGTGAAGCCAACCTTCTGATCTACAGAAATGATAATAAATAATAAAATAACATCATAACTTAAGATCTGTCTGTAGTCCAGCTACAAAAATTTAAAAATATGGGATAATTTAACTCATACAATACTGCTCTCTGTATAAGTAAGACATTTTCCTTCACTTTGCCATGAGGCTATAAATTACCACAGTTAAGTTCAAACCAATATTTTAACATAAAATGTAAACAAAGCAACAGAAGTACCTGTCCATGGTCCATTCCTGCCGTTCACCTCTGGCTGGCCGTGCCAGCCAGCACACTGGGAAGGGCAGAGGGAGAGCTCTTGCAGGGGGACATCAACTAAGGAAGGGGGGGAACGTGCTCTATCGTTTTGTTCTCTTTCAATATTGTTTTAGAAGAGTAGTGTTTGAAGGGAAGGCACTATGAGTTCTATCAGAAAACAAATTTTTCTCATCTGCCAATGCCTCGGCCTGTCACATACCAGTACTATCCTCACTTGCACCTGCAGAGTTTCAGCTTGGAGGAGAAACAGAGGCTGCGGGGCACGCCCGAGACGCAACCATGCCACGGCCACATCAAGATTCCCTGCACAAGGCCTGCCGGGAAGGGCAGGCAGCTGCTAATGCCTCCAAGAATGTACAGTGAATAAGGAGACAGAGCAGGGATGATGCTCTTAGCCAGGCCAGTGATTCCCAGTCTTCCCCCTCAACACACAGCTCTCTGCTGGTTCTCAGTGCTGCTGTGGGTGAGAGGCTGCTTCTCCCAGTCCAGTCCGGGCGTCTCCAGTGTCCTCCCCAGAAGTGCTCGGGCTCTGCGGAATGTGCTTTCCACACTTTGCAAGTCCTTGCTCGGCCACCACTGAGCTGATTTGATTTCTTTGACTGACTGAAACAGACAGGAGGTAAGAGGAGGAAGTAAACTGGGAAATGGCACACTGCATCTGAGAGAGGTTTCCCTGCTCAGCTGGAGGTTGACACTGCCAGAGTGAAGCAAGGACAGTGGTTAAGAAGTGCTCTGATACCAATTCTCGAGAGGACGAGGTTAGAATACATTTGCAGGATCTCACAACAAAATGCTGATTAAAAAAAGAAACTAAAAATCCTTAAAATAAAACCCACCATTACATTCCTGGGGATGTATCGACTCAGAAGACCCTGGATGTTAGCACCTCAGTACCAGTTTTCTCCAGGAACATGTCCACCTTCTGATTAAAAATGACCCAGCTGGTTATACTGAAAACACTTTGTTCACAGGTGACCCTACAGTCAGGTCTTTTTCTCTTTTTCCTCACTTGATAAGACTGAGAGGTTTAGTTTTCTTGATCTGTTCTCCAGTCTTCAGGGCCACGAGGCCTGGTCCCCTGTGCAAGCAGCAAGAGAATCCCCCGCGTCTGTACACAAAGCTGTCCAGGCAGGACTCCCAGGATGTTTCTCCATAGTGTGCTTGCTTTCTGAACTTTTTTTTTTTTTTTTGCAACGAGTCTGTGTGTCTATAAATACAATCCACTCTTTACAGTAAAAAGTGTTAAAATGTCAAAAAAATAAATATCCATGTTACAGTAACTAGATTATTCAATAAAATACATCCCTGCCATTCTTGATTGAAATGCTCAAAGAGAATTAATTTCATTTGGACATTTTCCAGAGATTCGGGTTATTGCAAATCACTCCTGGGGTGGGAAGGAGAAGCATCTTCTCTTCCTGTAAAGTGTGATGAAGGGGAATGAAGTGGAATCTCAGGGAAATCAAAATGCCAGTACCAGGAAGTTTTGGGGGAGATCTGTATTACCAAGTAGCAGAGCTGCAGGGCTTATTGGTCCTGACTGTGGCATCAGAACACTCCCCTTCAGAAGAGTCACAGTCTGATTCTCCAAACTGTGGTGGGTTCTGCAAGGCAAAAGCAAAGGGGGAGACTTGAGCACCATTCCTGTACTGCACATCACCCACACATGCAGTCTGTCACAGCAGCCAGGCAAAGGTCACCACCTGCAGAGGAGGAGAGTGGCACAAGCAGTAGAGGGCACAGCACCACAGGAGAGGGCCCCACCAAAGGTCACTTGTCTCCCTCAGAGAGGGGACAGCACAGAAATACCTGGTCAGAGCACTCCCAAACACAGGGTCACGAGGAAATGGTGCAGCAGGCTCTGCCCTACCCCTCCCAAACACTTGAAAGGCAGCGAAATGAAGAAAGTCATTCCAGCTTTGTCAGCAAGGCTGCTGATGGATATGTCTGAGGCAGTTCATAGCCGCTCCATTTCATTATCTATTTTTATCCCACTTAATGCAACTGCAAATCTGATGGCCTCCCAAAATCACACTCATCTTGACCAGCACATTATGTTCAGCTTTGTTTGTGCTACTTTCCCCCACCCACTCTTCTGCCAAGCAGGAGGAAGATTGGGTATTGCAGCAGTTGCTTTGCTGTAGTACACCTACCACAGCATTTCCTGGGCAGTGTTCCAACTTTCTGGCCCTTGGATTCCTTTCCATAACATTTATGTAGTTTTTTTCCACTGAGTGGAAGGATGGGGGGATAACCAACTCACCTCACAGCTGTGTTCATCTGCACAAAGTTTGCCCAGAGACATCTGAGTCTTGACTCTCCGCACAGCACACTCTTTGTCCGAAAGCCCATCCGACTGCGTGGAGATTTCAATGGGGATCTCTGGAGTCTGGGACAACATGTCCTCCAGCTTCTCAGCCAGCTCATCCTCCAGCTTGGTGGCCAGCTCATCCGGGCTGTTCGAGTGGTCGCTTGTGTTCCCCTCCTCTCCATCGGACACGGAGAAGTTCTCAGAGCTGAAGGTCGAGTAGGACTGGCAGCTACTGATGCAGCGGTGGGGTCTGCAAACCAGGAGAGAAGTTCAGTGTTCCCCTTGGATCACACTCACAGGGAATTTCCTGGGGGCTGTGTTCACTGCTCTGCTACACCACACCTTGTGGAGTGCCTCCCACATCCTGGAGCGACAGAATTCTACCCCTTCTGAAAGATTTAGTTCAAGACTTGCATCTTTAAATTCATCTGTTCTTATTTGGTCCTGTCTGATATATCCATATTAGCTGATCTGCCCTGGAGCATATTTTTTTCTGACCGTGCATTTTCCTAAAGGAAGGTAAGGCTGTAGTGTGGGGTTCAAGCTAACTCACCTGGGAACACCTGCATCACCTGGAGCCATCCCAAGAGCTAGGCAAGATTTAGGAACATCCACTCAAGAAATAAGCTCACAGTTACTTGACCATGGAAATGGCCTTGTGCCAGGATTCAACAGCAATGGGGCAACACATCAGTTGAGGGAACATGCTAGGAGACCCACAACTGGGCATCACATGGAACAGGCAATTTGTCCTCCTAATCTTCCAAGTTAGTAAATCACAGATGAAACATCACACAGGAACTGTATGAATCACATAACTCATCCAGCCCGGCATTCTGCCTTCAACACCAGGCAGGAAGGAATAATCTGGGAGAAGTATGAGAACAGAGAGAGAGACAGAGCCTGCTTTCTCTTGGCATCTTCTGGTTTGTACCATTCAGCAGATCTGACTCCTGAGCAGAAGCTCAAACCCAGATGACAATGCCAACAGTCACTGATGGATCCAGAAATTCTCCAGAAATTCTACACTTACAGTCTTCATGGTCTGATTTCCACAGCACACCTTGACAATGAGCTCCACATCTGAAAATGCTCTGGATGGAAAAAGCACTTCCTTTTGTTCATTTTAAAGCCACGTTTGCGTCACTGGCTGCCCCTAACATGAATGTGAAGAATCATTCCTTGTCTATTTTCTCCACATAAATTACAATTTCATGCACCTCCGGTGTTGCCTCTCCAACCACTAGAGAAACATTTCACAAGGATTAAATCTCTTCTTCTACAGAAACCATCCCTAACCACTCTTGTCACACTTCTCAGTACCTTTCCAAACTTTACCATGGTCTGAGCTGCGGCAATGAAGGGGGCATTAGGATTTAAGCTTCAGGTGTGTTGTGGATGCACACAACAGCGGACAAGATTTTTTTTTCTTCTCTGCTCCCTGGAACAAAACCTGTTTGCCTACTGGATCACTTTAGCACTTCAAGCAGCTGCTTTCATAAAGCTACAGCACCAAATCCATGATGTCTTTCCTGAGCACGGGACTGTAAATCCTGCTGTTCCCCAGGTTTATGTAGGAACACTTCCCCTAAGTCTTATTTTACAGGCAACACCATCAAATTTGATCTGCTGTTGTCACTTAGCTCTGCAATCTTATCTGAATTCAACGACAAAGGTGCCAGGCTGGAGACTTTCCCACTGCAGCAATAGTTAATAAAGAACACTGGGAAGAGCCCACAAAGGGTTCCCACATCCACTATGTCTGATGCTGGTGAAACAGATGCAGCAGCTCATTTATAGAGACAGAATAACATTATCAAGTGTGATCAAGTTGTGCTGCAAACAGCCTGCAGCAGGAAACCTGGGCCAGAGAGAACATCTCAGGATGGGCTGCAACAGTGAGTGCACATGAAGGATCAGCTGAGGGTGGATGGGACACAGTGAATGGGATTCTGTTCTTTTGCCAACACCTTCCCCAGTTTCAGTGCTGGTGTGAAGCTGCTTATTAGAGTTCTCCTCCTCAGTTGTGTCCCACCAAAGAGAGATTAGAGTGAATTCACCTTTTACCTTTGTCTACGAGGAAACTCCACTTCACTGTCGACTTCGCCCTCCTCCTCTTCTGACGACTCATCCCCACTCTGGCAGAAAACAAGGACAAAAAGGGTGTCTCATTTGGGGGAGTTCAAACAGGGCTGACCCTTGGTCCTCCAGGACAAAGTCACTATGCCAGCAGGCTGCAAAAATCTAGAGCAGAAAGCAGCCCGTGTTTCAGAACACTGACTCAGACATTGTCTTACCAGCAGGTTGTTTCAGGCAGCCTCAAGGCTGTCATTCCCAAATCTGGAGCGACTGACTGGGAAATACACTGCAGTATTTTAGCAGGCATGGAGCACAGAACATTCCAGATTCTCACTGAAGCAAATCAAGTAATTAACATCACATGGAAACCCACATAAATTATTGAGCTGATTTGGCACTCTTGGCTTTACCTCTTCTACCGCAGCCCATCAACAGAGCAGGATTGAGGATGACACAGCCTTTGCCAATGGGTTTCACCAGCTAGGAGAACTTGGGATTTGTTTCATACCTCAGTGAGCACAGAGCCTTTTATTCTCCTTCTCCCATCCAAATCTACCCCCACACTGTTTTTTTTTCACAGCCTCCTTCTATCCTATCCAACCTGTTAGCCCCTCTTTCAGATTCAGCCTTTATCTCATCCCATCCCCTTGTCTTACAAGGTCCCACTCCCTCCATACTGGGGCCAAACCACACTCTTGGTCTGGTAATTATGCTGTTTTCCTTGACTTTTCCAGCCAGGACCAGTTTTCCTGCTCTTTGAACTCAGACTGGTTCTTACTTCTCTCACCACCTGGATGAAAGCAGGAGGAAGAAAGAGCTGTTTCTGTACAACTGTGCTATAATCTCTTTTTTACTCTTGCAAAACCTTCACAAAATACAGGAGAACTATGACTTTCAGTGCAAGGGGACAATTTCTGGCAGGTGCAGCAAAAAGGATGTCCTCAAGACCACGGCAAATGTTGATTTTTTGCTCCAAGACACAGCAGCACCACAGATTCTCAAAGCAACTCTTACGTGGTATTACAGAACAACTTAAAGAATGCGTTTATCCCTTCCTTTGGAGAAAGGCTTGAAAGCATTTTGAGACTGTTTCAACATCAAATATTCAGTAGAATGAGTTTGAACTCAAACCAGAATTGGCAAAACTGCACGTAACACAACCAGGCCCTACCAAAACCACATCTTCAAGCCCCAGTGCTCCGTGCTCACCTTTTGGAGGGATCTTGCTTTGCAAGGCAGCCCTGAGGAAGCCAAGTGCTGGGGAGTGCCCAGAGCGGAGGCCGCCGTGCCCTGCTCCTCCAGCTTCTCCATGAACTGCGTGCTCTCGTAGAGGGACGGCGACTGGGGGCGGCTCCCCCCCGGCTCAACAGCCGCCATCTGTGCCTGGCCACCGTCCTCGTCCCTGCACTGCAGGCAGGGGTCGTAGGGCTCGGCCGGGCAGCACTCCCAGCGCTCGGCCGCGCCGCCCTTGCTGTCCCGGCCGCGGCGGCAGTCGGCCTCCACGGCGGTGGAGATGAGGTCGGGGCTGGAGCCGGACACGCGGCGCTGGGCGTGGTTGCTGAGCGGGCTGCGCAGCGCGGCCGCGGGCCCGAAGTAGCGCAGGTTGTTGGCGCAGGTGGCGATGTCCTGCCCGTGGGCGTGCAGCCGCGAGTGCTGCCCGTGGCCCGGCTGCTGCTGCTGCTGCGGCGCTCCGGGGGCCTGGGGAGGGAGGGCGGGCGCGGGGGCATCGTCTGGCGCTGGCTGGTTTTTCAGGATCCCTGCAAATTCATTGTAGCTGCCTTTGCTGTTCCCCCGGCGGTGCCGCGGCTTGCTGCGGTACCGGCTTTTGCCGCTCAGCGTTGACATCTTGGGGCTTCCTGAGACTGGGGAGCCATTGGACGCTGCTTCTGTGCTGGGTATGCCCTCTGACTTCAGGAGATCCGGCCTGGGAGACAGGGAGAAGAAGTCACCCATCAAGCCACAACGAAAGAAGTTACACCGGCCCAGAGCCAGGACGAAGAGGCAGCTGGAGCCAAAAGCACACTCTGCCTTCTAAAATCCACAGGCTGCTCTCCCCTTCAGCTGCTTGACTCCTGCATTTTTGATCCCTGTGATTCTCTCCACTCAATGTCCTTTCCGTTCAGCTCACCCTGCTCTACACTCCCTTCTTGCTGTTTTTTCCAATAGCTGTCACATGCTCTCCTTTTCCGCTCTTATTTTGATGTTCTCTCCCAGAATAGCTCCCTCCCAGGACCTTGGGGTAGAGCATGGCTCTCGCTCTGTGTATGTACAATGGTGGTGATCAGGCTGCTCATCTCACAGCCATGCAGGGATATTAATTCAGAAGTGATTATTCACTGGTAATCAGGACTAACTCCTGGAAATCCCAAAAAAAGTAAAGACTAAGACAACTCCTCTAGAAAAAAATAATCTCCCTATCTAAAAGTCATGCAGAAGAGAAATAACTGAAAGGACAGCGTGAATTCCCAAATCCCAAATTAATTCCTTAGCAATGAATCCATCCTTCCTAAGGCCTGGCTGATTTCCACAATCCCTTGCCCTGCTTATTCCCATCCAAGTCAAGGATGATCTAACTACCTAGACAGTTAGGAATTTGAGAAAACACAGGAGATATCTCCTGTCCAAGCACCATCGTCTGCTCAAAAATCACACGGACCAACAATTCATTCATTCAAACAACACATCCTGTGATTCTGCGGTTTCAGAGAGCTGCCCAGGTGGTAGGGATGGCAGGATTCATCCCTTTTACCTTAAGATAATTAAACAATTATGGTTCTGAGGATCAGACCAGGCCCAAGTGTGAATATCCCTTTGTCCCAGCCTGCATTTCATCAGGCTCAAAGGGACAGAACTGCCTGTTCATCCCAATGGGGAATCTACCACTGGCTCTGGCACAGGACTTCTCACCGTTTGGTCTGGCTGCCTGGTTTATGGGAGACCCCTTTCCTCTTCATCAACTTCTCCACTGTGTTGGGGTGGATTATTGGTCTGACTGGGTGGCGTTTGTAAGTCCCAGGGTATTTCTTTTCCACTGCTTGTTCCCTCCTGAAACATCAGGGAAAGGAAGAAAAAAGAAAACCACATCAGTTGTCTCTCTCTTCGTCTGAGAGGAACTGGCTCCGCAGGCAACGCTCTGCATGTCCGATTCCCGGCCGCGGCTGGGTGCAACACAACCTGCTCTGCTGGGAAGGGACACAGACACTTCCAAATTCCTTCTGCAGGCATCTGGGACAGCCCTGGCACAGACCAGGAGCTGCACTGCCGTTCCCTTCACACATGGGCCAAAGGATGCCAGCATCAAATAAGAAGGTGCCTTTCTCCCAGTCAGTAAGCACTGGCAGTGGTCTGCAGGAATTCACTCCAAAGGGATCTCTCCCTGCTGGCCAGCAATTCCCCAACCTCTGCAGTTTGCCAGGGGACACTAAATCTCCAAGTGCCACTATCCAGTTTAGAATGAAGTGCTGTGCTTGCTCTGCTGTGTGCAGACTGCCACGTGCACGTCACCATTCCCAGACACGTACTTGATGAGCTCCTTCTCCCGCACCTCCAGCTGCAGCATGATAGCACTGAGCTCCATGTACAGGTTATTGGCTCGCTCCAGCTTCCTCTCGTAGTGCTCACGGATGTCTAATGCATGTCTGAAAGGCAGAAAAGGCTTCACTCCAGTCTGACTTCCATGGACCAAGAGAAGAGAATGAGGGAAAGTACAGGTGCTTTAGGAAAGGGCCTTTTAAAAGTCAAATTTGCCAGCTGTACTGCACTGAAGCCCAGATACAGCTAACAGTGAATGATTGATTAAGAGCCTGACACAGCAATAAATCACGGTATAGTTTAGAAAGTGTTTAAAGAGTGGCAACACTTCTCCTTAGAAGAGCTGCAAATGCCTCACACCCACCCAGGAGCCCTCTGGCCAAGCCCTGATCATCCTGTTTGCACAGAGAAGGGGCTAAAGCAGCCCCTACAGAAACAGGAGAGAAATCATGTGTCTGTATTTCATTAATAGCAGGGTGTCCCCAAAGCTCCAGTACAAAGACAGAAGCAAATGGAACAACCCAAAGATGTGACCACCCAAAGCTCCCTGGGGACAGGGAACACTGAACAACCACTGCACCAAATTGCCTGGCCAGGGGCCCCTTTGGCTCCTCAGGTCTGACACAGAACTGCTTCTTAGAGTTTTGTATTTCTCTGTCAACTGTATTTGCAAATTTGTATCACAGGAGGAAACACTTTCCCTTCTTTAAATAAACCTTCTGCTTTCATTTTTAAGCTGGTCTAATGTTCAAAATGCATGTCAGTGGGCAGTGTGTTCACTTCTCTGGAATAACTAACCCAAAGAGACTATCAGGGCAGAGAAAGCTCACAGCCAACCTCAGGATGGATTTCCCACTGAGATGGATGTACCTGCTTCAGGTACATCACAAACACCAAATTTCAGGAAGAAATATTCCCTGGGAAACACCCAAGCCTTTGCCACCTTGTCTGGAGCAAACTGCTGAGACTGCCCAAGAGCAGGGACAGTTCCCACTGCTCCTCTCCAGCTTCCCATCAGCTGAGCAGGGCTCATGGCGTAGGCCATGCCCATGGGAATTTCGGTTTCTGGCTTCACAAGGAATTTAGGCTGCCCAAATTTATACCACCTGGAATACTGGGTCCTATTTTGGGAACATCAGTGCAGGAGGAGAATAAAGGGTCAGGGGCTGGATCAGGAGGCCCTGTAAGGGCAAGGTGAGGGCTCATTTAGCCAGGAAGGGAAGGCTGGATGGGAAAAGCAAACAGGAAACACAAAAGACTGTGAACAGACCTCAGCTCTTCTCTTCGACGGCGAATCAATTCTTCATCCAGCCGGTGGATACAAGTTCCTTCACTTTTAATTTTCTCAAAATGTTTCTTCACTTCTTCTCTCCATTCAGCCTAGGAAAGCAATTTACTTTTAGCTATTTACAAAGAATTGGGATCTGTAGGTGCACCACAGAAAAACTCTTGGGCAACGTTCTTTGTGGCTGCAGAAAATTACAGCTTTGGGTTGAGAATGTATTTTTGTTAGCTGAATTATTTTGGGTAGCAACACTGCAGCACATTTAGTGCTAGCATTTTCAAATATTTACAATTTTGTGCTCCAAATAGAGAATTAAAAACGTATCTGCATTTTCTAAGAAATACTTGTTTTAAATTCCTAGAGTTCCTTTTGTCCTAAGAGAACATTTTCTTTCCTTTTGGCAGTGAAAATAAGTAGAAAGGCTCATGATTTGGAAAGTTCCATGATGATGCCTGTCTAGGGTGATACTCTATGTGCCCCTTGAAGCCCTGGTTCCTGCAGCACAAGTCTCAGCTTGGGAAAGTTTGGGTAAAAGATTTTAAAACGCCCATCAGGTTGCTCCTCCTCAAGCATCAAACTGAAATCACGGATCCAGACTTGCTGTTCTCAATGCATCCTCCAAAATCAGATCCTTGGAGCTAATTTCAGGACTCAGAGGCTGCAGCCTCTCCCCAGTTACCTGGGATTTGAAGTAGGTTTCCTGAGGAGTAGCCAGCACATCAGCAGAGGCGATATCCAGGTGCATCAGTGTCTGCCGGAAGGACGGACGGTTCCGGGGCTTGCTCTGCCTGAAACAAAACAGAACCAGCCAGGGGTGAGGTGAGGGATGAGCACTGCCAGCCTCTCCTGCCCTTCTGGAGCGAGGGATGAGCACTGCCAGCCTCTCCTGCCCTTCTGACAGGGTTTCACTAGATCCTATTCTCTGAACCAAGCAGTTGACAGGTTAGAGCAAAGGAGCTTTTCTGGCTTTCTCTTTTGCTAAATACAATTTAATTGTGCTAGAAGTGGTTTGTGATGACCCATTCTGAAGAAACAAAAGAGGTGCAAAACATTTAAGACTGGAAAATGCAACTACAGAGTGAAAGACAGGAATGGTTTCAGTTTCTGTCCTAACTTGCTTGTCAAGAAGAAACATACTTTGGTTTGTTGTCCCATCAATTTCCAAAGTTTGTCATGGGAAGACTCAATCTAGTAGAAATGAAAACTTACATTCAGGGTGCTTCTAAGCACTAAGGTCTGTGAGTTGTCACACACCACATGCCTGAGTACGGCAATGCACTGAACAGCCCTTAAGATCACAGACAAGTACAAAAACATTTGGATTTTTGAGAAAAAGAGCAGCACTTGAGTTTCAGGACTGAATCCACCTTGCACAGGGCAAGAGCAGCTTCTTGAGCCTCCTCTCCCCTACCAACCACCTCCTTCCACTAGGTGGGGATACAAGTATTTGCAGGTGCTCTCTGTTGTACTGAGCTGCACAAGCTGCTCCTGTCCCCACGGAACTGCCACAGCCCGACTGCAGCTCACGGTGAAAAACAGCCCCTGGGAAAGATCCACACATGCTCTTGCCTGTTTTTCCCCTTTGTGCCACGGGGGGATGGCTGGTAAAACCCACGGAGTGGGAAAATGCTGGGAGACCCTTTACACTGTGTCAAGATGTAATTACAAAGCATTAACGTGAAACCCAAGACAAAGAATTTCAACTCCAATCTGGTGCACACAGGCAACTGAAAGCATTTTCCATGTCTGAACTTGGGAAATCTGTATTCCAGACAGAAAGCTCCTATTTCTCTTTGCCCAGTCCAAAAGCCAGTTGCTTACAAAGGGGTTTCAGAGTGAAAAATCAGTTCCCTTCACTCTGGATGTGGCCTCAAGGAATTTTGCCCCTACTTTCCTTCCAACTCCTTTCCTTCCCACAGACACCTTTTATCCCCTACTTTGCTACAGCAAACACCCTCTGTTAAGGCTACTGAAGATGTCCTGGGGTCCAAGCCTGCTGCCACAAGGAAGTAGAATCCAAAATGTTAAAACTTATTGCTCTCAGGACAAGTATGAGGGTATCTAAGAGCCCGCTCTGCTCTGGGCTCCACATTCCCACTCTGACTTT
This sequence comes from Orthonyx spaldingii, assembly GCA_013397795.1. NCBI lineage: Eukaryota > Metazoa > Chordata > Aves > Passeriformes > Orthonychidae > Orthonyx > Orthonyx spaldingii. The sequence goes on from VZTJ01001390.1 coordinate 771,602, forward strand.
CCCAGGTTTTGCTGGGAGCCAGCCCTAGGTCTGTGCTGTGAGGGGTTCAGGCTCTTACCAGGTTTGCTTCATGAGGATTTTGAAGCCATCTGGGCAGGTGGAAGGGACGGGAAGGTGGAGGCTGTTACTGCCCACTCCCCAAATGATGGCTGAAGAGTCCACGTCCTTGTAGGGGATCTCTCCCGTGAGCAGCTCCCACAAAACCACCCCAAATGACCTGATGAAGAAATAAACCAGGATAAATTGAGTTCACACAGAAGCTGTTAACAGAAACATCTGGAGCTTGAAAAAACCAGTTTGTTTGGCAAAACAGGGAAATAGGGACGACTGGTCTGAAACTGCAAGTAGGTGCAACAGTGGTTCTTAACACACCAGGTAAATCCTCAGCTCCAGCACCGGGCTGAGCACAAAACCACACTGGTTTTCACCCACCCTTTCCTGCTTCTTTGTGAGATTTTAAAGATCCTGAAAGCACATTTTCTGTACAGATTAAGTCTTGCCTCTGTTACATGAAAAGACTCCAAAGTCCACTCTCAGACAGACTTTGGACTGTTCTTGCTGGTAAGAACAGATGTTTGACTACTGCACAAGTGTCTTACAGAGACAACACAACAAAAGTTTTGTGGCTTTTTTACATTTCATTTAATTGGTTTTGTTTTCTTTTCCCTAACCAAAGGCTCCCTCTACTGTTACCTGTAGTCCCAGGTAAGAGTTTCAAGGTTTGAGACTCAGCACTACAATTACTGCAACACAGAAATTAGGAAACAAATGCTACTTGCATAACTGACAGTACCACAAGCACATGAGGTCTGATATTCCTTTTGTTCTGAAGAAAGGAAGGATAAAGCAAAACCAAAAAAAATTAATTAAGAGAACTCAGTCTGGGAAAGAATCTCCTACAAGAACTGAAAGATGTAGATAAGAAAACTCACTTTGCTTCTCTTCCTTAGTGAAGAGAACAGAAAGAACCAAAACCTTAATTTTCAACAGCAAACATTTGTTTTGTATATGATCACCCCCCAATAAAACAGCAAAGAAACACCAAACCAGTCAATACAGAGGTAAACAAAATGCTGCTGCTAACCACCACCACTGTTACTGCACAGCAACAGCTGGGCTGTGATACAGCTGAGGTACAACCACCTCCATTTCCAAGCCAGATGTGCCACCTTACTCCATGTCCCACCCCTCTGTGGGACACAGACCCTGCCAAGCTGGAGACTCCAGCCAGGTGAAAGGTGAGAAGGGTGTTCCTGTTTCTGGCCTGTACTAATATCCAGCTGCTTTTATTAAGTACAGAAGAACTTCTAAGGGACAAACTACCAGGTCTGAACAACCACCAGTCAGGAAACAACTTCATGTGAAAAACACTGTACTTTCAAAGCCCCACTGGCTTTAAATCATGTGTTAAAAAAACCCCAAACCAACAAACGAGCAGAATTTGAATATTTTTCGCCTCAAAATCCTTTTTTGTGGGCTGCAGGAAAGCAGGGATCCAGGAGGTTGGACAAACTACCAGGGAAAGCTCATCTGGTTTCATCTTTGTTATGACTAAGAACTGACAAAGGATTTTCAAGACTGCTGATAAGATTATAGATTTATTTTTCTGCATGCTGTTAAAGATGAGAGAGAGCAGGCATATAAGCAGCTCAGGAACTGTTCTCATTTGTTGGCAGTATTCATGAACATCATTTTTTTTCATCTTGAGGGAGAAATGGATGGCAAGGAAGAGTCTGAGCAATCACCGCTGCTGTGAACTCCAGAAGAACTGGCACCAAAGAGCAACACCTCCAAGTCACTGAGGGAAGGAGCAAAGGTTTTATTGGACAGGATGTTCCGTGAAATATTCCTGGACATAAACCACTCTAAAAGACAGAAAGTCAAGGGTGGAAATCCAGCACCACTCATCCTCACAATCCCATGATTCAAAGGGAGCCAAATGCTGAGTGTGTTCTCCTTCCAGAACAACCCAAGTGTTCCTCCAGGAGGAGCTGGCTGTGCTGTGGCCTGGAGATCCAAGATAAACACACAGGACACTGTGGCACAAGAGCAGCTGCATACCACAGGTTACACCACCTTCCCTGCAGGAAATCTTGCCCTTCAGGTCAAGCCCAGGTCCGAGCTAGAACTCCAGCAGCAGCTCCTGTCTGACTCCACTGACCCCTGGACCACCCATGGCTTTGTCCAGCAGCTCCCAGCCCTGCCAGGGAAGGAACAGCATCTGCAGCTGAAAAACCACAAGAAGCAAAACTCCTCCTGGCTGTGAAGCAGGGAGAAGGGCATTTGTCCTCGCTGCTGACATTTAATATGCAGAAATAATGAGGCAGAAACAGAGATGCAGTTCCCTTGAGGGCTCTGAAACCTGTGGAGAGGCTTCCCAAAGGAACTCCAAGGCTGAGCCCTCTCAAGCATTTTTAATAGCACAGAGACTGAACAGTTCCTTGTGTCCTTTGGACAAAGAGCACGTTTCACATGGATGGAAACAGGTTCCAAAACTCTTACAACCTATCCTGGTTTCCTCCCTCTTGGATCTGGGATTGGATTCACTGGACCGTAGTCCTGGGGCTGCACATACAACAGCCAGCCTGGTGTGCAGGGAGCAGAGCAGGGACCTCCCCACAGCTCCAGCGTGGCCCTGGAGAGGGCAGGAGGCGATGGAAAGTGGCTGTGGAGGCTGCTGAGGGGCCCTGAGCACAGCACTGGGAGAAAGTTCTGGACTGAATAACGACATAGGGAAGAATTTCTGCATTTTCTTCCTGCAAGACACAGACTGTCTGCACTGAGCCTCAGCTGGACCCTGCAGGTCAGCACACAGCCAGCACACCCGTGTCACCTCCCTTTCCATCAGAGCCCACCAAAGCTCAGGGCACCAAGCAGCAGGAGAAAGGAACAGCCCACCACAGAGCAAGCCATCCTCAGGCACAGGATGAGGAAAGGACATGGACAGTGCTGGGAAGCCAAGTGCCTGAACAGAAGGTGAAGGTCCTTGGCCATGAACACCACTCACCAGATGTCCACCTTCTCGGAGACGGGCTCGTTCCGTATCACCTCCGGGGCCATCCACGCCACTGTCCCCGCAAAGGACATTTTGGTACTTTTATCGCTGAGCTCTTTAGATGTACCAAAATCTGAAATCTTTACTGCATCTGTGTGTGTAACCAAAACACTGGAGAAGGGGGAAAAAAAAAAACAGAAATCAGCATTTTATGATTTTTCTTGTACCACAACAGCCACTGAAGTAATCAACTTCTTAATCAACACAACCAGTTGAGGAGGCCACGCTGCTCACAAGTGCAGTACAAAAGAAAAGAGTTTGTATTTTCCCCAATAAAAGCTCTCACTCTCTTTTGGGTGGTTGTGTTTTGTGCCTCAAATGCACTTCTAAATGCTACGAGTCAAAAATCAATCTCAATAAAACTGCAAATTAACAAGTAACTGAGGATTCAGAGGCAAAGCTGTACCTTAAACTGTGCTGTAAATCATCTAAAACCATTATCTTAATGCACTGGCACAGGCTTAAGAAGTGATAAACATCTAGGGAGTAAGAATATAAAGAAGCCTGAACATTTTAGTCAAAAAGCAATAGACAAATGAGGAAGACACATTCCAGAAAACCAGGGAAGTAACAGGAGAATAAGAAGGAAAAAATAAAAAGGCAGGAGACAGCAGAATATCTGGTTTTCCAAAAAGACCAGGTATCATCAAATCATTAAATACTTCCTGACTGCTGTTTATCGTGGAAGATACCGGTAAAATTTCCACTCTTGTTACTTGCCAACAAGTTGCAATGGTTTCACTCTCACTAGTTTTGAGTCAACATGGGGGAAAAAACAGTAGAGCCTTTTGACCAAACTTTAAACTATTTCTCAAGAAAAGGAAAAAATAGTCCCAACTGGGGGGTGTTTAAGCATCTCAGAGTCACTTTGATGACCTGAAGAACCACAACTGGGACATGTTTAACTTTGGTGACTCGAGGAACCCAAACTAAGGATGTTTAAGCAGCTGAAACTCACTTTGGTGACTTGAGGTCTCGATGGATGATTTTGTGGAGGTGCAGGTAGTTCATGCCACTGGCAATGCCCGTGGACCAGTCCACCAGCAGCCGCGGGGTGACCTTCCTGCCGGCCCGCAGCACCTCGTAGAGCTGCCCGTGGGCACAGTACTCCATGATGATGCAGTAGCATGGGGCCTGGGTGCAAACTCCCCTGTCAAAGAGAACACACGGTGAGGAGCAGCAGACGGACAGCAGGACAGGAAGGGTGACCACCACTTTGTCCTAGACACAGCTTAGCTCCTGGATTGCAAAAAACCTTCCGGAGAACTTGAGCAAACGGCTCTTGTCCGGACAAAGCTCCTGACAAGGGTCACAACCTACTTGAAGGCGATGATGTTGGGATGCTTGAGCTTCCGCAGGTGCTTGATGTCTGTCTCATTCTGGTCCCTCACTTTCTTGATGGCCACCTCCTCGGCCCGGAACTTGCCCAGGAACACGGCTCCCTGCGCGCCGCTGCCCAGCCACTGCAGCTCCGAGATCTCCTCGAACGGCACCTCCCACGTGTCTGGGCACAGGCAAAAAACGGGATAATGGGAAAGGTCAACAGCATGAAAACTGTCAGACCACACCAGGGCAGCACCTGCCACCTCCGGCACCACAGCCTGGGCTCTTCTGCAGGGAGTAGGTGCCATCTTCTCCTGGCACAGCTGAGGCACACACAAACGTGCTCAGCATCCCTTTCAGCCATCCCAGCCACGTCCAGCCTGCTCCTTCCCATCCTTCCAGCTGCTTTTTCAGAGCTCACCACCCTGCTAACCACTTGGGTGAGCCACTCCAGCTTGGCAGGCAGCAATTTACCATACCAGGGACCCTGCACTGGCAATTTTGGGACCCTGACACTACCCTGACACTGAACAAAGTGCATGACTCCATTGAAAAGCATAGATCAGAAGAAACATTTAACATTCACAAGTGACATAAAAAATATTGAGGGTCTTTTTCACTCCCCAAAATAAACAAAAATAGGAAATAAAAGTCAGAGGTGGTAGGTTGTAAAACAGAGCAGCCACCACCAAGACAGCCAACACAAAGCACATCAGCCACCACCAGCAGGCACAGAAATAGGTCTTTCCCACACCAACATTGTGTATATCAATGTCAATCAGGTAAAACAACCTTAAGCAATTCCTCCTCTTCAGTACCCACACATATTTGTAGGGATAATGCTGCAGTGGTCCAGTGGCACTGTATAAACTGTTTCAAGAGAGCTGCAGCTATCAGAACAGAAGCCCCTGTTCCCTGTCAGTCACCTTGAAATTACCTTAAATCTCACAAACAGCAGGATAAAAGGCAGGCAATTGTTTACTTACTGTAATTCAATAAAGATCTAAGTTTGGAGCATAAATTATTTAGCAGCAAACCCAACAAGTAACCCACTGATTTCTGAAATAAAAGGAAGCCACACCTGTACAGATCCCTGTTTCAGATTACTACACAGGTGTGTCCTCATCTCATCCAGATTCCGAGCCACTGGGATGTTCCCAGGGCTGCAGCTGGGATTATGCCAAAGTGCCCATTCTAGATACTGTCCATCACTGAAGGGAAACTTGTATATCCAAGCTGTCTGTGGGCTGATCCCAGCTCGAAGCTTTCCCTGGGATCATTCCTGTGACAGGCAGGCAGTGGCTGCTGCCTCCTGCCCAGCGAGCATTCCCCAGGCATGGCCATGGAAAAGCAGCTCTTCCCCAGAGCCAGACCCCAGCGCTCCTTCTGCTCACTGAACTAGAAACAAAAACATTGCTCATCCACAGCAGAAATCCCCTCCACCTTGGCAAGGCAAAGTTCAACCCTCAGCACATGTTCCTTCCCAGGCACAAGGCTGTTTCCCATACTCGTGGATCCGCTCTCCGCTCTGAACATGAACTGGCATTTAAGTCTTTGGACATTTAAACATGAAAAGATTTTAAATCAAGAAAACAATTGGATAATTAATAAAATTAATTAATTCATTCATAATTAAATCAAGACGTTAGTTCACACATGCTTTGCTTCTGAAGGGAGGTGGCAAATACAGGTGATTTTTGTGCGTGTTGATGAAGAGTATTTTTATATGGGCAACACAGAAACTATGCTGTTGTACTAAAATAGCTGTCTCTTTCACAGAATCATGGAATGGACTGGGGTGGAAGCCAGTTAAAAGCCCATCCAGTGCCGCCCCCTACCATGGGCAGGGACATCTTCCACTATCCCAGGGTGCTCCAAGCCCCAACGTCCAGCCTGGCCTTGGACACTTCCAGGGATCCAGGGGCAGCCACAGCTGCTCTGGGCACCCTGTGCCAGGGTCTCCCCACCCTCACAGGGAAGAATTTCTCCCCAGTATCCCATCTATCCCTGCCCTCTGGCAGTGGGAAGGCATTCCCCTTTGTCCAAAGTCTCTCTCCATCTTTATCTGTGGGAAGTCTGTCTTTCCTGTACAGAGCACAGAACACTGACATTCATTTCCATGAAGCATCTACAGTTTGTGAGCAGTAATTGATAACTGTATCACCTTGGAACCCTAGTTTGCTTTTGATATTCCCTATCAGATAATATTACTTTCCTCTAATATGCCCTCTGCAATGGCAAAGGCTGAGGAAGGCTGTAAACAAAGTAAGCAAAAGTTCGTGCAGTTCCTCCTGCAAAGTCATCGCATGTTTATTTGGGAACACAGATCCTCTCCCATATTCCATTTGCATCCTGATCATCAGGGGCACAATTCAGGAAAGAGATTTCAGTGTAGTGACAGTGAAAAACCCCAGTGCAGTAGTCAGACTCTTCTGGGCCTAAAGAAAGCCAGTGGGATACTTCCCCTAAATAAATTAAAGGGCAATGGCAGCAGGAATTGCGCAAGAACTTGCGTTTCTGAGGTGATTAAGAACCATTTGAGTAGAATGATGGGAATCTATTTCCCATGGGGAAGAAACACAGGAGCAGCCTGAGCCGTAGAGCCAATCCATTTGGAGGAAGTTTTTCCCAGCACTGGCTGCTCTCCAGCACTGGCACTGTGACAAGAAGCGTCTCTGGTTTACACAAACCCCCCCAACAGAAGCACCCTCTGACGGGCACCTTGCTCTCCAGGTACACACAAAAACTCTCAAAATGACAGTAAACACACAACTCGTGAAAGTGAAGGTGAAAGCAGCTCCTGAAGACAGCTTCTTAATCCAAAGGAAATGGCTGGGAAGTCTAATGAGGCTCTAGGAAACACAAACAAGTCTTGCTTTAAAGTGTTGGAGTCCCCACAATCCCACTTAAATAACTGGTAGATGCAAATTAAAGAACTGAGTGTATCTCCCTGAAAGCACTCACCAACAGCCTTTAGAAATTAGGGTAAACAACTGGAAAAACACAGGAGGGAGGGATTTTATGGGTCAAACCCCAAGTACTTATCCAAGTACTCAGATAATCAGCTGGCAATGAACAATACAAAAGCAAACATTCCCTGCAGGAATGACTCCTCACCAAGCAGCAACTGGCATCACTTGGTCAACCAGCACAGAGCCTGTGGCAGCTCCCAGCTGACCAACATTGCCCAGCCTGTGTCCCGCAGGGAATCACAGGCAGAGCCCTCCTGGTGACCATTCCAGTGTCAGGAAGGACACTCAAGCAGTAATTTCAACAAGAAGATAATACAGAATCATGTGGAAGCTGTTCTGTTCTCTTCCTTCTTTCACCAAGTCACGAGCCAAAGCTTCACAACCGATATGGGCTCAAGGACATGAAACCTATTTGTCTTTTGCTACTTGCAACCACACCACCACCACCATGTCCCAAGGAATGGGCCTGCAGCACAGCCAAAGCAGGGATACCAGGGAGCAGCAAAAAGTACCACGAAGCACCTGCAGGCAACATTAAACGGTTTGGGTTGGAAGGGACCACAAAAAGCCCATCCCTTTCCACCCCCTGCCATGGGTAGGGACACCTCCCACTATCCCAGGTTGCTCCAAGCCCTGTCCAGCCTGGCCTTGGACACTTCCAGGCATCCAGGGGCAGCCACAGCTGCTCTGGGCAACCTGTGCCAGGGCCTCTCTACCCTCACAGGGAAAGAGTTCTTCTTAACATACAATCTTAATCTCTCTTCTATTAGTTTAACACCATTCCCTCTTGCCCTATCACTACCTCCCCAGGCAAAAAGTCACTCTCTCTCTTTTTTATAAGCCCTCTTTAAGTACTGTAAGTCCACATGGCTGCAGATCCAAACTGGACTCCTACCCCTGTTATTGATTCAGCCCAACACAAAGGATTACTCCTGGATGAGGCTTTAAGTAGCTGTCTCATGAAGAAGGGGGAAAAAAACATCTGCAGAGATCCATGGCACCATCCCAAAGCTGTAAAGCAGCTCCCAGGGAAATGAAAAGCCACCACAATCCTCTCCCGGCTGCTGAAAGAGCCCCAGACATTTCCTCAGCCACACAGCACTTGCACAAACACAATCCATGCATCCTCTGTGCTCTTGCTACAAGACAGCAAAAATGAAAATAATCACATACATCAGTTACTGAACGGCTGGCTTGTATGTAGCTGATGAAATGCACACAAAGATGATTTTTCTGGTGGCAAGAAGCAAGAATGAGATCATCTGGAAAAGAGAACATGAATATTCTGACAAAATCCTCAAGTTTCAGCACAGAAGCAGTTTGAAAAGCTTTATCTTTGGGTAACACTAGTGTAGTACTGCCATCAGGGTAATAGATGTCATCAGAGCTAGACAACTGAGCAGCTCCAGAAGAAAAAAAAAAAATAATTTTTTTAAAAAATCTTCTTTTCACTCCCTGAAAATGCAGCTCAACCACACAGGCTACATATAGCTGATCCCAATTAATCCTCAGCCTTACCACATCTGTAGCCGGTTCAAATCTGCCCTTTTAGAAGGGCCTGATGCCAGCAGCAAACTGCAGAGTGTGCCTGGATGTGTGGCTCTGAACATGCCCCCAACACAGAGAACAGCAAGACACCCTGAGCACAGGAGCTCTGTGTGCACCCTCCAGCCCCAGCACTGCTCTCAGCTGCTCCTTTTCATTTGTTAGTGCTTCAATCTTTCAGTTTGGTGACTTCCCTACAAAAGCAAGTGTCCCCTGTGGCCCACCAAAGCACAGATTGCACTGTGGTCTCCAGTGCCTCTGCTGGCCCAGTTATACGGGAAACAGGATCTCTGTCTCACAGGCAGCTCTCCCAAAGCCACCGCTCCGAGGTGACAGGGACACACCAGCACGGGGCGGCTCAGAGGCAGCAGTGGGGACAGGTGTGGGACACAGAGAATTGCTGGGACGGTCACTGCAACTCTGCATCTGTGGCCTTGACTTGGAAATTTTTAGCTTCACTTGCAAACACTGAGCATGCAACCCAAAGCACTGTCACACAGACACTGCCCAATGCTGTGAATGTCACCTGAGCGCTCAGAACCTCCTTTTCCTTCCCAAGGCAGACTCTCCACCCAGTCAGCCCCTTCCAAAACTGTCCACCCATTGTGCAGTCACCCCAGCAGCCTTAATCCCCCAGGGAACTTTCTGTCACTTTTTTTATTTATAGTCTGAACCACATGTGACACGCCAAGTTTACAACATGCAAACAAAACAGAACCAGCTGTGCCAGAGAATTTCAAACCAAGCCAACCCTTCCACATGGGGCTGCTGCTCAGGAGGCACCTGGGATGCAGAGATACATTTCCTGCTCACTTATGAACTGGAAATGACTGACTCTAGGAAGCTGATTTCAAGGCAAATTCATCCAACATGTTATTTAACAGCTCTGTTCCCTCATATTAGGAGCTGTTCCCCATCCCTCTGGGGTTTAGATTTGAACCACTCAGACAGGTTTCTGACCTTGTGTCTTATAATTTGTGAGTGCCAAAAAGCCATTTGATTACTGATGAGTGATGCTCAAAGGAGACTTTGCCCCACGGTACTGTGGTGACCAGGCTGTTCCCATTTTCCATAAGCCTCAACCATTTCAGCTCCTTAATTCTAATGACAGCTTGTTCTTTTCCCATCTGCCACCTCCCTTCCCCTGTGCTAGGGGAGAAATCAGACACCAACAGCAGAGCATACTCTGCTCTTTAGCTTTCAGTACCCCCTAAAGATATATATAGAGAAAGATATATAGATACATATACAGTCAACTGGGACATCACTTACTCCCAAGCTACAGATTTTATATATATTTATACTCACATACACTTACACATTTATGCTTACACATCTAAATGAAAAAGGTATAAATATTAAAGAACATATTTCTGGAAAGGCAAGTACTAAATGACATTTTAAAGAGGAAAATTACTCCTGAGTAAAAAGAAATAAAAGCCTTTTTACATAAGAAGCAATACTCCTGCTATTTGGTGGTCAACTAGGGACAGCCTTCACATGCAGGTTCTGAAGTGGAAGTGCCTATGCCAATGTTTTCCATCTGGCATAAAAAAACCTCCAGAAATTAACACAGGGATTGTACCAAGTACGTCAACACAATTCCTTCTGACCCCCACGCTCAGTTCTGACTCAGGCCTTGTCACAATGGTCCAAGCCATGGGCCAGAACAAGCAGTTGGTTTTGACTCTATCACGAGCTGCCTTTGCTACACACGATGGCTGTTTGCAGGATTTGTCCTTGGAAACCCACGGCAGGGCTGGATGAGACAGAAACGGCCACGTGGAGAGCTGGGGAAGAGCCCTGGGTCACTTCCCTCACGTTCCCCCAGAGCAGAGGAGGTGGTCCCCTCTTACCTTGCTGCTGCAGCTTGTAGTCCGTGGAGTAGGCCTTGCCTATGATGTTCCACACGGGCCGCAGGCAGCCGAAGAGCCCCTCGAGGAAGCCGCCGCTGCCGCTGCCCGTGCGGTTGAACTGGACCTTCACGTCGTCAGCGGCACCGCTGGTGTCCCCGTCCCCCGGGCTGCGGGGGCCCTGCGGCAGCCCCGGCTCGGGCTCGTCCTGCTCCCGCAGCTGCAGCACGCTGTTCTCGAACTGGTCGCGGGCGTCCTCGCTGATGCTGGTCAGCACGGCCGCCGTGCCCGGGCTGCTCACGCCGTCCAGCAGCTCGGCCGGCAGCGAGCCCCGCTCCCGCACGTCCTCCAGCAGCTCGGGGGACGGGTGGCTCCCGGCAGCCGGGTGCTCCTCGGGGAACCTCCCCGAGTCCTTGTCCTCACAGAACGCTTTGCCCATGGAGTTGGGAGAGGAAGACAGGCTCAGGCGCTCCTGCTGAGTGCTGGCCATGATGCCGTGAGTGTGCATCAAGGAGATGGCCCGAGAGGGTGCTCAGAGCATTTGTACGACACAACTCACATGCGACACGCGGGCCCAGTACCTGAAACAAGGTGGAAAAAGAACAACTTTCAATTTTTTATATAAGTATTTTCACCACGTGCGGTTTCACTGGGGTGAGCTGATAATTAACTAGACTTTCCAGACAGCCGCTGATACTTGGTAAATAATTACTGCCCTAAAAGAAACAAACAAATGGTTCCAACAGAAACTCCACTCAGGCTATACTCTCGGTAATCTGCTGCAGGAATTGCCCAGTAAACAAACACCAGAATTTTAAACAAGAGCCTAAAGGTCAAAATCATGAAAGATCCTTTGCAGAGAGTTCCCACAGCATTATCAGACTGAAGCTGGCCCCAGCTCAGCCGTGGTTTGAGTTCCTCCACTGTTCCTGGGCCTGGCCCAGCCCACAAGCTCAGGATCCCTCTGCAAACCCTGGAGACAAGGAGCTAGAGAAACAAAGCCCAGTGATACAGGTGCCTTGAGTCCACCAAGGGATGGTGTGTAGCTGCTCCCTCAGAGCCCCACCTAATTATGACCACCTTTGATTGACCCCCCCATGTTCATTGTGGCAAGATACGCTCAATTCTCTAACCAGATACATGTCACCCTCATAAGCAAGTAAAATTCTGAGAGCTTCACAGAACAGCAGACCTTCCTGGCTGTTCTCCCACCACTGCTCTCCACTTCTCCCCTGCATGAGCTCCTGGGAAGGTGCACATAATACAAGAGCTGGGGTCCTTTTTAAGTAGTGCCCCCATCTCCTGCTCCGTGCTCCACTGAGAGGTCCTTTTTCCACAACCTTCCCACCTTCCCAGAGAGCCAGGTTGATGCCTGGGGGTCGTGCTGCCAGAGCTACCCACGGCAAAATCAGCTTTTTGGGATAGTCCCCTCTGAAACAAGAGGCTCTAACACTGGGCCACAAGTAATTAAGTGAATTCAGCCTGCAACACGGATCAAAGTCCAGTTTTAAATTCCATAAGAAGCTGACAGAGGGGTAAAAAAAAATGGCTTTAACAGAAAGTATTTTGTTAAAAAGTAAGATCGGTTATAGCGGGTGCAAATTTTCAGGCTCTGCAAACAGCCATTGGAAGGGAGAAAGAGGTGGCCAGGTAGGACACAGCCAATGGCAAGGGAACAGCTCAGTGCCTCACTCCTCAGGATGAGGTCACTGCACAGAGGAGAGATAAGCCCTTCAGCCTGCAGGATGAAAAGCTTCTGCCCTGGACTTCAGCCCCTCTCCAGCAGCAAACAGGAACAGCCAGGAATCTGGATTACCTTCCTGTATCCTGCCTGATCACATGGGCTCTGCATAAAAGCTTTATTTAGGTTGTAAACTTTGTTCTTTAAAAGAAAGGAAAACAGCAAGTGAGGCAGAGGTTGCAGCACAGCCCAAACCAGTACAGGAGCTGAATCAGACTCATGTGAGAAGCTGGAGAGTTGGTTATTGCCCACCTGCTGGTGACCAGCGTTACAATGACCAATTCCCCAGTGTGGGAAGCCGCAGTGTGACCTCATAGCACAATTACTACTAGCAGTAGTTGTTATGTTATCACAGACTTTGTTATTGAGAGGAAAATGCTTCAGACCTGAACAGAACTTCAGAAAAACACCAGGCCCAGCCAAACTCAGTGCTCCTGGGCACAGCTCCCGCTCATTACCTAAAGTCAGGGAGTGACAAGTGATTGTTTAAACAAAAGCAAAGCACGATCACTGTTCCTACAGAGAAATCTGCTTTTTGTAACACAGAATATTAAGCAATGCAAATAAAGCATCAGCCAGGTGTCCTGCAAGAAACTCAAATGTAAAGGCCAGAATTTGAGGTAACAGTGTCCCAAAAAAAGTCAAATTTAAGCCTTGGGAACTACATTAAAGATTAAATCAGACCTGGAGGATAAAATAGCTTTGCTGTTATGTGGCTCTCAAGAGTACATTACTACAGTGAAAGGTTTTGCTTTTACATTTCCATGCAGTTTTCTGCCTCTGGAATGTTTGATTGTGGAGGTTTAACAGGGAATGAACAGCTTTGCACTACACAGCTCAGCCAAGAACAAAGCCCCAGACTCAGGGACATCAGGTCTGTTTTCCCAGATCAAATTGCTTTCTCCAACACTGAGATGCTTCAAATAAACAAAAGCCTTTAGGCACAGTGTCCTGCCACTTTCCATGCCCCTGTATGTGCTTCATGGGGAGAGGAGGCATGCAAAAGTTAGGGAATTATTTACAAACTGGCCTTATTTAGGCAATTACATAAGCAGCCTGATTTTCAGAGGTGTAGCAAACCCATTGTTTGGAGAGCATGAAACAGCAGCACTTCTTGTAAAACAACTTCCTATCAAGCCAACTTGAAGCAGAAACCCTGGGAGGCGGAGAAGGTGTTTTCTGCCACAGCACATCAGTGCTGACTTGTTGGGGAAATGAATTTTTTTAATTCTCTTCTATTGCAGTAAATTCTGCAATGTGCAACCTCATTTTGCCTTAGCAAAATGTGATTTAATCCAATGAAATTAGGTTGGGTTAGACCTCACCATCTCTTCAAACAAAAGAGAAAGAGCATATTCCAAGTGTTATTGTCATGCCTCCATTATTTTTTTTAGTCATAGATCCAAAAGGCTGAGATTTTTCACGTTAAACTCTTCCCAATAAAAGAGAAGGCAAAGAAAAACATTTTCTTGAAAGTTTTAAGTTTCATTATATCCAGACTGCCATTCAGGATGTACTCATAAGGGCATGCAGTGACAGGACAATGCAAAATGGCCTTCAGCTGAAGGAGGGCAGGTTTAGGTTGGATACTAGGAAGGCATTCTTCCCTGTGAGGGTGGGGAGGCCCAGGCACAGGGTGCCCAGGGAAGCTGTCCCTGGATCCCTGGAAGTGCCCAAGGCCAGGCTGGACAGAGCTTGGAGCACCCTGGGCTAGTGGGAGGTGTCCCTGCCCATGGCAGGGGGTGGCACTGGATGATTCTTCAAGCCCCTTCCAACCCAAACCAGTCTGGGATCCCATGTCTGTGATCTGCATGTGCATCTTTAGCTTTTCCAGAGAAAGGCACAGCCAAGGGCTGTGCTATTTCTACCCAAGCGATGCTCCTGCTGCAGCAGCCTCCCAGCCAAAAGCTGGAAGCTCCGTGTGTGGGAGGACTGTGCATACTGAAGAGACTGAGATTTCACAAAGTGCTGCTGCACACGCAGACTTGAAGGCAGACCCTCAGATCTGAGCTGTTTTGATGAGTTCATGTACTCTGCACTAACAGATTTCTCTTCTCTCTGGAAGGAGATTCGAGGCTCAGTGTAATTTTGTACAATCACAACTTCTCATAAATGACTCCATTTCCATGCAAAGTATTTTTTTCCAGGCAAAATCCCACCACCCCCAGACCAAAGGAGCATGAAATGCATCTCTTCTGGGAAGAGTGAGGCTGCACCTCAACATGTCAGACAGACCAAAAAGCAGCTTAAAACTATAGAAAAGTGAGAGTTTACCTGAATCACCAAGTGGGTGAATCAGCTACCAAGGCACACTCTCACCTTGCCTGATATTATGTCTGTCCCTGGAAACAGCCATCCAGGAAATGCCCTCACACTCCTCCAGAGCCACCAAAGCACCTGGCTGCCTATACAAGTTCAATATTTATAAGAGTGCCAGCACAATGGTCAGGTTTGCAGACACACCCAATGCCTTGCATGGACCATTACTGAAGTTTCTCCTTTTACGAGCTGTCCTAAAATTTGAGTGGCAAATCAGACACAGCATTCCAGACACAGCACACAAACCAAACCAAACAAAAAGTCAGTGTGCTGGAAAAGTGGTGTAAGCACAGAGGCCACCACTGAGTCTCCTGACAGCCCAAATCTCCAGTAACACCAAGCTCGCTTCCTTGAACGCTCTTTCTATCTCAGCCAGTGAAGCATAACCTCTGCTTGCACTTCCAACAGGCAAAGGGAATAAAAGCAACTGTCTGATCCATGTCTAGGGGTTGAAACAGAGCTACTGGCAGAAATTATGCAGCTAGTACATGGAACTACCACGGACAGAGGAGATTCCTGCCCAGATCACTACTTACAGCCAAGCCCTGGAGTCCCCTTGCTTTTTCCTGGTACTCAGTGTGATTTCCTCCTGGCTGCAGTGGGCACAACAAGGTAACTACACATTTCCTCACTGATAACACGGCTGGAATTTATGTGTGTATCATCTCAGCTAGTGGCTTGTGACAATGTTCTAAAAAGATCCTAAAATCTAACAAACCCACAGAAAGCATGTCTATAAAGCACAGTCATCGTGTTCTCCTGCCCCTTGTAACTCTCTCAAATTCTACAGGGAATTTTGACAACAGGTTGATGCACAGTCCTCTCCCTTCTCTGTACAGTTCCAGCAAACTTTGGTTGTCACTTCTGAACTTTGGGGTTTGAACCATGTGGTTTTATTACACAGGATTTCAACAGACTTTCTTTTCCTGGCCTCCTGATGAGGACAATGTTACATGAGTTGATCAGATACTCCTCTTCTGCCACACTTTTTATATTACTCGGAACACAGGCTTGTGTTTTGCATGGTTGCTTTGAAAACAAAAAGTAAAAGCAGATTTAATAATAGAGAGTGAGTTACACATCACCAAAAGGCAAACTCTTTGTTTTCAGGAGGGTTGATTTTTTTTTTAAGTTACATTATTACATTAATTAATTACATTCCATTTTTATAAGTTACATTATCTGCTTTGTTAGGTTGTAAAAAAAGAAACTACACTCTGAAGCTTGCCCACATTAACTTAGTGTAACGCAGCCCAGGCTATGGGCAAACCTTTAAGCCAACTATGGAGGACCCCAAGGCAAAAGTTTGGGTGTTTTTAAGCCATCAGTCTCCTTCTCAAGGCACACTGCTCCTTCAAGGAAGCACATTTCTTCCCATCTCACACCCACGTGAATGCCCAGCCACAACCCAGCCTTATCTTTAAATATTACAATTATATTGCCAAAACATCATTTTCTGATAAAACAGTGAAAATTCTTCATCTGACCCAGCTGAGATTTTCTGTCACTGCAACAGCTCCGTTTATATTTCTGCATATAAACATTTCTCCACAAGAAACAGCACATTTACCTGGGAAAGTGAAATCTTGTAACACTGGTTTTTTTGTGCTCCTTCAGGTTGTCAGATAAACACTACACTACTTCTGCACCTCCTGCAGAATCCTGACTGGAACACACACTTTTACTTCCTGTCTTTAATAAATATTTGGATGCTACCTCAACATAAGACAACTTTCTTTTGCAGACACCATAATCCTCACCTGAGTGATGTGGCAACAACTGCTTAGGGCTCACAACTATCATCACCATCATTTTTAAATGTTAACAGAATATTTTAACATAACCATGGGCATCAAGCACGTGAGACCACAGACACATAACTAGGCTGTATGTAGTCTGTGTTATCACAACAGAAGCTTGACTTCATGATGATTTAATTTACCCTTTATTCAATATATTCCATCTATCCTAAACCAGGGATGCACTGTTTTTGGAAAAGTGATTTTAGTTGTGATATCCTTTTGTCTGTGGCTGTACCAGTGAGAAAGAGAACCCTGTCTAGCTCTGTGGCCTGAACCCTTTCTGACAATGACAAAAATAGCACCATGTGCCAGCCAAGAAATATCCATAATGGCTGAATTCCATCTCTGTGCAGAGCCAGCTGGAGGTTTGCTTAGCACCTTGCACGTCCCAAGCCAGCCTGGCTGAGGAGAAAGAAGTGGCACCTAGGCTGTAGGGGGATGAAGCCACAGCAACTCAGGAGTTCATCCATCCCCCTGTCCCACTGCACAGCCCAGGGAAAGGTGTGCAGGCAGCCAGAGCTCCCCCAGCAGTGCCACCAGCTGTCCTGCTCACAGCACACAAAGGACTGGGCCTGTGCAAATGTGTCAAGGACTTTTTTAAACCACAACACTTTGGCAAGCACTGTGCTGTGGCAGGGAGTTTTGCAGCTTAACTCTGTGTTGTAAAAGGTAACACCAGCTGCTCTTCACTTTGCATGCCTTTAATTCCTTTCTTCCTTCGAACAGTCAGTTCTTCACCGCTTCAGTGACACCTGAACCTGTTATCTCTTTAATTCCAGCTATGATTTTTAAAACTATCCCATCCTCCACTCCAACATCTTTTTTAAAGTCTAACAATTCTCACTTGACCTTCTCACTCACCATATGAAACCTGCTCTGAGTCTTTGATCTCTTCTTTTCCGTTTCTCCTGTATCACCTTAGAGTTATAGAGCATAGAATCACACAACAGTTTGGGCTGGAAAACCCCTTAAAATTCATGAACAGAGACACCTTCCACTAACCCAGGTTGCTCCAAGCCCCATCCAACCTGACCTTGAACACTTCCAGGGATGAGGGAGCTTCTCTGGATAGTTGAGGAAGTCAAACCACAGCCAGGATTCCCAAAAAGGACAGAATGCCACAGAAATGCACAAAGGCACAATGATCACTTTGGTTCTTCAGGATGCTGAGCCAACTTCCATAGGTCTCTTACAACCTAAGATCTCATTCTTGAGCAGTAAAAGCTATGTCAGAGCCTAATTATGACTGGATGTTAAGATCAAATTGTGTTTCATCAACACTAAATTGAACCGGTATTTTATCACCCCAGTTCACATGAGCCTTCCAGTACTCCCTGTGGGTGGCATCCATAGTTCTTACCCTGAACACCTTCCTTGTGCAATCTCACAGCCTAAACGGAATATTCCCAAAGTATTTGGATAAGGGAAGAAAAGGTGGGAAGAGTATGAGTAGTGCCATCTCCGAAGCAGAGAAAAATACTTCAACATTACCATCCTTTTATTCCTCCTCTTATTCCATATCATTTAACCAGTGATCTGTCTGCCAGCCTGGTGTCTCTGTTATTTAATAGCTGTTCAGTCTCTTTAAGAGTCTCTGGTAAGTATTCCTGCCAAAATCCCAACAGATTGTATCAACCAGATCCCCTTTCCTAACATGCTCTTGTCTCCTGCAAAGATATTTAATAGATTTTCAAGGCAGACTTCACCTTAAAAGAACTGGTGACTTTTATCCTTACATGCAATGTGTGCATCTGCCCTAGCTCTCAGCATAGGAATGAATTCTACCTCCAACACCATGAGACAAAGGTTTCACTAGAACCTCCTTCAGCATAAGGTCACAAATTTGCAGGGGGTGGAGAAGTAGTGCCTGATTCGGAAAGAAAATAAGTGGATGCTTGATTTCTATTTTGTCAAAAAGAACAACAACAAAAAAAAAGGCAATAACAATTCATATTGGTGGAGGAGACAAAGAGCCCACCCAGCCTCCTGTGAGTGCAGGGAGAGCTCTCCAGTGGCAGGGAGAGCACGTCCTGCTTCACCTGCCCTGCCAAGCACCGGCTGGGAAATAAGCACCTTACGTAACGGCGTATTTCCAGCACTACACACAGAAATGCTGCCTCTATCCTGCAGAAGGTATTTTTGGATCTGCTAAAATGCTACTGTGTTCTTCCAGGGCTTTGCATTCTTCTGCTCAGAAATTGCATAATCTGATGCCATAGGAAATAAGTGCTGTTGCATAATGACTCTCGTATTGGCTGCAGGGACTGGGGACTGCACGTTCCTGCTGGAGAGCAGCCCGGCTCCGAGCCCAGGTGCTGGGCTTTGGGACAAGGGGAACCCACAGCCACCTGCCTCTGGGGAGCAGGGGAACAAACCCTGCACCACGCAGTGACTTCACAAAAATCAGTGTAACTGAGTGGCCCGTTTGCTGTTTGCTCCCCACCCCGTGGCCGCCGCACGTCGTGAGCTACGTGCACACAGGGAACACCAGCAGCTCCACACACCACGTTCAGGCACCTCCCTCACCACTGACACCCTCCACCACAGGCCCATCAATATATGGGAAAACATTCAGCTGGGACAAAGACAGACTAGATGCTGATTAGCCTTCTATGCTACAGAATTACTACTGAAATTTGTCTCAGATTAAAATGTGACATGACTTTAAGTTACGCTCTTCTCTTTCACCTTTCCAGCTCTCTCCATAGCAGGAAACAACTTTTCAAACCCAGTCACTGGCTTCAGGCTCTGCTCTTTTTTCTTCACCCTTCGCAGTTCTGTGCTTTTACCGCATTGACAATCCCCATGTTATTATCGACCCATATGTTATTATATTGCTAAATAATTACTATATGTTATTATATTACTATTACTAAGCAACAACAACAGACTTAAGGATTCAAACTGAAATATTTTACAACAACAAACACCAGAAAAATTTCCAGTTTAGTTCACAGAGGCCTTATAGCCTCACTGACATTGCCACATGAAGGCACTAAATGTTCCAGTCCTACTAATGAACAACATCTTGGAAAGTCCCCCCCCCCACAGAACTGAAACACCCCCTTTTCCTCCAAAGAGTAGCATTAAAATTAATTAATGTCTGAAAGATCTTTGAGGATGAAGATCAATATCACAGTGTTGCTTTCAGGAATCCAGTGAATGAATCAAAGTCTCACTTTAATTCACGTGAGGTGTCAGACTGGTCTCAGGTAAACTCACTCACTCCCACGCTTGTTTTTATTTTTATAGTAGATATGAATTATTCAACATTTGCAAAGCACATTCGACATGTAGAAGCTACTCACACAAACTTCTCAGCACTAAGAGCTTATGTGCTTCACACCCAGTACTAAAGTAACTCAACAGCTCTCCATGAAAGCACAGCGATTCCTGGGGTAGGTGCAGTGCTCCGGTCCCTGTCACCCACACCAGGTCCCAGCCTGCGTGCACTGCTGGGAAGGGGAAGCACACTGGAAATCCAGCTGGCAGATGTCGGATGGGAAGTGACAGCAGTACTAAGTTGTATTTAGCAAGCACCACACACAAGCAAAGAGGATTACTCCTCGACAGAGGTAGCACAATGCCCCGCTCAGGAGCCGCTCGTAAGCCCGTATTAGCAACAGCGCAGGGTTACAGGTGCGAGCCTGCCCCACTACAGCTTCACATGCTGGCACCACACACACACACACAAACCACACAGGCCTGGGGTGCATCCCAGAGCAGCTCCTGAGGCCTGGCACGGCTCATGCCATCCAACCCTGCAGGGACCACCACTCAGCACACCCCAGCTGGGTCGCTCTTGGGCTGCAGCTGATGGCCCAACACCTGCGGATCTCCTCAGGCACAGAGGGATGGTGAGGCTGGACTCCCTGTGTTTCAGCGGGAGAGTCACAGCTGTACAGCTGCATTACTGACTTTGGTGTCCTCCAGAAGGTAACAGAGATGGGGACAGGACAGGACAGGATGAACATGCCTGGAATGAACAGAATGTCCACACAGAGACCTCCATTCCTCCAGCCCACTGTGCTGGAAAAAGTCCAGCCTCTCACCCCTGCCAGGATTTTCTCCTTTCTTCCCGCACAGCACCTTGGTGCTACATCACCAACAGCTCCGGAGGGAACAACGGCTCCAGAGGGAGCAGCACCAGCAATCACAGCTCCACCAGAGGGTTACAAATCATGGACTTTACATAGACAAATCTGCTCTTCCTCCTGGCCTACACCCAACTGTTGCCAAAGCCTTTGAACCCCCTCCAACCACCAACTTCTCAGTTGAAGCTGTAGCAGGAAGACAGCACAAAGGTCAAAGCACACACTGAGTATTTATCAGGGTGGGAGTAACTACACACAGAGCTGCTGCTCCTGGCCCAGCCACAGCTGCCAATTTGCTATTCAGCCCTAAGTAGTCTGTGTTTTGGGTGGAATATTTACCCCCCACTCCCCAGGAGATGAGAGTGATTTGCTGCCATGTCACAAAACAGGAGCCTACAAAAGCCTAAGCCCCTGCACAGGATGTATTTGCCAAGGAGGGATAAAAAACAAAGTCCCATAAGCTGGACAGGGCTTGGTGAAGTGCCAAACTCCTGAGAGCTTCAGAGGTAACATTGGCCTCAGTTGACTCATTTGGATTCAGTTATGGCTGAGAACTCACTGGAAGTTGTACAAGCTGTGAACCTGCTGCTGCCTTCCTCCACCGGGATCTCAGGTGAGAGCTTGGCTAAAAGGCTCAGTGCATCTTCCCCTGCCTGCCCTGGCCCAAGGACCAGAGATGAAGGGCAACCTGCACTGATTTAAAATCTGTTCACACAAGCCATGCCAGATTTATTTTATTTTTATATTTTAAAAAAAGCTTTATTTAATAACTCTGCCATTTTGAGAAGCCCTACTCTTGAAAATCCACTCCCCACATCTCAGCTGCAGACAGCCTGGAACAGGTACCAGGTGGGAACAACTCCAGCCTAATCAGCCACCATCTCACATTTGCTATAAAAAAAGTCCTAAGAAAACAGGAAATACTTAAAACTTTTCTTATCCTGCCACTGCTTAGAGCAGACCTATGTTTAAATAACTCCTAATTGTGAAAGGGCTTACCTAGGAAGAGATTTTCAAATAAATCATTACTCAATTTTCTGATCCACTGGAGATAAGCCACTTGCCTAGTCTTTACAATAGGAAAAGAAAGAGGGAGGTTAAAAAATGCAACCAAAGAAACCCCAAACATGATTAAACCCAAGTTCACCTATGGCTGAGGAGCAGTGGGAGTCCCTACCATATATTCTGTGCTAGAAGTTACTTGCTAATTCCAGGCACAGGGGTCAAAATGAATGCCAGCTATAAATTTAACTATCAGGCAGCAGGGGACAAAGACAAATCTGAATGATGGGACTGTTCTAGATCAAAGACTCAGACTGGAGGCCCCAAAGACAGGAAACAAAACTGGTGTTAAAGCAAAACAAACAAACAAAACCCCCACTACATCAAAATCCAGATTTATTTGTGTTTCTCAGTGGAAGGCTGTCACAGACAGAGGTTCAAAGGGCTGCCTCTCTCTAGAAACAAAACCCGTACACATTCAGGGGCACAACAAAAAGGATAGTGACAAAAACTTTTAAACCCATGACAGCTCTACCCTCCTCATTCTAGGGTATCCCAAGGTGTCTGTGGCTACCCACACAGCAGGTCCTGTGGAAACTGCCCACATTTCCCAGCCAGACCAAATGCATCTCTCTCCTTTCAAACATTTTCATATTTTCTCCCTCAAAATTATTGATCCAAATACATTCCTTCATCTTCTTCTACTGAACAGATTGCCTACTGCTAAAATAGGTATATCCAAACACATGGGCCTGATGTCATCTTTCTTCAGATCTACTTAAAATATCCCATTTTTCATTTACTTAAGGGAGACATGTGGTTTGATATGATTAAGCTATTGCAGCACCTAAACCACCCCCCCAAAACAAAAATAAAAAGCAGCTCTTCTTTTCATTGGGAGAAAACATGACATCATGCCCATTCAGGTGAGCAGGAATATGACAAATCCTGCCCCAGTGAACAGTATCATTAACTGCAAAGGTACTCCCAGCTCCCTCATTTATTAGGAAAATGAGGGGTGAGAATCATGCTCAGCACATCAGAGACAGCTCAAACTGCTGTTTTCAATAATACAGGAGCAGATTCCTACCCGGCTGATTGAAAGAAAAATGCACCTCCTTCATCTCAGAAATAAAATTAAATTATTTATCACTGTAACACACAAGAGGAATTGCTTGATTAGCCCACAAGGAAAAAAAATTTACAATTCCCCAAAAGGCAAAAATTACAATTCTGTCTCTTTACACTATCTAGTAATTCTTATGTCATTGCCTGAATATTCCATTTATATCCATTCTCCAATGCCATCCCCTTCCCCTTTAAAAGGGGGGCACAAGAAGATAACGTGCAAAATTGCAAGTGAAAAATGTCCAGCACACCGACAGGCAAAGGCCAGGCCAGCTCTTGGATTCATATGCAGTGATGGATAAATTAAGGTTTCATGTTTCCTCTTCCCTTTCTCAGCATCATTTTTTCAGCCCTTTCCCATCACAAATGCAACATCCATCTGTCCTCCCGAAATAAATGGCGAAAGGGGACTGCTGACCATGAAACACCACACACAAACACACACCCCTCACAGAAACACGTTTTCCCCCAAATACTCACAAGGATGAAGATTTCCTATGTGATGCTCCATTTTCTTGATTTAAAAAGATGGAAGGCAAAAAAAANGGAATCTAGAAACCTCCCTGCACAAACAGTGTAGCGAAGAAAAAAAAAAAAAAAAAAAGGAAGTGTTGCAAAATAAAAGGAAATTCCACCCACACAATCCTGCAGCCTGCTGCAAAGAAGCACCGAGCGTGCTGACGTCACGGATTCATGAATGGATGGAAATCGGGCTGGATGAGCCCGGCGGGGGCTGCGCACCGGGAGCGGGGCCGCCGGTCCCGCCCGCTCCGGGCTCCCGCAGCCGGGGCCCCGGGAACAGCACCGGGAACCGCACCGGGAGAGGGCATCTCCCCGGCCCCGGCGCTCCCGGGAACAGCGGCGGATCGAATAACAGCCATCTGCCACGGGAACCGAACGCGCTCGGCAATCAGAAAAGGAGTTCATCACCGCCCCGGCTTCTTGCGGGATTACAAACCCTGCGGATTAGTATTAAAATAGCTAAATATAAACACGTACCGCGAGGGAGAAGCAGGGAGAACAATAGGAGGCTTGTGTTTGATTAGCGATGCAAAAGCAGCAGTAAAGTAAAAATAGGAGCACTAACAAAATCCCACATTCAGCTCCAGTCAAACACTCCCGGCAGCGGGCAGACAGGCTCACAACCTCAGCAACACCCGGGAACAAAGATCGGAGCAGGCAGAGTTTCACACCCGGGGCTAGGTAAGGAATGGTGGGCACAGCACCCACGGATCCCAGCCATCTCCACTCCAGTTCCAATCCCAAGCCCATGGAATACACTTCACTGTGCAGACCAGAGGCAAGGACACCCAAATCCTTGGGTCTTGGACACCCAAATCCTTGGCAGAGTCCTGGTGACCACCTGCAAGAGCAGTGATGATTCACTGGGATGTGGACAGGGAAAGAGCACAAATTCTGCCTTCTTTTTGTGTCTTTGAAACATGAGGGAAGGAATGGAGGGATGAGCATCACAAGGAATGAAGGTCAAGGTTTGAAGGATAACCTGGGCTGCAAGCTCTGCAATTACACCATCTCAGGGTTGACCAGAATTCATCCACTTGGCCTCAAACTCCTTCTGGACAATTTGCAGCCTCAAAATTATTAAGAGAAAGAATTTCCATATTTTCACCACACCTTTCCTAGCCAGTAGGAGGCAATTATGCCAAAACAGGGTATCCCAAAACTTACTCTGGTGGGGCACATCTGAAAAGAATATCTGAGCCAATCCCACCTTTCCTTATGGAAAGTGGGTAACATCCCAAAATAAACCAGGACTGGATGTAACAATAACACAGATCCGGGCTGAAAAACCAAGGATTTCATGAGCCAGCACCACTGGTACCAGCTTCTGCAGAGGGAGGAGGAGTGCTTGGATTTTGGACTGTGATTTCTGAACTGAGATTTATAAATCTGGCCAGGGGAAATGAAAAGGAATGCAAATTTCTTATTACCTACTTTCAAGATCAAAGAAACCACAAATTTAGTTTTGGTTTAGAAATATCTCTTCTTTAAGAGCTAAAAGTCACCAAAGCACAAGATTTCTGCCCAGACAACGCCACTGCTGCAGCCTGAGCACTCCTGTACCCAAGGGGAAGCAGGAGTGGAGCGATGGAGAGAGATCTCTCTTCTCCAAAGGGATCACTCTGTGCCCCCGTTTCAAATCCCAGCTGCACCTGCTTTGACTCCCTGCCTTCCCTTCCCCTCCAGAGCCCAGCACTCGGCCATGCCACCATGGGATGGAAACAGCTTCCAGATCTCCCTGGCATTTTCAAAACAGGCAAAAATGTTAATTTACTCTCTTACCCTAAAGGGATTGATTCAGGAACTAGAAGGGGGAGCACAGTAGCACATGCAAGAAGCGGAAGAAAAGGAGAAATATCGCTGCACAACAAGAAAAGTCAGAATAAAAATAGAGAGGAAAATAATTTTCAGAGGTTTCCAAGGGTTAATTGCAGTGACATTTAAAACAAATACCCGGCAGAGAAAATAAGTGGGAACAAAAGCCCAGGAAGACTCCAGGAGAAGAAAAGAGCTTATGCATAGAATTTCAGATTTTCTTGTCCGTGGTGGCTTGGTTCAGTACCCCAATATTCGATTTCCTCTATGCCTCAGCTGCTCAGGTTAAAAATTTTAAACACAAAGGTCCTGTATTTAATACAAGGTAATATCTTAACTCATTGTGAAACAAAAAAACAACCCAACACATCGTCCTAAAATTGATGGCTGCTACATGATTATGTTGGGTTGCAACCAGGCAAGTATTTCCCTAGTACACAGTACACAGCTCTTTTGATCAGTAACTAAGTTGATCAATATTAGAAAGAGAAATTAATTTCCTCCTTCTCACTCAGACAAAATCATTGGTAAAAGCAGGGAACTCAAGTATCAGATGCCA
The DNA here is from genome assembly GCA_013397795.1 of Orthonyx spaldingii. NCBI lineage: Eukaryota > Metazoa > Chordata > Aves > Passeriformes > Orthonychidae > Orthonyx > Orthonyx spaldingii. The sequence goes on from VZTJ01001390.1 coordinate 797,332, forward strand.
AATACAATTTGGCTCAGTATTAATGTGAAAATAGGGGGAAATGTACTATATACAACAAGGGTATAAGAGACTAAAAATCCAAAGTTCTTAAGGGACCACAGGAGTGCCCCTGAAAAGCTGACAGGCAGCAGGATTTCTGAAAGGAATTATGGGCAACCAAGTAACTAGACCAGTAGAACAAATAACAGGCCAAACTGATGGCAATGGGTGCAAAAGGAAAGCTCAAAGTATTTAAAAAACCTAACTATTCACCATATTTGAAAAATACAAGATAATTAAGCATTTCCAAGCCAATTAATAACTAATGGGAATGTTATACAGCATCTGCTAGGCATAACACTTCTAGTTGGCACATCCTATTGATTTGAGCCCAGTCCTACAATAATCATTTAACAAGTTCTCCAATCCTGTGACCTTCAATTTTAATAAACTGGTGAGCGACTAAAATTGCAGAAGACTGAGAATACCAATATTATGCCAATATTCAAAAATAGCATACGTTTGTTATTTGTAGGCCTTGGCAACTTGGGGAAAAATCCTAAGCCAACCTCTTGACAGGGAAGGATGGTTGTGCTGCCTCGGACCAGAGGCTGAGTTATCCCAGGATCCTGCCTTTACAGTGCCCAGGGAAGCACAGGGAAGCACAAACCCAAAGCAAAACCCTAATACTTCCCGAGGCACATTCCACTGACAACAGCAGAAAATTAGAACAGAGATGGGAGTGACTCAAAGGTTAATTTCAGAATTATGCAGCACTAAGGCTGTTAATAAACCTACTCGGCACACACTTGGAGGTACAAGAGGGACTGCTCTGTGAAAACTTCCTACCTGGGATGAGTAAATAAGTGAAGTGAGACAGCAAATGCTTCTCCAACAGGCTGGGTAAATATTTGCATAGATAAAGTGGTGAGAGGGGCATTTCATTGTCAGGTTCTAAACACCTGTGAAGTCTTGAATGCACTCTTCCCAGCCCTCTTGTGAGTGTCCTAACCTTCAGTAGTAAGTGGCTGGCAGGATGGAAGGAAGGAAAAAATCAGAATCATACAATCAGATTCTTGTTCGTGCTGTCACTATGTCCAGACCTGACCTGGTGCAACTCACCTTTCTCTTTTGGAAGGAGCAAAGCTTCTATGTCACATCCTTCCAAACTTGCTATTTACAGAGATGTAAGACTAGACCCTATTTGATGCCCCACACATTCCAGAAATATCAGCTACAAGAGACTGGAATATTGTGAAAGAAGAATTGAACATGTTACACACTAGTATAGGCCAACTTAGTTTATTCTTTTTCCTTTTCTTTGTGATTTCATACCTCTCCTACACACTAAATAGGCCAAATACAACAATTTTAAATCAATTGTTTCAATGGCACTGTACTAAGACCAGGAATGAAATTTATGTATTTATCACATAGGATTTTACCCAGAATGTGCCCAGACCTGGGACTCTGACAAGTCCTCCCTGCAGAGGCAGGTGAACAAGACTGTAATTTGACAGGACCAGCACTGAGAGTTGAGAAGTGTGACCAGAGGAAAAGAGAAAAGGCCCCAAAGCAGGCCATGTGCAATGCCCAGAGGAAGGTGAGCTGCAATTCCAGTCAGGAGCCTTGTTTGGAAAGGGAGCCTGTTTACAACAGGCCAGCCCTGGTGATTTCAGACCCCATTCCTGAGCCACCACAGCCCAGAGCTGGGAGATGAGTCCCACACAAATCAAGAGGTAAAACAAAGCTGTGGGTAGGTTTTGGTGCCCAAGTTGTTCCTCCCCAGGCAAAAGGGCTGTGCCCAGAACGTGGCTCAGAGCCTCTCAGATCAGAAACTTGAGATCTGCCTCTACTTTCTGAACAGCAGCTTCAGTGAGCCACCAAGAGATCTCTGGGTCTGCTTAAAAGTGAAAGCAGGGAGCTGGAAACAGGCATGGGCTCACAGATCTGCAATAGCCCAAGGGAAAGCTCCCCTTCCCATAAGTGTATCCCTAAAAGCTACTCAAGAAAACTCACAGACACAGACTACCATTGCACAGTCTCCAAATCAAAGTACTACCAACTTCAGTTACCCAAAAGAGAGGTTTCTTACACAAAGCCCCTTCCACACTGTTGGCTGCTGTGTTTTTGAGTGTGCTCCATGAGCCATGGTGGGTAGGAGCACAGAACAACTACAGTTACTTCCTTTAACCTTGTACTGCCTTCAGCAACACTCCAGGAACTAACAATAAAGTAAAATAAAGACACTAAAGGCACTAAAAGAGAATGACAAGACAAAAAGCATTATATGTTTAGATATGAGGTTAGTGAGGATTCTTTTTTTAAGGAGTTTCTGAGTGGTTTCCTTTTCTCTTCCCAGGTAAGCCCTGCCTTTGGGGTTTGAGTCTGTATAGTTTTAGGAGGAGACATAACACTGTAATGTTAAGAATAGGCACTGATGAGGCTGGAAAAGTTCAAAAACTACATTTGTAGACTTTCATCATCTGAAGGATGGCAGCCCAGATCCTGAGACATAAAGGGAAGCTCTGGAATTCCATCAGGAAGGACAATGGTGCTACATAAGAGACATTACAGCTGCTGAAAGGGCAGCTAATGCAGCAAGTGAACAACAGCCTCCCCAGACCAACAGTGGTGGTGCTCAGCTGAGCAGAGGCCATGTGAGAAAACCAGATCTATTTGTTCTGGGAAACAGGCACAAAATAATATTCCTCCCAGAGAATAGGCTGAAATCAAGTCTTCCATAACAATAATTAACTCTATAATAGTGTTCCCAGCAGTGAGAAATACTGAAGAACAATATAAAAAAATAAGTATTCCCAAATAGCAGTTACAAGGGACACTTGTAAAGCCAGCTGAGCCACAGTCACTTTTTCCCTGCCAGGTGAGGAACCTGCAAAAATCAATGAGACCTGACAGTGAAGCCTAAGTGTTAGTGCCATGTGGAAACAAAAGTCCCATAATTTGTGTTACTGCTATGAAAAGATACACATTAATGGGAAGCTATTGCTGGGAGGAATTAATGAAACCGAAGAAGTGATTAAAAAATGCAGTCCAATTCCCCAAGGTCAAGTGTTGTTCAGAGGAAAAAAAAGTCACCTGCATAAATATAGAAACAACTGCTGAGCAGCTGCACTGTAGATAAGGACTGGGGATGGAGAGGATGAGAGACTGAGCACAAATTATAAATATCCAGTTGTCACAAACAAGGCAACTTCTATGCATTGACAGGAACACAAATCCCTGATCCTCTCAGCTTTGATGAAGCCTTTGGGAGAGTCCACTTTTGGGAAAGGCTTGTCAGGAATGTGAGCAACCACCCCAGAACGACATGCAGAGGCAGACAGGTCATCAGGTGAGCTCTGAGGGATGGGGGAGGTAACTCAGTGAGGTGGCTCAGTGTGGACAGAGTGAAATGAGAAGCTAAGAATGAGATATGATAAATTTCTACTAAACACAGAAACGGTTTCTGCAAAGAAAGAGGGAACTCATGCTCTACCTCTGCAGTGAGTAGGAAGAGCAATGGACTCAAACTGCAACAAGAAAAAATTACTTAGGCTGTGAGAAGTTTTCCAAATGGTAAACAGTGATGCACCAGCCTAAGGAAATTGTTTCCTCTATTAGGAAGGAAAAAAAAAAATCATCTCACAGAAACTGTCCAGCAATAGTGATATTGCTTTGATGCAAGAGATCAAGATGAACTTTTGGAATCCCCGAGGGATCTCCTGTGAAGATATCGAAGCACTGAAAGCTTTACAGCAGCAGCAGAACCTGAAAATTTCCTCTCATCTTTTGCAGGGCAAGGTCTCACCAAATGAAATCCTTCTGTCCTTGCTACTGTTATACAACCCCTTCGAGGAGTATTATTCAGATTTTCCGCCGAAAAACCAACAAAAACTGCTGAAAGCCCATTAAGATAGCAGAACTCAAGTCATGAGACTGCCAGAATATGGCTCTATATTTAGTACCAACATTTTTTCTGTGTAGCACTGTGATAAAGTTCCTTCAAGAAGAGTGGATCAGTTCTATGCAAATATTCTCAAGGCAAACAAAAACTGCGCAGCATCTTCCTCCCAGACTCATGTCCCTCATGAAGCTTGCAGTAGGTTTTGCTTCAGAGCTCACTGCTTCTTTTTTCCTCCCTCCCAAGAGACTTCTGCTGCCTCAGTGCTCACTGCGAACCCCAGGCCCCTCTTGATCTGTGTGAGGAATCACAATGCAGAATTACTCACTCCATGAGTTGTGACAGCACTTTAAATAGTTACTGTCATGACTGGCAGAATATTGGGGATTAGAACACTACACTTGCCAGCAGTGGGGTTTGGTCCTTGTTTTCAAGCACAATGTTGGACACTGCAGTATGATGGAGAAGGCACCCCAAAGGGGTCATTGCACAGCACCCCAAATATTTTCTGAATTCAATCACAGAACTGATCTTGAGGGACAACCAAAAGTTAAACGCACTTCACCCAAGGGGCACATCAAACTTTGCCAATGTCTTCATATTCCAACTCAAACCACCAGCTTTGTATTGCACAGGATTTGCCCATCCAGGGAAAACCAGCACCACAATAGTAAATTCAAGTCATGGCTAAGAGAAGCTGACTGAGAGCCATGTTCAAATGCACATCAGCTGAAGCATTAACCCTGGGACCTTCCCGGGCTTCACGGGAGTGTTTTATAACCTCCAGTGCTCTATAAATGTCACAGGCCCCCTTAGGGCCAGACCTTCCATCCTCAAGCCTCCTCTACTCACCACTATCACACAGAGCACTCCCATACAGAGTGCCTTGTCTATTAACCACCAAAAATCAGATCAATTAGAAGCAGCAATGTCGATGAAGCAGCTGATGAATTGTCACTGATGAAGCAAGGACAGGGTGGTTCAAGCAACTAATTGCTTTCACTGAGATGGAACCAGGTTCAAATCAAGGGAGAATTCAATTCTTCAGCAAAATACTTCACCTTAATTATAGCTCATAACAAGAGACAGCCAGAATCTAAATATATGGATGCTCTGCCTCTACAGCACCCACCACTCCTCACAGAACGGGTAAAAATTGACAGCTTTTATATTAAGAAACAAATCCCGAAATGTAGCTCCATCTCACATCTTCCTGCAATCCCACTCAGAGGTGGCTCAGGAACATCCTAAAACTACGTGTCTGTAGCTTTCTCTGCATGAAGCATCTCTGTACAACAAAGATCACACAAACGTAAAGAAAATGTGGAGAAAAAACCATTTTCAGTCTCCTCTAGTGAAACTACATTTTCTTGCATTACACAGATAACCAGCCACTAACTGAAGAAAACTCTAGATAATTTTATGGACAAGAATAAATTATTTTTCAACTAGCATCTACAAAGAAAACAAGAAACTATTTTTAACATATTCTTCTAAACTTAATACCCCAAAGTTACAGAGTTTTTATAGAATTTGCTCCTTTACAGTCATTTATATAGATAGATATATGTGGCTTGCTAACACACAAGTTTTACCACTAAATTTTTAATACATAAAATAGATGTAGTTAAACTAAAAAATTGCATATACGACACAGAATCAAGAGATGATATATTCCTAGGAACAGCAATACCCAAAACAAACCACGAATCTCTGCATCTCTGAACTTTGCTGGTCTCTCCACTCCAGCTACAACAACCTGGATTCCTCTGAGAATCTGCATTCTCCATCCAATCACCAGGGAAATACCATCAAAAAGTACTTATAACAATGGAAAATAATATTCTAAAGCTATCCCCCCACAACATCAATGCACCTGAATTAATAGATTCAAATGCTTTCAGACTCCAGGTTATATTGGAAAAATACAAACACTAAGATTGACTTCACCTCAGTCCATGCAAACACCCCTTTGGCACTTGTCCCTTCCTGTCACTCCCATGGGAGCTGGATCCCACCAGGTGTCTGCAGGTTCAGGAGGGAACTGGCTTTGGACACAACACAAAACAAGGTGAACTCAGCTCATCCCTACCTTAGAAATGGAAGCATATTTAGAATTTCAGGACAACTGCAGAAGTGAGCACATTATCATTTGAGATCTTTCTGAGTTTGTGACTAGTTACTACAATTCAAATATCAACTGCTGCTGATACCTGATCATTGTTCCAGATGCACTGGAAGCCCATGTCCTCTTGGCTCACTGCACATGTGCCTCCTCTTCAAGTCACAGAAATCAAGCTGTCCACGGAAGTTGCACCACGGGCAATGTTCAGGATAGTCCAGCACTGAGTTCTTCTCCCTAGAAAGAACAAGAAAGCTCAGAATCCTGCTGAAGTGTGTTGAAAAAATGCTCCCAAGATCAACCCAGCACACCCCCTGAGCACATCGTGATGTTACGTGGCACATTCATACGCAGCAGAGAACATCCAAAATTAAGTATGCACTTCCAAAAAGAAGCTGGGAGTAGAAAAATACCTCAACATATTTAGTACATCCTTTCTTAGCACAGGCACACACTCTATAATCCTTTTATGGTACAATTTTAATCTAAATTAAGCAAGCAGCTCCAGTAAAAGAGCTCAGAGTTTTCCACATTACAAAATTACATCAGGATTGGGATTAGCCTGTAAAACAACATACTTCAGGGTAATCTATTAATGATATTTGACATGTAATTTTATACACAAACTCCAAGCGATTTGTTTTCCTAATTTTAAGCAAATTTTAGGAAAAGCATAACATTACAGTCCTCCTACATACATACAACTCAAAATATCATTATTCCTTATACCAGAAACGTGCAAGGAGAGAGACAGCAACTACCGAGACTCCCAGTCCTGAGCCCACTGCATCTTTTTTCCAACCCCCCACCCCAAATTTAACAGGCTGCAGGACTTAGCCCAGCTCTTCATAAAATTAGATAAATCAACACCTTGGAACTACAGAATTTTAATGGAAACACTAAACTACCTGGTCTTAAAAGAGTTTCCACCCACACACATTGTTTTCCCTATATCCTTCAGCATCCTTCAGGCACAAGCAAGCTATGGCAACACTGAGGAAGAGGGTTAGAACTAACAGCACCAGAGTCTGGCCAGAATTAAGAGACTTTAGACAACAAAATCCATGTGGCACCACCTATCTCATATTCTGCACCATAATTCAGCTGCTCTCAAGGCCACTCCCAATGTTTGGGAAGTTCGGCACATTCCTAATTTTTTGCTGAAGTAGCAGCAAGGGCCAATTGTATTTGAGGAAAACACTAAGTTTTGTCACCACTGTCACTTCATTTTAAGTCTCTCCTTATCTTTGCTGGTTTGCCACAAAAACAGAACCAGTAATTGCACATTCCCAAAAAGGAAAAGCTTATGAGGTCCAGGTTAGGTTACATTCAGAGGCTCTATTTGGGCAACAGGAGGATGATGATATAGCAATATTCCTGCACAGGAAAGCACCAGTTGGCAGCCTCTGTGGCCCCATACCAGCCCTGCATTAACTATTTTAATTACAGAACAATTTCCAAATAAAATCTAGAGTAAACATACATGTATTTTAACAGTTTTATTAGACAAACTTTAGAGTTTCTACTTTAATATATTAAAATGTAAATATTTGCCTTTGTTCACACGAAAATTACATGGTTCTACTAAATAAATTTTAAAAGCCTTAAAAGTCAGTAATTATAATTTTTACCACTATTTTAAGACAGGAATGGTGCACGTAAACATAAGGTTTATTTTCTTGCTTAAAAAACAAACACTGTAAGCAATACTACAGGTGAAACAATAATAAAGATTGAAAGAATCAAAACGACACAAAAATAGAAAAAAATGCATTGGAATACATTTTCCTTGTAAACACAATTCATATACATATATAGGAGACAGCAGAGAAAATTGCAGAGATGTTCATAAAAAACATGAGACACCAGATGCTCAAAGTTGGCCAAATGCCACTGGCATAAATTACTGCATTTCACATGAAAAAAATTACAGCTTTTAAGGACAGGTTTGAAACCACTATTTGATAACTGGCAGCCAAGGTGGGAATGGGCAGTGCCTAAAGGGGAAGGGACTCGTGGGGCTGGAGGACTTTCTGCACCAAATGAGTTCAGCTCTTCCTGCAGTTCCATTTACCACCACCTTTCACAGGCTTCGATTGGCTTTTTACCACTTGCTTCCCACATCCAACCTGAAAGATTTCCTGCCTCTATAATCCAGTTCAGGAGCCAGCATGGTGTGTGGCAGCTTCAAGCTCTTAAGAATGCATAAAAGCATTTACCCACTCGGTAAAAACTGCCAATGTGAACAGGACAGACCCCAAAGCCAAAGGTGTGCAGTACAGAAATCACCCCAGCTGGGAACAGTGTTCCAAACACACCTGCTGACTGGATTTTTTTTTTTTTTTTCCTCTTTAAGATAATCATCATGGCCCCAAAGAATTCTTTCAATCTAGTATTTCTTATTCTACCAAAATACCAGCAGAATTCTGAGTATTTGGATTCAAGTGCAAACCCCTGCAGATAGATTTTTGTTTAAAGAACTGAACAAACAAAACATTATTTGCTTTGAAATTCTTCTACTTGTCGTGAAAGCCGAGCTGTGCTGAAATCAATAGGACTGTTGGCATTGTTTTCAACTGAGCTGGAATTTCATTTCCTGTGCCCCACTTCAGATCTGCTAAAAACCACTAGAACACAGTTTTGACCTTTCACAACAACATCTATAGCTCAAAATAAAGCGTTTTGTGCAAAATAAATACTCACAGGGCAGGTTACATAAACAGCATGAAAGCAGCAGCTGTGGCTGGTTTCTTCAGAGAGGAAACTTTGCCCCCAGCCTGGCTGCTCTGGATTAATGATGTTCCTGTTCCATGCCCAGGCTCTGAAGCCTTGGGAAGTCCCTATCCCAACTCAGCAAGGTGGGAGGGTTTGTTGTTTTAACTGTTGGCTGATAACAGCTTATCAGCAAGTTTTCAAAGGTTAAGCTCAACACACATGCATGGCAAAAGTGCAAGGAAAGGACAAGGGAAATGTTGAATTAGTGCTCCCTCTCCTCCTGCCCCTGCAGCAAGGGACTGAAGTCTCTCATACCCCACGACCTGCAGCAGTGCCAGCAAAGAAACCTCAACCAAAACTCCTGTTTGAACTGAAAACATCTGAGAACCAAACAAAAGTGCTTGCTTTCAAAGGAGGAGCTTGCTTTGCCTGCTGCATTCCCACTGGCTGCCACACAGGATGGCAAAGCGAACCAAAAATCTTTAAGTTCGGTCCTTAAATACAAGGCAGTTTTATTACTGTTGCCAAATTTATCACTGAAACCAAGCTCCATGACAACTCACTGGGAAACAAAAACAAAATGAAATCTTCGATTTAGGGCATGCTGTGATTTTTATTCCTATCCCAACCATGTTACTGAACTGTAAAGGGCTGATGCAACCTTAAAACAGAAAAAAAAAAGCCCAGTTACAGACTCATTACTAATTCATCCTGGCTGAAGCTGCATACCAGCAGCTGCTCCCTCTCTCAATTAACAGCAAATATTGAACAGTATTGTCATTTAACGGTGTTTACTGCCTGCTGCCCTGTCCACTGCCGCATTTTCAAACGCTCTGGCACAATTTAAAGCATCAACTCTGATAAACAGAGCTTAGTTTAACCCCTTATGTATCAGAGCAGAGCTCACAGCAGAAGTGTTTTACTCGCTTCCTACATTTATTAGGTGCTTGGCAGAAGCTGAAGCCCAAGGATGCAAGGTGCCACCAAAATGGTATTTGTAATTCAGAGGCCCACGGGGTGCTTGGCTTCCACAGAGGGCTGAGCACAAGCGTGAAAAATGATGGGAGTAACTCCAGCAGAGCAGCTCTTTAGGAATTATTGCCAAAAAGTTGAAACAAAAGAGGAGAAAAAGGAGACCACACATTCAGCATCTGCTGCTGAAGATTTAGAACAACAAAAACCTAAAACAAATGATGAAAAAAATTAAAAATAAAGATACAGCCATTCTTCAGGGAGAGCATACCAATGCTGAGATTCCTGACGACCCCATCTCTGCACGAAGGACAAAAGAGCCCAAATCTGGACACCTCCCTTCCCTCTACTGTGCCCACAGCTGCCTTTTGGCCAGGCTGGGTTTGAAGTAAATGATTATACAAACAGTGCAGCCAGAGCAAGCAACTGGAAGTGCAGGACTTCCACGCTGCCTTACAGGTACTTCCATGTCCTCCTTGCTCCATGGTGTCAAGTTTGCTGGAAGCCATTGCTGTACAAGGGACTGTACAGATCCTACATTTCACTTCTATGCTGGGTTCCCAGCGCACCAGCAGGAGGAAGCATCTCCAGGCTCTCCTATGAGCCCACTGACCAACATGTGGACACCAAGGACTGGGAGAAGGGAGGGGATGCCGAGCCAGCCCAACTCGACTGCAAGGTGCACGCTGAGAATTTAGATACTACGGGAAAAGATCAAGCAGCTTCTGTACTGCATTATTAGAGCAGAAGCTAGGATAATGCCATTCCAGCTGATCCTGAAATTGGGGGAATTCGGTTATTTCTGAGGTACTGGACCTTTGTTCTACCCCTTGTGCAGAGGGAACAAACCATGGGAGCTCCAAGGAGTGATGCTCTGAGGCCTTGTCAAATACATGAGGGAATGGCTTGGAAAACTGGGGCCAGGCTCTGGCCAGGGCTCTCTGTGCACACACTCTCCTTGGGTTGGCATCTGGCTGCAAGTCCCCTCGTTTTCTCAGGTCCCTCTGCCTGTATCCTGTGCAACTCCAACACGCAGCCTGGTTTGCTGGGAGGATTCCTTTCCTTTAGGTTCCCCCAGCACCTTTGTGCCCATGGGGTCTGAGGTGCTCAGATATATTAGGTGATATGACTAATAGCTGCCATCTGCTCATTGTTACCTTCCCTCTCCTCTCCTGAAGAAGAGTCGGCACTAAAGTGCTTGTTCTACTCGATCTATTTTAGGAGCGTGGGCTTTCAGCATCCATGCAGCACTGCTTTAAGCTAGAAAACTCAAATCAAAGAAGTAGACCATGATCTGGCAGGGAAAACTGAGCACTAGGTCCTGTAAAGGTCTCTGGCAAGGCTCAGAAACAACGCTTTTTTTGCAGAAGTTATCTCCACTCCAGCATGCCCAAGGAACAGAACTATTGCCCAGGTTTCACTGCAGGCCACAGAGCAGGGGCAGATGAGATCCAGGCCTTGGAAAGTGTCCCACTGCTCTCCATGGAGACCAAGGCAGCCAGCACAGCTTGGAGCATCAGCAGGCAGTGTGCTGCAGCACTGGGTTATTCCCTGCTCCCAGGAGGGAGGAGCTCCCACCCAACCACCCAACCACCCCACCTTGGAACAGAGCAGGGAACATAAACAGGTCCCAATAACTGAGAGCACATCTCTGCCTGTCAGGCTGGGGGGTAAAACCTCAACTCGCAGGGAATATAAAGCATTGCTTCTACCAACAGCTGCTCCCCATATGGCATGGTCAAGAAAAAAAAGCAAACTGGGCACACAAAGGAAAGATGGGGAGAGAGGCCAGTGGAGGATAACTTGATTTCACTGCATTTCTTAGAGGAGCTGTATCAAAATGAAAAGAAAGAAATCATCATAGTGTAGGAGGCTGAAAGATTTGAGATGGAGCAGTGAGGAGTCTCTGGCCCCATAAATGTTTAATTTGAGCAAAGCAGCAGATTAGTAGTAAGCACAGTTCTGCTGCTGTTGCTGAACTGCACACTCCTGCTTTGATTTCTAGATGACACACAGTGAGAACGTAAGCATAAAAGTAAAATAGGAGAAAAGCACCAGGGAGATTTTCATACCTGGCACTACAGACAGAGCTGCACAAGCCAGCAACACACTCAGCTAGCTCCCTCCCTTCTCTCTGCTCAGGGCAGCAGCACGAGGGTGAGCAGCACACATGCAGCTCTGGAGCCTTCCCAGCCCTCGATGTCACAGCTCTGCCAGCCCAGCACAGTGCAGGGGATAACAAGAGCTACTGCACCACACCTGAGGAAGCAGCCAGGGCTGCAGATCCCTGGTAAAAGGCACCACGCTGCCTGCTAAGAACACTGTGAAACTGGAGAACCACAAAAGGAAGATGCATGTGGAAACACTGAAGAAGATGGATCCCCAGAGCCCTGGGAGCAGAAAAAGGACCCACCTGGAACTGTTCCTCTTGCAAAACTGTCCCTACAAGGACTGACTTTCTCTCTGTGCTACTTTCCTAACAAATAAAACTTATCAGTAAGGATCATTCTTTCCCCAGCACTTCCTTGAGTTATTCCCATCCCACTCAAAACAGTAAGCTCAGATTGGTTAAATCAATCTTGAAGAAAAGTTGCTAATTAGTGTTTCTTCCTGCCTAAAATGCAAGAAGAGTCTGAAAAATAAATGAATGCATTCCATGACCCCTGTGAGATCTCCAGCTCCATTATTCTTGCCTTTCCTCCTCTTTGCTTCCCTTAGACTGCCACCTGATCACCATTATCTGCTTCTTTTTCCTCCACCATCAGAGAGAAGCCTATTTCCTTCCTATTTATATCTTTCTCATCTCATACTTCACTCTTTTTCCTGCTTCTATACCCACTTGCTGAAATTCAGACAACTCCTCTGCTGCCTCCACCAGCATATCCAGTCTTCAATCCTAAAGAGAAATGTGGCTTCACTAAAACCAAGCACAAAGGTTCAATTAGACCCAGGTTCTACCCCAGCAGCATAACTGTTTTATTGGAATTCTGACACTTCTCCCAAAGCCACCTATGCCCAAGAACTGCCTGGACAAGCTCGGAATGAGAGCAGGAAACCCTTTGGCTTAGCCTTTCTCACTCCCAGTAGGAGAGCCTCATCTAGCTGAACACACCAGTAAGGTAGGGAACAGTGCATGACAAATGTTACTGAAATCTGTCCTGCCTCTGGAAAACCTCCACACAAGTGAAGGTCATCCACGAGTACAGGTTTTCTCTTTTAAAAGCAGGAATATATTTAAAAGCACATACACCAGTATTCTTATATTTTGCACTCTCCTCAAAGCTGGGAGCATATTTGAGAAAGCGACCATGAGATGCAACTCCAACAAGGAGTTTTCTGCTTGTGAAAAAAATTAGGAGAAAACAGAAATCCACAGGATAGCCCCGATTAACCACTAAGGACACAACTACTCACTGCAAGTACAGGCACACCAGAAGTCTCTTTTTCACTGCATTAAGCTGCTGGGGAAAAAACTTGCAATGCCAGGACAGCACCCTGGACTCTTCCACATACACCTGACATAGGAAGGTATCACCTCTGATAAAGCAGGACCTCAGTTTTCACTGCTGGCTGCTCTGAATTTTCAGCTTCCCAAAAGCTGATGTCACGGCATTTCTCCTTGTAAAACAATGACCTTTGCAGCCTCTGGAGAAAGAAGTCAAGTCCCAACACTAAAAAGATACAGATGACAAAGAAAATGCTGGTGTGTCCTGCTACTCAAATGACAGAAAACATTAAACATTTACACTGACACATTATGATATGATTTCTGCTGTAACTGCAATCTCCTGTGACGCAACCACGTCATTTTTTCTTATGAGAAACTCACTCTGAATACCCTGAGTAAGGGAAGCAGTTCCATCTCTTACCAAACACTGCCTGGTGACCTCAGCCTCGTATTGTACCAAGGCTGCAGAAGGGAGAACACTCCAAGGAAGCAGCTCTTGGACAGACTCACAGAACACCTCAGGAGACTCAGCCAGTTGTTCTTTGTGCCAGGGAGGCTCTGTCCTTACCAGGACCAAGATGACACAGTTACTGCCCAGACCAGGACCCTCTGCCTCAGAGGAAAGCACAGACACATTAAACAGCTTGAGCCATAAAAAAACCCCATCAAAACCTTCCAGCCACCACCAGAGCTGCATTTTACATCTTGCTTCTCACTGGAGAGCCAAAAGGAAACTTCCCTCACCTCCAGCTGACAGCAGCAGCTCCATCCCTCCAGGACAGAACCAGCTGTAAATGTTGGCTGGAAATATTTATTCCCACTGGGGACTGGCAACTGCCTGTAATTGCTGGCAGCAGGGGGGCCAGGGGAGTCTCTCTTGTACCAATCAGCAGACAAAACAAACCAAAGAAAAAAATAATGCCACCTGCATATCCTGCAATACCTGAACCTACACAGCATTGATGGGGTCACTGAGTCTGTGTTTAGGCTGAAATGAAAAAATTTTAGAACAGCTGTACTAAACTAAACTACTAAAGCTGCTTATAAGCAAAATGACTGAAAAGATGCTCTGTCCTTTATGCCATAGATCCAAGGGGAGGAAAGGCCACAAGGGTGTGTGACCAGAACATCAGAGATGGATCACAGGCCTGCAGGCCTGGACGTGGAGAGCAGTCCTAGCAAAGATTTCTCCATGAGTATTACAACACTGACACAGTTCACTCCATAAATACAATCTCAGCTTGCTAGAAATGCATTTCTGACTGAGCACAGTAAATAAAAGACACACCATGAGCAGAAGACCCAGGTTAATCAATGCTCTGTGTGTGTAGTTCAGCCACATCAATAGAGACTGTAAGATATTTTTCTCCATTTTCTTCAACCAGAAAGTGCTCAGGAGTTCATTTAAGTTTTTCATAAGAAATTCTTTATACCATCTGATCAATAAACCAAGGTTTGGGAAAAAACAGATAACTATTAGAATTTTACTGTGGGACAGTATTTTCAACTCCTACCAGGTGTCTGTGCAAGCTGGGTTGCAAACCTGAAGGTCAAAGCTACACACTGACACGGATTTGTTGACTGACCTCAGGAACACCACGAAAATAGCAAAAGAAGCACCCAGAAAGAAGGCCAAAAGACAACTCAGTATGTCTTGTGAAGACTAGACAAAAGTTTATGCAGGAGGAAATTTCTGGCTGGGATACAAATGTGAACTAACCCCTGAGAAACTGCCCAGTTCACCTGCTGAGGACCTGCCAGCCATTCTGTAGGAAGAGAAAATGAATTTGTAACCTGGTAAACTTAAGGCTGAAGCGATGGAGAGCAGTAGCAGGTGGCCTTTGATATCAAGGTCTTTGCTTTGCTATTGCAGCTTCAGTACCTTCTCTTGCCCCAGGCAATCACTTGATCTCACATGATTCCCAAAAAGACCAAATTCTACTTAAGAGGTTGCAAGGAAGCTCAGGAATCATTTTCTCTCAAAAGACATCTTGGGAAACTGAAGCAATCAGAATCATGAGGCTTTTTGCTCCTGCCAAGTGCCTGAGGTAACAAAGGTAATCAAAATAAAAGCACAAAATAAGACACTGACTGCAGATGGTCAGTAGACAGGGTCTAACACAGGGGTGATATTTCAGGGTTGGATTTTGTGAATATAATCATCTGAGATGACAAGAGAACAATCGCCTTCAGCACATGAGAGGAGCTTGCAGAGAAGAAAAGAACACTTAATGGTCCCTTCTGCCTCCCCTCTGAGTTTGCCTTTGCTCTCCTCTGTAACAAACAGGTTGATCAAACTTCTTCCTTCCCACATGCTCCACAGGGAGGGAGGCACTGCAGACACAGGCTCGTTGCTCTCAGTAGTTTAAAAGCAAATGTGTTGTACAGATAATGAATCTCAACTACACAGGAACATACGTATTTTAACCTGAAAACCACAGAAACTAACCCTGATGCTGTGAAATATCAACCAGGGAGAGTGAGAGAAGGGATTGTATTTTTACCCAAGTGTGAGAACAGTTTCTCTTGCTCCAGACACATCACCAGCTCAGAATGGGTAGAATTATGTTCTCTAGGCCCTGTAAT
Source organism: Orthonyx spaldingii (assembly GCA_013397795.1). Lineage (NCBI taxonomy): Eukaryota > Metazoa > Chordata > Aves > Passeriformes > Orthonychidae > Orthonyx > Orthonyx spaldingii. The sequence continues at coordinate 813,058 of VZTJ01001390.1, forward strand.
ATCTCCTGGAAGCCTGAACAACACTGGTCCATCTTCTTGTGGTCATCCCAAAGATGGGCAAAGGGCAGGGCAGCACAATCAAAGGAACTGCTCAGGAGTACAGCATGCAACACTCCCCTGACCAAGGGAATAATGGAATGAGGTATGGAGGGTTCTGAAGCCAGACTGCTGATAGGAGAGTAAGATAAAGCACTATCAGAAATTAGTCCTGAAGATCAATCCTCAAGCACAATGCTGAGTTAGCTCCTTGCAAAGAAGAGCAGAACAGAAGACCTTTGCCTTCAGCAAGGAGCCCGTTTCTTCTCCCAGGTCAGTTATTGATTGTCACCTTGGACTAGAAGGCTATTGGCCAGAAAACATAATGGTTCCTGGCTACTGAGCTCACAGCCTGCACAGCTGCAGCTGCACATGCCACTGTTGTCTAACACCACAACACCTTCTCACTCCTCCCAGTTGTCTTGCTGCACTTCCAACAGGGACTAGAAATTTTGCTTCCTGAGTAATTCCCAGTGAACCACCCCAGGGTGCTGCAGAGAGAAGGCTAAAGATTCCTCTCACACAATCCCTCAAGCTCCTGGTCCTTCAAGATGCTGCTCAGAAATGTTACTTCTACTGCAGTGTCACAATCCAACAATACTCAAGACATGATAGGAGAGAAATATACCTTAGGAAAAGGTGGGAGAGGTACATTAAAAAAGTACTTGATGTCACTCCTCCAAACATTTAAGTATGAGCCAGACAGTGAACAGGGTTTACTGGAGCCTCTGAGCTGCTGTGGCCTCCCTACTCCCAGCACCACGGAAGCAAAGCCATGGGATGAGGGTCAAACTCCTGCATGGCCAGCATAGCACAGTGGGACTGGGCTGGAAAGAAATTGGAAAGAAATTACCCAAAATGGCTCAAAAATCATGTTTGAAAGCAGAGGAAAAGCCTTTCCTGACAAACATGCAAGTCAAAGAAAATCCCATATTGCTTCGACCTCCATGTCTTACTGCAAATATTCGTAGTTTGGGGTTTTTTAAAAAAAAAAGCACCAGAAAGAATGAAAATCATCCCCAATGCACTTACATGCAACATTAGCCTATTTTCACTGGTAACTGCTACTCACCCTTCTTCCATTCCAATTTCTGATCCTCTCCCCTCTCACCACCAAGACTGAGAGCTGACACGTCCCTCACCCTTTCTTCCCCTCTTGTTGAAACCTTATTTCCACTGCTCTAATAGTTCTTGACTTAACTGGGACAAGGAAAATTATTCTGGGCTTCTCTGTCCTAGCAGTTAGTCTATTCTGTATTAACCATCCAGAGCTCTGCAAAATCCTACTGAAGCCCCAGGCAAGCATTCTAACGCTTCCTTAAATTCCTGCTTTAATCAAATTGCCCGTTTTTACTGGACATGTCTCTCTCTCTCTCTCTCTCTCTCTCTCTCTCTCTCTATATATATATATATATATGAACTTTTTGTATAAAAATCCTTCAGTGTTAAGAAAATTCAGAAAAGCTCATTTAACAGCGTTCATTTCAAGAGCTCACAATAAGCTAAATTTCTATCCAGCCTTAAAACAGAGCTATTCCTTATGCAAGATGGAATTTTTGCCCATCCTTTTAAGCAATATGCAAAAGCATTTATCATACCTAAGAACAGAAACTTCAGTAAATATTACACACCAATGAAATGTACAATTACATCCACTAGTTTAGGTATGGAGCTGAAAGGTCTGGCTTCCAAGAGCTGGCTACACAATGGTTCCCTTGGCCTGTTTTAATCTAAACTATCACATTCAGCCACCCAAGCCAAAGCAGAGGAATTTTTAGGTGCATTCATCTCAAACTCTGACCTTTACTTTGTATCACCTGATGTCCAATATCAGCACCACAGCACCATTCATTTCTTTAAGGGATGCAAATGGTTTCTGCACAACCCCATTTTTCACAGCAATGTAATTACAAAATTTGGTTTGGCTGATGGCAGCAGCAGTTTTTGAACAACTCCATGTGCACCTCTGAAAGGATGAGCTCTTTTCCGAGTAAAGCAAAATGCAAACTGCAGTGACCTACACCTTACTCCGTTACAGACCTGTGCCATTTCTGGTGGGGAAATAGCAAAGGGAAATTTTCTGTACTGTACTGTGAGAAAGCAAATCCCTTGCATTTTTAAGATGGCACTTCCCAAAAACTGCCAATCTTTTTAACTGCAAGAGACAGCACGCTACATAAATGTATTACGACTTTCTAGAGAAGTGCATCCAGAAAAGCCTTTACTAACCTGTTTGGAAACTCTTCTATCAGGGAAAAATCAGGGCTGGTTGCCATTTCCTGGAGCCTGTGCCTGAGACAAGCAAACACAGTTTGAGTTCACCACTGAGTTATGCTGTCCAGGTTCTCAGTGAACAACACCCTCCCATCCATGAGCCAGGCATTGAGCACCAGCTCATTTTGCAGCCTCCACTCTGCCCATCCTGAGGCTGGAAACGGAGAGGGCTGGCTGAGGGCTGGTATCAGCACAGGGCAGAGCAAATATACCAGTGGAATCACCTTTGAGATAAGGTAGCCAGTGCAAGCACAGCTGTCTAGGAAAAACACAGCAGAGAAGCAGGAATGCAAAGTGTAAGCAGGAGTTCTGTTAGACCTGAAATGACCTGGACTGAGATGCAACATCCTCTGCTACTGCTGCAACATTCTATCAAGCAAACATTAAGTTTTCCCCTTCTTACCTGCTCTCTCAGGAGAGAGCACAATCCTTTAAGAGCACACAGCTCCATTCTTCAAGTACAACAGAAGAATACAAAGTAGCAGCACACAATCAGGTTTTGGGTGGTAAACGATGCACACTCTTTTCCCTCCTAAGTTACAGCAGCAATGGACAATGCAAGGACAAGGGGGAATGGTTTTAAACTAAAAGATGAGAGATTTACATTGGATTTAGATTGGAGAAATAATTCCCTGTGAGGGTGGGGAGGCCCTGGCACAGGGTGCCCAGAGAAGCTGTGGTTGCCCCTGGACCCTGGAAGTGTCTAAGGCCAGGCTGGGCAGGGCTTGGAACACCCTGGGACAGGGGAAGGTGTCCCTGCCCACGGCAGGGGTGGCACCGGATGATTTTGAAAGTCCCTTCCAACCCAAACCACTCTGGGATTCTGTGAAACCGCCCAGTTTATTGTGAGCCCTGTTTCTGCTCCATGTCCTGTACCAGTGGTAGGGCCCCTGATTTCAGCCAGCCCTGCTCAGACTCCACCAGCAATGCCAGGAGAAAGGCAGGACAGAGCTCACCAAAGGTGTGGGGTACCCACTCAGAGCCACCACCTCAAACCTCTGTCACAGAGTGCTTCAGAGATGGACAAACCCTTGAAGGTGGATGAAACAGCAGCTGAGATTGCCTGCACTTGCCTTCACAGGCTGGGACTTCAATTGGAGCACACTAGAGTGCATTAATAACAATTTTAGAAAAAAACAATACTGACTTCATATACTTTTACAGAGCCTTTGCCCTCATCTTCGCTGACTACAAGTGTCAAAGAAAGGTCAAAATAGCTTAATTTTCTTCTGCGCTGGACAAAAAGGCATGAAGAACAGCCAGTAAATTTAGCTTTTTTCATTTGCACAAGGGCTTAAGGAAGGAGAGAAGGAATTTATTATCATCAAATTGATCCCAGCATAACCTGGTTGTTTTCATCATGGTTGTGTAAATCAAAAAAGAGAAAACCAGAGATTAAAGTTGAGATTAAAAAAGATGCCTCAACTCAAAGACAGTGGTTAAATTTCAAGGCCAAAAAAATGGTGATAACAGACCTCACAACACAAAAAACTGAGCAGCTTTCCAAATACAGCTACTCCAAAACAGCAGGCAATGCAATGCTCAAGCACCAGGGAATGGAGACCAAGTCAAATGGCAAATGAATTAAATAAAAGTGGATGGTGGTTCTTATCAGTAATGTTGAATTCTTCTTTACCTGGAAGCAGTGAGCAAATATTATTTTAATAGAAATGTAATTCTGCTTCAAGATGGCAAGTGCAATGTGCTTGAGAAACAATATAATCTTATTTGATAAGGGGACCTGCAGACAAACAGTGCTACCTTGCCAATTTACAGTTCCTTTACTGCTGCACCTGTATCTACTAATCAGTATCCAAAAGTTACACATGATCACAACATAATCAAACATTTTTTTAAATGCATCCACACAATATTTAAATGTAGGAAAAATATATCTTGAAAACAGGATTGTTTTATTCAGGCAGCTGGACAAACCACCATGAGAATCTGAAACAATGTCTCCTTTTCTCTCCAATGTGACTACAGGTTTTTACAGTTTATTTCCTTCACTAACTGTCAGCTTAAAGTGCTCTGCTTAGCAAAAATTATTTTCTTAACAGCAGATATTAATAAAAGAAAAATGTGCAGTGGTTTTAGTTTGGACACTTTCTAACTAAAATGGGCTGCAGACGACTCCTGACACAGAAAGGTCCCAGACCAGGAATTCCTGAAGTTTTGTTCATGGCAAGTTAATTACAGTGCAGTGGGTGAACAGCTCGCCTCAGGCTGATGCTGATTGTACACTGTGCCATTAAGGGGATCCATCGAGCCACAGTGGTGATATTTCACATCCAGTTAAAGCAAAACAAATGGTTCCCAACACAGCAGCTGAAACATCCCAGAAAGCCCACGTATATCCAGCAGCCAAGCTGTCAAATCCACTGCTGTAACACTGGCTGCAAATTCAGCATGGGGATGAATCTTATGGATCTTCCTACAGGAGACCTGGTGTGTCTCAGGCTGCTCACACTGCTCATGCCACAGCTCAGCGGCACCTGTTGGGCTTGCAGTTTATAACATGGAACCCCTGGGATCTCTAGGAAAGAGAGAGAACCACACGATCAGCTGGACTTCTTTAAGTGTCTTTGGAGGTGGCTGGGAGGGCTTCCCTTGGCAGAAGAGAATAAGCAAAGCCCTGAAGGAAGTATCAGTAAAATGAAGATATAACTAGAAGCTGATGCAGCTCTGCCCCACAGCTCTTACCTCCAATGGCCTGGTCAGCTCCCCCAGAACAGTCTTGGCCACCCAGCACTGGAAACATTCCCTTTCCCAGAGAAAATAAGGATGGAAATTGACTCCGGCTGGGCAGCGTCATCCAGTTCTTGCCCAAGGTTCAAACTGTCCATATTTTGTCAAGATGCAGGTTAAATTGATGACATATTCTTGTCCTAATGAGACAAGAATTTAACCCACAAACACCAAGGCATTTTCAAATCCCATAAGGCCATTAGTGATGACATACCAGGGCAGACAGGCCAGGAGAGGACCTACCAGGGACCTCTACACCTACCCAAGGTTTTGTAGTTAGGATAGAAGCCTGATACAGCCATATCTCCACAGGAGAAACAGGCACAAATCCAGACTCCAGACAAAACCCAGTGGTTATCCAGTATCAGAAGGTGTGCACACTGCAAACCAGTCTTATGGTGCATGGGTGGGCCAGTGGGTAACATGCCCTTGTCCCTTGTTCATAGAGCTTCCCAGTGAGCACAAACACTTGAAGAGCCCTGTCCCTGACCCCATGGAAGCTGCAAATCACCTCCAGGAGATGCACTGTGTCATCATATGTTACCCAGAGAGCTTGTGGCTTCCACATCCCTGGAATTGTTCAAGGTCAGGCTGGATGGGGCCCTGAACAACCTGATCTAGTGAGTGGTGGGGGGCATAGACCTGAATGAGCTTTAAGGTCCCTTCCAACACAAACCATTCCATGGTTCTAGGATTCTACAATCATTTCTGAGCCACCTCTGGCTGCAGCAGCTGCTGGAGAAGCACAGCTCACAGAGCTCCAGCCCTCCCTGCAGCAGCCCAGCAGGAACAAAGTGCTGAGGGCTCCAGTGACAGCTCTGAACACTGCGTGCTCCGGTGCTCCCATGGGATGCACTTCTTCCCATGCCCTGTCCTGCAGGAGGGATGCAGCCAGAGCAGGCACCACATCCAGCCCACAGGCCATCTGGCAAGATGCCTCTGATCAAGAGCCAAGAACCAGAATGTTTTACTGGAAATATCTCCAAGTATTTCCCAGCTACTGTTGAAAATCCCTCCTTGACCAAGGCTGGAACAGCTCCTGGCTCCAGTGCAGGTGCCTCTCCCCAGCTGCACACCGTGAGAAGTCTCTGTGCTGACAAAATCTGCTGGGGTTGTGATAGCAGCTAAGAAAACAGCGAGTAAACAACACACAAGAAATAGGAACAAGCACTCAGAGCAGGAATACCAGCACAGCCTGATATTTACTTAATGACTCATCCAGAGGAGGATCCGTCCCTTTAGGCTTATGGCCACCATGAGAACAGGTAATAGGAGAGTGTATGAAATCACTGCAGCTCAGCTCCTCATGACCTCTGAGAACAAAGAAGCCTTAGAACAGCAAAAAATATCCTCTTTTCACTCCCTCTCTTCACCCTGTTGCACAATCTTTCTCCACAGACTGAAGTCACACTTTTTACAGACAGGGAAAGGAGAGAGCAAAAGGCAGAGAGGGTATTTCTGCTCATCCACACAACAGCAGAACACAGACTACACCAGAAGTGTTTCCCAGTGAGATTCCCTCACTTTACAGGGTTTCTTGGCAACAGGTTCACAGAGAACATCTGAAGAGGACACCTGGAAAACACAGGCACTTAGGAAAGACAAGAGAGTTTTTAGAACTTGGTCACACCTTTTGCTTTGGGGCTTCCAGGTTTCCATCCTTTTATGCAGAACTGTGCAGATCATACCAGACACCAAGGAGCACCAATGAATGTGAACAGCATTTCTCTCTCCAGCTACAAGACTTTTCTTCCTCAACAAGTAAAATCCCCTGACACTGCATCCTCTTGCACCTGTCAAGTCCTACACTCCTGAGAGGCTCTCAGTGCTACCAAATATACAAATGTTCAAGGAACTCACATGGCTAATGAGCTTCAAATCTATAAAAACACAGGAAGAGTTCACTGTAGGCTGAACGTCTACTGGGATTTTTTCCTCATGTGGAAAAGCATTTATGTACAAAAGGCCTGTGACACCAGTGCTGAACATTTTCAAGCAGTTTCTGTGCAGACAGAATGACAACTGACAACCACCTATTTTTCACCATTTACACTCCACTGTTGTCTTTGAGTTCAGAGCTGCTAGTTGGCTCACGCCAAAAAACAGGAAAAATAATTATTAACAAAGTAGCCATCAGAAAAGCAAATTTATTAACCCAATTAAAAAACATCAGACTTAATGCTGCTAAGTAGGCTAACTTAGGCCTACATAGCTCATGGCTTCCTTTTATATGTTATTTATTAGAGTGAGAGTAAAGTCTACACCAAGATATTTTAAAGCTCAACTGTCTCAGAAATGCTGGTTTTATTTCAATGTTGAGTGCAGGACTTATGTAACATTTCCCATTTTGATTTCTGTTATTAAACGATTTTAAAACAAAACTGTACAGTCACTGCCTACAGCCCTAAGGGGCTGAGTACAAAAATAACATAAAAGATATCACAAACTCTACAAAATACAATTCTGATTTAATTTCATTCAAGCATTATGTTCTTTACTTTGGGGAAATTACCATCTTTGATAGCAAGGACTCTTCTTCAGCTCTTCTGAACACTGAAAATATCATTTGAGGTACGACTGGAACAAAACTTGAAAATGCCTTATGTGATTTAACACACTTGCCAAACTAAACCAAAGTTTGTCTTACAAGCTTAACTTTCTCATGCTGCAAATAAAACACCTACATTTTATCCACTCACCAGAAAATATCCGTGTTCCCAACGGCTCACCTCTTTCACTAAGCACTCCAGCTTTTCCGAAGGTTTCTGAATCAATGATAATTCATTAGTGGAAAGTATTCCCTACTTCCTCCCTATTTCTCCTGGTGATAAAACTCACATTTCCACAACCAAGGTTGCACGGGCTGTGCCAGCCCAGAGAGGCAGTGTCAGGCCAAGCTGGAACGAGGGTGGATCTGCCTTTGGTCAAGGCCCAAGACATGGGGCAGCTCATCTGTCTCATACAAAATCTACTCACCTTCAGGACATGTTATTTTCCAGCAGGAAAGTGTGGAAAGGCTCATTTCGGAAGATGTAATGGTCCATCAGTTTTTGTCCTTAACTCTCTTTGCTGTTCCTCCCAGAGTGGTGTTCTGGAGATATAAAAAGAACTTCAATTTAAAATACGGCTCAGATAAACATAACATTTTTTCTGCTTTTTACCAGACCCACTGAAAGGTCACCTGAAACCCATCTGATGGTCCAGCCACTGAATTACTGCTGCCTTATCTCAAAGGAGGCTGTAAGGAATTATTTTGTCACCCTTGCCACCCTCACAGCTTACACATCTACCATCCGTAGTAGCATACTGAGAATTCATCCTGAAGATTGGGAATTGGCAAGGGACTTATTTAAAGTCATACTGGTGCCAAAACTGTGAATTACACTGTGTTATCAAAAGTTCCTTTTCACCTTGCCTGCTACATTTGACATACTGACATATATTCACTACCCTCAGGTTTATCTTAAAAGCATAAACACTGAACTGTTCTGCTGAACTTTGCTACAGTTCCCTCGATGACAGGTTACCTTCCTTCTCCTCACCAGAGACACTTGGGTCCAACTGTGCAGCACAACCAGGGACCCTGCTTGGGACTATGAGGAGTTGGATATATGTTTGCAAAATTAGGCTGAAAAGGCAAAGCAAAAGCACTGGGAGTGTAAATGAGCAAATGCCATATTAGAAGCAATTTCCCTGGCAGTCCCATTTTGCAGCCAAAGTAATTAGATCACTAGCAAGAAACATCCCAAGTAGATAAATGGTGTGTTACAAGATTAACCAAGGTCACTTCTTTTACATCCGGCTTTCTAAAAAGATGCCTCCCCCAAAAACTTAACCCTAGGGCTCCATCCAAATTAAAAATTCACTGTTGATGTACATCAGTACAAACCAAATCAAAGTATTCCAGAGCCTGCCAAGTGCTGACTGCCCAAGGAAAGGCCACATGCCTTCTAAGTGAGAGAAATCTTCATTTGAGAGCCACCTAAACTCTGAGACTGCTGCTGCTGCTGGGTGTTGAGAGATAACTGCCTGCTCATTAAAATCCCACATTAAAAGTTTATTAAATATGCAAACATTAATGGAATTGGACTAGCAGCTACTTAGGCAGATAAAATTCCAAGGCGGCGCATCCCGCAGTTCCCGTTATCAGCGTTGTGTCCTTTTGGAAGTGTCTGTGAAAGAGTCACAAAGTTGCTCAAGGCAGTGAAACCCTTCAACTCCTGCAGATTACTCAGGTCACACTCTCAAGGTCCCCACTAGCCTGGAAAAGGCTCCTGCTTCCCAATAATTACAGCTCAGTACATACTGTCCATTTCCACTTTCACACTTCACTGCTGGAGATGCAAAGTCTCCCCAAGGGCTTTTTCCCTTTGGGGAATATCTGCAGGACAAGTCCCACACCTCTCGACATGCTCACAGGTATAGAGGTTTTACACATATCCCAAATTCACAGTCCTTGCCAACCTGCTGCTGGAGTTTGAGAGAAGTACAAAAAGAAGAGTAGAGTATCATACAGACAACAGGGATTAAAGAAAAGTGCTTAAAAAGCAGCTCTCCTGAACTTCAGGTAACTCCACACATGCATGACGTGTGCGTAGAGCTCTGCCTGGAGCTCCTTCTTTCAGCAGTCTCAAAAACAAGCATCAGAGTCCCCCTGCAAATACCACTCTCAGTGTATTTTGTTCCACAAAATGCAGTTTCATTCCTGGGTTACTCTGCAAAGTCCCAGTGCCTGGTGAGTGTCCCAACAAACCTCCAGGTTCTTGCTGTAGAGTGACATCAGACTTGGAAGTGTTCTTCACTTAATGCTATCAGCATAATCTGAGCTAGCCCCAGGGAAAGGAGGACAAGGAATATCTCTCATCACACACAGAGAATAAACAAGCTCCTAAGAGTCCCTAATGCACCTCCAGGTGACTCTGGCAATAGCCTTGCTCTCTCAGTGGCTTCAAAGAATGTCCGGAAGATTTAATCCTCTAATTATGGAAAAACAAGTATGGTCTAGCAGCTCCTTCTTGGAGATGTGAGGTTTCAGCAAAAAGATGGAAAAGAAATCTTAGGGCGCAACCTTGGAAAAAGCATGATTTACAGGGGAAGAAGGGAAATGAAGGAGTATGAAGTGACCTCCAAAGAAAACACTGAGCTCACTGAGCACAAAGAGGCTGAGCAGGTTCTTTACCACCACCTTCCCTGGTGCCAGTGACAGTCTGGAGAAGAGAGGGCTGTTGTAATTGTCAACAGCACCAGCCCATGGGATGCAACACTCAAGTTTGTGTTTCTTTCAGTCCTGCAACCATATGGGCCTCTCAAAATAGAAGGTTCAAGGATGCCTTGGCCAAGAGGAAATCAACAAAATCCCCCATCCATCACCTGATGCAACACCAGGCATCACATGTTGCAGACCCTTGAGCAGCAGCCAGTTTGAGGTCAGGCACACAATAGCCTCCCACTCCATGAACTAGGAAGCCAGGGTTTAGGTTTAGATTTTTTTAAAGGAGAACTGAATTACTTTGGAAATTAAGGCAAAGAGAGACTTCAAGGTAATCTGGGTTCTGAAGAGGACACTGACCAAATCTCACATGGATTCTGGGGCCTGACCTTTGCTGCTCCAGTGTGTTCAGAAATTCAGCAAAGCAGCCAGCTCATGGCTGGCCCCAAGGTCAGCTTAACCCTGACAAAGCAAAGGAAAACCCAAACAAATCCTTTTACCTCTTAAGAGACAGCATGATGACTTTCTGTTGCAGACTGTACATTCTGGCCCTAGACATGGGGGAAAACGACTGTGCAAACATTCCCTAAGGCTCTGAGCACTAAGAGGCTTCTACACAGCTATATCCTCAGTCACTGCCCACTTGGTCCGTCCACTGAGCTCCTCAACTTGACTGCACTACACAGAGCACATCAACAGCTTGGATCATCTCTGCCCAGAGAGCTCCTGCCCCAGGAACAGGCAATGGATGACTGAATACAAAAATAATAATGCAGCTTGCAGCCAGCACCCTTGTTCTGCCCACCAGGCTGCAGGAGGAGTCTCTACCCACGAGAACAGACTAAATCACTCAGCCAGCACCGGCATTTCCTCCCAGGCAAGCACATTGAAACTACAGGACACTGTGCCTTGGGGAACGTAAACAAGCCATGAAAGGAGTAAGGAAACCAGGGAGGTCACAGTGCTGTGTCAGGTCTATGGCACACTGACCTGTGCCCAGGGACACAGGAGTCCTTCCAGCAACCCCACAGCTAAAGCCACTGCTAAACATCCTTATTCCCAAAGTGGAGTCCCAGTGTCACCAAGCAACATGGTGAGCTTCAGTGTTCAGGTTGTCGTAAGGAAAACAGGTAGAAAACAAATGATTCTATGAAAACTCAGCCATCCATCTGCCTCCTGCAGAGGTCCATGGCACCACCAGCATGAGACCCCAGCACTTGTTTCCTCCACCAACATGGAGGTGTCGGGCTGCTGAAGTCAGCAGCAGCACTGGCTACACAGCATCAGTGGGAAACTCCTCTTTGAGGGATACCTGAGCAGCCCAGACACAGGGAAGGATAACATTGCAAGGAAATTTCATCCCCCTCAGCACTGAGCCATCCTGCCACAGGCCAAAGGTCAGAACTGCAGTGGCACCAGCTAAGAGAGTGACAACGTAACCTGGCAAGACAGGCTGGCACAGTGATCCGGAGATATGGATGCTGGGGACAATGCCCTTTATCCATGAGTTGTAGGGCATATCTGTTGAGCTAAGATAGAAGCAACCAAAACCCACAAGTCTCTGAAATGTGGACAAGGTGTCTCCTAGCAACAGTAACAAACCAATGGAGTAAAATGCATTTTTTTCTCAGCAATTTGCTGTCGGGTGACCTCGCTAACACCCTTCTGCAGGAGACAGGATCCCCTCTGACAGAACCACCAGCAGCAGCTGACCCAGCACAGTGACACCAAGGCTGACACTGCTGCACTCCCCTCTGCTCGGCTCCAGGGTTGGGATCCTGACCACCTTCTCCCCGAGGGAACTCCAAAAATAGCCTTTGCTCACTCAAGGGAGTCCATGCCTGAATTAACCACGGGCAGAGGCCTCTGTTCACAGCCCACACCACAGCTCAGAGATGGATGCAAGGAGAAATGTAGGCCACACATGCAAAGAAAAAGAGACATCCAGAGTTCAGAGATGCCAGAGATCCTGCTGGCAGAGTCAGGAAGTGAATGCCCATTAAAACAGCTTGCAGGTGCTGGGCTACAGCTCAACACAAGCCAGGCAGGCTAAGGGTAAAACACAGCTCATCAGAAAGTTAAAAACTTGTGGGCTATTTCCCCCACTAAACCGCCTGATGAATCACTAAAGAAATATCTTTGTGATGTAACTACTCAGACTTACACAAAGAAGCCTTGTAATTAGCTCTCCAAGTAATCCTCTGGCCACCATCTGGAGCTCAGCCTAAACCTTGCCCTCAGTCACACCAGACAGCTCCACGCCTGTGACACACACCTGACATTGAGTCACACCGCCACACCGCATTCACGGAGCGGAGAAAGTTGACAGGAATGCTAAAAACTCGAGCTATTTTTTACTCTACAGGTTCTTTAGTTCACACCCATCACGCTTAAGGAAATGGTTTCAAAAATATAAAGTTAAAAAGCAGGAGTCATCCACCCAATCCTGCATCTGAAACAAAATGTTTCTTCCATCGAAACCTCAGTTTATAGTAAACAAAGCTGACACATGACATACCCAACCTTCTTCCAATAACACAGGAGAAAAATCTTCCTTGATTCTGAATTTCTGTCACAACTAGGTTCTGACAGAAAACAGACTTACCATAGATATAAAATAACTTATTCCCTCAGGTATAAACAGCTCAAAATATTTTACTATTAAAGTACGCCAAAATTCTTTTACCTAAAGCATCATAGATGACTGGATGTTCTTTTTTAGCTAAAACCTTCTGATTAGTTTGATATTCCTGTTCCCCACAAGCAAATAAAACCTAAGATGCCTCCCACCTCTTATAAAGCCTCTTAGCTAGAGAAAAATGAGTTTTCTTTAATATACACCTCTGTGTTGCTTGCTGACCTCCTCACAGCAAAGCAGTCAAGAACAATACACACCACATCACCAAGAACAAAACTTATCTTGTCAGTCCGAGAGGAATTCTATTTTCAATGAAGTTCAGCAAACAGATTTTAGACTTTTGTAAAAAAGCCCACAACACAAGGAAAGAGGGGTGGAGCAGGCTGAAGGTGCTGAAACAGTTATTGCTTAGTTCATATCTGAGAGCAAATCTCTGCAAGAATGAGAAATGTTTATTTTTTCTAGGGATCACGTGTCTATAAAGCACAAAGAGCCTTCTGTAGCAGGAGCCATGGTCCCAGAGCAAAGACCTCCTGCCAGCTGGGCTCCTGGCACACACAACTCCCTCCAGCTCGAGGGATGGTTAAATACAAATAAGAGCAAGACCAGAAAGGACCACCAGACTTGGCACCACCAGGGAGACCCCAAATTTCGGTCATTTCACTACAGGGACACAGCCCAGGGCTGTCACAGCCGCCAGATATAGACGTGGCTGTCTCCTCATACCATACACACTCCCAGCCCTGGGCACGGGCACATGCAGAGGGTTTTGAGCCTCCTCTGGGACCATTCCTACAGCCAGACTGCCTTCAGTTTGGCAGGGGGTGGTTTAAAGTGATTATCTTTGCCACAACACCTTTCTCCTGGCTGCAGCCTCAGCAGGGATTACCCAAGACCAAAGTCCTACACAAGTCAATATTTAACTTGAGCTCTGCACTGCTGAGACCCACCTGGAATATTGGATATAGTCACTTATTAAAGCTTATGCTGCCATTTCTAACAAAAAAAAAAGCAGTAACAGGCAAGTTATCTTCTTCATGAGAAATTGTGAAGAAAAATTCTACAGGGACAGCAATTAGATCCAGCATAAATAATTCTAACAAGGGAACTAAAGCAAAATGTTTTCAGGAAAGGAGATCTAAACAATGGGATGTGTACACTGCAGAGCAGGTTCAGGGCAGGGGCAACAGCCACATCACAAAAAGTATTTAAAACCAAACCACACCAAGGTCTGGAAATTCAGCATTTGTCCCAGAAGTATCATTTTAACACTGAAATTAACCCATTAATCTATGTCACAAAGGCTTATATAAAAGCCTTGCACATTACAAGGAGAAGCATTTATTCTCCACTAAGTATGAACTGCTGTACTAACTAACAGACTTCAAAATAACACAATAAACAAAAGTGATTTTTTTCCAGGTTAATCGTTCCTAGTCTTAGTGAGGATAAGAAAATTTAGTATATATTTTTTAAAAATTCTCTGCATGCACCTGATACACATTTTTTGCCAATAGTCTCACCTTTTATCTTTTTGGACAGAGAGCTTTCTGCTATGAGAAACAGCTGTTAAAATACAGTTTAGGCCAAAAGTGAGCAACTGAGAGTAATTTCTTCTTTCCTACATCTGTTTCAATTCTTTATCCACCTGTTCTCTCTGATTTCTTTACTTATTGTTAGCACTCCCACCTTTACATTTAGCAAAAACTGTTTTTGTTCTCTACATAAGAACATCTGTTGTTGCAATGATTCCAGTGGAGTTATGGGTGAAAATCACCACAGACAGCATTCTAAAAATTTCCCAGTTCTACATTTCTAACCCTTCACAAGTACCAATTTGGTCAGCACCCAAAAGGAAACTTTTTCAGGAAACAAAAATATTTCGACCGCGAAAGAGTGGAAGGAAGAGGCTGAGGATATTAGGAATATCCGGAAATAAGGACTAGTACACAGTTTTCATCCCAAAAAAATCCAAAACAAAACAACAAACACCAGCAAAAAGTCAAACCGCAAACACCAGAACTGTCCAGCAAAGTGTAGCCTCAGGGAACACTTCCAGGAGCAGCTTAACTGATTTTGATCCCTGTCATTGCCTAATGGACAGGCCTGCCTCTCCCTGTTGGATGCACAGGTACAGACACACAGCTCCACAGATTCCATTTCCACATGGTGCTAATTGCTGGTGGGTTTGGCACGTGAACCCAGCCCACCACACCACCACTTACACCCACACTTGAGGAGCAAGGAAAACAGACAAGCAGAGGGATGGAAAAGAGGTGCACAGGGCTCCCCTTTGCAGCAGTAATATAATATCAAACCCGCTCCTGAAATTCCACGCTTCCTGGTACATACAGTTACCACAAAAATGCAAGCTTTCACAGCTCAAATGCCTCCCTGGAGCAATCAGATCATGACTCCACTCCATCTTGGAGTGAATGCAGAAAGTATTTACCTTTATTTTTCCACTCTGCTTTGAGAATGAGATCAGTATATTAAAACCAGCCTACCTCTGAATTAGTAAAACTCCAGGTTAAAAGAACAACTGCAAGTGAAGTCACAGCAAGGTCTCAGCAGTTTCCAGCAGCAGAATTCCCACAGAGCCCAAATGAGAGAGGAGGCTGGTTCCTGTCTGTTTTCTCTACAGGTTTTATTTTCATTGCACTACACCTGCAAGTGTTACTTACACCCACTGCCATCTATTTATCAAAAATGAGGCACAGTACAAGATTATGCCCAGGGAAGTGCCCTTCCCTACAAGGAGAACAGAAGAATGGTTTGGATTGGAAGGGATCTTAAAGCTCATCCAGTTCCACCTCCGGGGTTGGGACATCTTCCACCATCCCAGGTTGCTCCAAGCCCTGTCCAACCTGGCCTTGGACACTTCCAGGGATCCAGGGGCAGCCACAGCTTCTCTGGGCAACCTGTGCCAGGGCCTCCCCACCCTCATAGGGAGGAATTCTTTCCCAATATCCCATCTATCCCTGCCCTCTGGCAGTGGGAAGCCATTCGCCTTGTCCTGGCACTACAGTTCCTGCCTTCCCTCATTAACTTAAGAGCTGCACTTCTCTGGGCTAAGCCACATAATCCAAGTGAAGCATCCACTAAATTTATCCCCTCCATCCTCCCAAACTTCTGCCAGGTGAGAGAGGCATCAAAATTCCTACACTTATTTTTTTCTTTTACTGGAGAGGGCACAAAACCATTGGAGCCTGTGCTGGTCTTTGTTGTCAATAGCTCACAGACAGGATTAGGGCCGACACCAGGCTTAACTCCCGCGGGATCTGCTCCAGGTTGCAGGAGACTGACTGAAACGCGTCCTGCTGCCCGGAAAGCGGGGAAAACACCCTGGGACTGCTCACCTGCCCCACAACAGGCACCGCCAGCGCGGCCGCGGCTACGGGAGCGCCTCTGACCGCTCTCTTCAGTTGGAAAAAGTCCCTTTTTTATATCAAATATACAGGCGCGAGAGCTCCGCACCCCATTCCCTGAGCACCCCGTATCCCTCAGCACCCCACTCCCCGAGCACCCCGTATCCCTCAGCACCCCACTCCCCGAGCATTCCGTATCCCTCAGCACCCCACTCCCCGAGCACCCCGTATCCCTCAGCACCCCACTCCCCGAGCACCCCGTATCCCTCAGCACCCCACTCCCCGAGCACCCCGTATCCCTCAGCACCCCACTCCCCGAGCA
>VZTJ01001390.1:830055-865705 GCA_013397795.1 Orthonyx spaldingii
CACGTCCCCTCCGGCAGCAGCGGGCGCAGCCGGGCTTTAAAGCGGGGCGGGGCCTGGGGCGGTGGGCGGGGCGAAGGTGTGTGGGCGGGGCAATGGTGTGTGGGCGGGGCCTGAGCGGGCGCGGGCGGGGTCCGAGGAGTGCGGGTGGGGTGACGGGGCGTGGGCAGAGCTGGAGGGGCCCGGGCGGGGCTGAGGGGCGCGGGCGGGCCCTAAAGCATGTGGGCGGTGTCTGATGGAGTGCGGGCGGCTCCGGGAGGCGTGGGCGGGGCCGTGGCTCATGGGCGTGGTCTGATGGCGTGGGCGGGGTCTGAGGGCTGTGGGCGTGGTCTAATGGCGCGTGGGCGTGGCCTGAGGCGGTGCGCGGGCGGGTTTTGGGCGGGAACTCGTGAGGCCTCGGGCCGTGCCCGTGAGGGGCCGGGTACGGCGGTACGGCCGGACCGCAGCGCCTCGGGCCGTGCCCGTGAGGGACTGGTCATGACGGGCACCTCAGACCGCCCTGAAGTGCTCCCGAGGATCCTGAGGATCCCGCCTGGGCTGGGCGGGATGTGTGCGGGGATCGCAGCTGGCCCGGGCAGGGCTGCCGAGAGTCGGGACAGCGTCACCTGCGTGGGCCGGCGCGGTCAGACGAGCAGCGGACTCGTGGCTGAGTGCGATAAGGGTGGCCAAACCACGACGTGGTTTCTTGGTGTCTGAGGTTTACCCTGTTTTCAAGCACTTGTGACAGCAGCCCCAGTAGTCTGATACTACCTGCCGGTGCTCTCAACACCAGGTTATAGCCTTGCGTGGCCAAACTAGATATTAAGATGCCAAGCTTTGACAGACGCTTTTAACACTGTAGTTTACTGCTGGACACAAAAGAGTTTATTTAGTGCTACATCAACGAATCTGGAATGGAGAACATAAAACGTATTGATTACATGTATCTTTTTATCACCTTCATTGACAATGTTACTGTCTCCTTAAGAAATATCCCTCTCCAGCGACTTGTGTTGCTTTATTATGAGCATATGAACATTTACGTCACATCTCAGCCTTCTGTATCCATCGCCTACTGTTCTTCAGTCCAACTCCTCGCCTTGCTCCAGGGTGTTGGATTGTTCCACGGGATGCCAGTGCAGCACAACAGTGCCTTGAACCACGCGTGATGCTGTGAGTGAGGGCACTGCCACCTTGTTCTTTGTCCTGTGGTGTTTCCAAGTCTTCTGTAGTATTTTTGTTTGCTCCTAAGGACACCCACGCTGGTTTAGCGCTCAGGGAATGGGATCCGTGGAGACCTAAGGAAGATTTCTGAAACTGCTCTGAATTTCTCTTCATGCTTCTATTTTCTGCTTCTATAGTCAGTTTTATGCTGGGATAGGGAAAAGAGAGCAAATTAAGAGGGCAAAGATGAACACTAACATCCATTCACCATTTATAGGGATGACAGGAAGCATCCTTTGCTGGCTTTGCTCTTTTATGGATAAAGTCCTGCATGGCTGGTGGTGACATTGTCCACTGTAAACCAGCACCTGTGGTATAAACACACACACACACACACAAAGGAAAAGCACAGCAATACCTGTCCGACAGCACTAAGTGCTTATGTGTGCTCTCATTTTAAAGAATTCTGGACCACACTCCCAAATTTTATTTCTCCCCCAGTGGAAGTTGAAACAGACACGTCCATCACACCCTGTTTTGCACACTAAGCAAGGAAAGGTTTTTGCTGCAGGTCACTGATAGCCTGGGAACAGTTTCTCAGAGAAGCTGTGGCTGCCCCTGGATCCCTGGAAGTGTCCAAGACCAGGCTGGATGGGGCTTGGAGAAACCTGGGATAGTGGAAAGGTGTCCCTGGCAGGAGGTTGGAATGAGATGGGCTTTAAGGTCCCTTCCAGCTCAAACCATCCTGTGCTTCTATTCCTCCACAGCATTCCTGTTTTGGCGTGTATCATCCCACAAGGAAGGTCTCTCCCTGCACAAGTAATACCACCGTCTGCCAGAAGGTGCTGCTTTGAAACCACGCAAATATCAGGGCTGAAAAGCCATGAAACAGGTTTGTGTTATTAAAAATAACCAACATACTTTGGTCTGGCAGGGAGAAATCGAGGTGCTACCTTTGAAATGGCAATTTTTGTTTAAGACAATTTAAATCTGAAATGCCCAGCGTGGTACAGAGTGAGATAAATGCTGAACAGGCAACCCACTCAGTGGGAAATGCTGTGAGTTTGTACACTGCTAACACATCTGTCAGGCCAGCTTTATGTGTGCAAAGCTGTCCATGGCTTTGTGTTTGCAGGGCTGGGTGCTAAAATACACATAAATACAGACCAGGCTTGAGGCAGTGGGGAATTTTAGAGGAGTAATTCTGTGTTTCAAGAAGCCAAGAAGCAGAGTAAAACCTCAGTACTACAAAAGTCCTGCAAGGCCAGGTTGGACGGGGCTTGGAGCAACCTGGGCTATGGAAGGTGTCCCTGGTGATGGCAGGGATTGGGATGAGATGAGCTCTAAGGTCCCTTTAACCCAGCCCAGTCTGTGATTCCACACTGACAGCAGCCATGCCCACAGGGCTGTGTCGCTGCTCTCCACACCTGCACACACACATTTCAAACAAAAATGAGCTGTTGGTTTCTGAGAGGGAATGCACAGTTGGATATACAATTGTTCTCCACCTGCATATTAGGTTTTAAGTTATTAAATTTATTAACAGGGGCAAAGTTAACTATGCATTTAATTATGCCCAGCCTTATTTTACAAGACAGAACAGGAAGCCAAGATTCCAAGACATTTTAAACCCTTTTTTACTACAGAAAAAAAACCCAAAAATGCCTCAAAGGATACCCAGCTAGGGTGGAAAAGTTTTTAAATATGTCTTTATCACATCAAGTTGAAACAACCTTCATGGCTGAAAGAAGCTGTGGATTTTCAGCAGAAATTTAGACTCTGGAACAGGATGATATTCCATGGCCTACAATGTGCCTTGCTGTGCAGTTGTAGTCATCACATTTGCTCCAGCTGTGCTTTTGTGAGAGCTCTCTGTGCCAGCCCTGAGGCACTGAACTCCAGCTCACTGAGGCTCTGGGAGGCTGAGTTTTGGAGATAGTTTGGAAAAGGACCTTAAAGTTATCAGAGGATGCCTCCTAAGGGTGTGATAACCAAAGGAGACTTTGAAAACTGTTTTGTGATCAAATGTTTACCAGTATTGGCTTTTACCATACATGAAGGGGCCAGACAAAGATTACAAAGGTGAAGAGTTCAACAGCTTTTTTCACAACAGAAAATTTTTTGAGAAAAAAAAATTAAAAACCATAGCTGTAAAAGAGAAAGCAGAAAACAGTTGTTGTTGGATTTAGCTGACCTTCCAAGCTGTCATTTCACCAGCAAGGTATAGTTCAGGCCTGAGGTTTAGACCAGCTGATGACAAGAACCAGTAAGTTTTCAGAGTTCCTGCCCCTCTCAACACTGTGGCCATGGGTTTTACCACAAATCTGCACTCAGATTGCACAATGCAGGTGATTAGACCTTCCACAGTCCTCAGAGGCTGTTCCCACAGAAATACTCTACTCCCCCAGCTGGGACATCACTGAACACTCACCTTTTCCAGTGTCTCTGGGCACAGAAATGGACAGGGTTTCTCCAGCTGTCAAAGAAGCATCTTCCAGGAACTTCTGTTCTGTGTGAATGCGGTTACAGCAAATCAAGGTGCTTCTTCTGGAGTACCTTGCAGCTCTGATATATTGGAATAAAAATTAAGCCGAGGCTCCTATAAATAAAGCACTTGTTTTTATCATTCAGCTCTTCCTGAACAGGCTGATGATCCCAGGGGGCTGCAGGAGACTTGACACATTCGTGTTGCTCCAGCTGAGAAAGAAGCAGGAATCTTTTTCTTCTACTTTCTAAGGGGTTCAGAAGACAAAGCACAACATTCACCTCCATTGAAATCTGTCCTTTGGTAAATACCCTAATTCCCACTTCTAACAGTGGAGTTTCTAAAGATTTGCTGTTCCTATCTTAGAGGCCTTTTTCCAGAGCTTCGTGCCAGGTGTATTTTCTGAGCATTATCCTCTCATGTGTGGTCGCAAGACCAGTAATCAGAGGGATCTGGAACAGTGAGATCTCTTTCCTTCTGGCAGGCCAGGGCTGCAGAAAGCTGCTACTTTGTCCCGTGGTTCCACAGCCCACAGCTGCTTTCCAGCACGGCCCAGACTGCCAGGCATCCCCTGAGAACAGCAGGGCTGACAGAGACCTGCACAAGCTCTGGGGGAATCACACAAAAGCTACAGGAACAAACTGCACCATCCTGGTAACATTTTGCCAAGGTTAAGTGCACTGACAGACTCTGCAACCTGCACCTCTCTCACGCTCAGAATCAGCTCAGGTGTAGCAGAGCTGCACAGCCTTGGGTCTGACTGCTGTGAAATCAGCGATGCTGGGAGAGGGAGGCACAGCCAGAAGCACAGCTGGGGCCTGTGCCATGCACTTATCTTTCCCCATTGGTTTGGGAGCTGGATTTGAGCTCAGGCCTTTGCACTTGGTCCTTGCACAACTTCCAAGACTTAAAATTTCTCTGCTGTATGCACTGAAATGCATTTCTTCTTCTCATTACCAAACTCCATTCATCTTGAAGGAAAAAAGGAGAAAAAGACAAGCATAAAGCCTACAACCTTACACATTACTGGAGCTTTTCCATGGCAATGTAGAACTTTCTTATTTTTTTTCTGTGAGCTCTCTTTTCCTGCGCACTTCTTTCTTCTGTGTTTATTCAGGCTTGGAAGGGGCCTGTTTTATCACAACTACAGCAGTTGTGTTATTAAAGGACAAGTACATCAGACCTGTAAATTATAAACACAAAGTACAACTTAGAGTGATCTTTGGTTTCATTCTGGTTAATAAAAATACAACAGACTGGTTAGCCCTCCAAGGCATCATTTACACCATTTTTATAAACTCCCAGAACATGCTGTTTTACAAGCAAATGGCAGAGTACTCTCCCTAGTTTGGGGGGTTTGTAACATTACATAATAAATGCCAGAAGAGCTGGAGTGATCCACCACAATAGCTATAACAATAAAGGTTATGTAAAAGCAGCAATAAAGGTTGTTTTGAGCAAAGGACCTTTCTGTTTATGTAAATCAGTTTCTGAAATTGTCTACGCCTGTTCCAGACCAGGGAAGGAGCTGCAGCCATTCTGCCCAGGGACTGACTTTTAAAGGCCAAGAGACATAAAGGGGAGATTATAGAGACATAAATAAGAATATAAGAATATATAGATAAGAATCTTCTCTGTTCCTTAAATAAATTTTTTAAGTAACAGATACATTTTGTAACATTAGAAACTACATTCCCCCCCCACACCTTTCAGCTCTTTTTACAGAGGCATCACTGCACGGAGCTGAGGGGCTGGTGTGAAGTGATGCCCGACGGGACCAGGGGGACAGAGCTTAACTGGGAGCACACATTAAACCCTGGTGTTGTCCCAGAAAAGGTTCTTCACCCAGTGTGCAAGATGCCAAGCTGAGTCAAGGTGTTTGATTTATTTACATTTCTGCACAGAAAGGGGGCTGGGTGGCAAATCCACAAAGCCAGCACAATGACTACTGAAACTTTTCACTCTTTATACATTTTAGCAAATGAAGGTATTGATGTTCATTGGCTGCAAGCTACATCGTTCTCTTATTAATTAGTGTTCTATCTTCTACTGATTAATGATTCTGTCGTTTCTCATGCTAATTAGTCCACATACTGAGTCTTTCTCTTCTTTTAGGTCAGTGGTCCATGAGTCGGTGGTCGTGATCTGCCCCTGCCAGAATTACCTTTTACCCAGTCGGGGCTGATTTCAGCACAATTGCTGGCTTGGCTTTATTAGTTTCTTCCTCATTTTGGGGGTTCTTGCCAAATGTCCTTGTGGCCTCTAAGTTCTGCATTCTCTGTGCCCACTCTCAGTGGCACATCCTTCTTCCCAAGGGTTGTCAACCTTCCCCCCTGGGACTGAGATCATTGAAATGTGTGGAGCCCTAAACCTTAACGAGGCAATTCTACTAACAAAGAATTTCTCTTTCCAACACCTGGACATCACTCAGAGACTCCGAGCTTGTGAGCTGCTGTTTCACAGATTCAATCTCCTTTCTTGTTGATTAGGCTTGAAAGTTACAAAGATCAGACATTAATGAACATCTTTTCTTACGAAAATTTTCCGTATTCCGCATTTTGCAAGCGCAGCAGAAGCACCTGTCTGCGGGCCGGGGCCAGGGCCAGCCCCGCGGCGAGGGCGGGCTGCGGGCGGGGCGCGGCGGGGGCCGGCCCGGGGACACGGCGGGGACACAGCGGGGACACAGCGGGGACACGGCGGCAGCGGCCGGCATGGCGCAATACGCGAGGGCCTCGGCCGTGGCCGTCATCCGGCTCCGCAACCCGCCGGTCAACGCGCTCAGGTACCGCCGGAGGCCGCGGGGAGCGGGGCTGGGGGCTCCCCTTGTGAGCGGGTGCGGGATTCTCCGATTTCCTGCCTTTTCACCTCATTCCCTCTCTCCGTGCCCGAGTCAGGCTCCGCCCAGTCCCGGGGGAGGCCCCGGAGAGCTCCGGCGGGGACGTCTACACCGCTCCGTACCCGCAGAGACCGGGGCGGCTCCTTCAGCGGTAGCTCGGATCTCGCTTGGCAAAAGACATGCTGAACTTAGCCATAACTTCTGCACTTTCTTGTAATTTCTAGTTGGGAGTTTTCACAGGAGAGGTGCCAGACTCAGCAAACTGTACTTTCCGTCATGTCCCCTGGAGGATGTTTAAAAACTTTGCCTATTTCTCGTCACGAAGACACTGCGCGGCAGCAGCAGCTCAGCCTGGAGTGTCTTCAGCGCTGTTTGGGGCAAGCCAGTCCTCAGATTTCCTGGTTGGTTGCCTGGCCCACACAGTGCTCAGTGCTTGCCTGGCAAATCCCAGCGCTACCCAAGTGTGCGCGGGGGTAAGGGCAAAGGGCTCTGTGGATATCAGGCGTGGGTCAACAAGCACCAGGCTTAAACCCAGCCAGGGCTATCAGAAAGCAGTTCGTTTGCCCTTTGAAAACGGTTAAGGAATTGACCGCTAAATACTGATCTTGGTCAAGAAAGACCCTGTGCAATCTCAAACACCAGCCAGTGAAAAACAAAGTCAAACACCAATCTGTAGGAGCCGCTGAAATTTTAGTTTTTCATGTGTCTTGAAAAGGACTTACGTGCTTTTGGCGTTACATTAGGAGTGCATTTTAGTTCCTTTAGTTCTGAGTAGCAAGTAAGCCCTTTCTAAGCAGCTGTAGCTGGTCAGTAACAGTGTCTACTCAGTCTATATTCACAAGCCAGAAAAAACCTACTGCAGTTGTGCTTGACTTATAAATGAGAAAGTTTGCTAAAGAGAAACTCATGGAGACAAGTAAGAGCATGAACCTGCTGCTCTTCCGTAGCAAAGCTCCGTTGTAGCTGGCAGTGCTCACTCTTCTGTTGTAACTTGCTTAGAAGTGCAACAAGAACATTTTCACATGCTCAGGTAATTACCATGAGAAACTTGGAGTGGCTTGATGAGTTTAAACGAACCAGACCTGTAGGACTCCCAGAACTGCAGGGTGTAAGACATCCTTTGGACCTCCTGTGCCCACGACCAGTCTAAGAAAACTTCCAGGCTGTGCTCAGAATAAACTTTTGATCCTTACCAGGAAAAACACAAAACACAGAGCTAAAAAATCATAGAATCGCTGAGGTTGAAAAGACCTTTAAATTTATACTGAGTCCAACCATCAACAGTAACAGATAGATGCTTAAGGAACCTTAACTCCCCTCTTCTGAGAAGTCCTGGAGAAAACCCAAAGTCACCTCTGTCTTTGAAGAGCCACTGCACAACAACTTCTCTGGGACAGACCTCTGCTTTACTGCCCTTTCCTCCTGGCCCTGCAGTGCCCTCACAGCAAGGTGCAGTTCTAATACACCAAGGGTGGCAATTAGTGTGGTTGTAGTCCTGTCCCCCAGCCCCACAGGGAAGAAGGAAGACCCTGGCAGACTTCAGATCCATTAAATGACAACTTGAGTCATGTCTGTGGTCTCTGGTGGCATGCCAGGGTAACGCCTGGTTTAAAAGAGATCCATAATTCTCACACCGTTGCCATCGGGTAGGTGTTAGCTGGGATCTGACTACAGCTGGGAAAGATAGAGCACACTTTGATCCCTGAGTGCTCCTCCTGCTTCTGCACATTTCTGCACTGGATCACAGGGAACAGGTTTGTTACTGCTGTTGGAAATGTTTGGCTGCACAGGTGGTAGCAGGCAGTGAAGGTTAACAGACAGGAGCCATGTCCTGCAATCCTGAAAATTTAATTTCACAGCAGGCAGAAATGCTTTCTAAGACTGGTGAGTTTTTGCTGCTGTGCTCCAGCCCCCCCTACCTCTCCACATTATCCATTTCCCCCCTCCTGGGCCATCACACTGGCCGTTATCACTTTAGAAGGCACTGGTGGGCAAGAATTTGCTTTCTCCCATCTGACATCATCCTCTACTGTGCAAGTACCTGCGGGGCAGTGCTTTCCTGAGGCTGACTTGAGAGTCTGGCAGCAAATTGGTTCCCACACAGACTCCCCTCTAAGTTAATCACTCTCTCCACCAGCAGAGGTGACATTTGCCAAATTTGATTTGTTTGGAGTGTTTTTTCCTGGTTTGCAGAAGTTTAGTATTCAGAGATTTGCATTTTTGAGACTGTGACATTGAGAGAAGGGACTTAGATATGCAAAGAACTAGGAGCTGGGGGGGAACAGAAACACAAGACTCACAAGAGAAATCTTTGACTAGCCCGTCTCAGCAGAGGCAGGCTGCTGGCACTGGGAGTTAGAAGGACTTTAAGGACTATTTCAACATCCGAGCTGACAAGGACAGAAAAGCTCCAGGGAGGATAGGGGAGGACATGCAGTAGGGGAGCTTAGGAGTTGGATTCTATGAAGTGTGACAGCATAACAGGTTTGATTGGGAAAGGCTCTCCCTGGCTGCCAGGATTGTCCTTCTGACCCTGATCACCACAGAAATCAGAAAATGTAAAGGAGATGAGAGAAGCTGCAGTTTCAGACAGGTAGCAATGAGGGGAGAATGTGATTACCCATGTTGGACTGGATCAGCACCTCATCAGGATGAGATGCAGAGAGAAAATTCTGGGATGAATAAGCATCTGCTCCCTAAAACAACTATTCTAAAATTCCACCCAAAGGATGCCATTCTGGCTTTGGCCTTAATTTATGTGCAGGACTGTTCGGGCTGTATTATTGAGTTGCCACACAACAACGTGTGACAGTATCTACTGTACAGCTGGATCTGACACTGAAGCAAGGGAGAGCAGAGCAGGTAACTCCAGCACACAAGTCCTCAATTTCAAGTAGGGGATTATGTAACACCCAGCAGTTAGTTCAAAGAAAAGCACTGCAGGAAGCTATCCAAAGGAAAGGAGCCTGTGACAATGGGAGAGCCTGGACTGTTGTTCGGGTTTGGGATTGTCAGGTTTTTAATGTTTATTAGAAGCTGGGAAAAGTACAAAGGGAAAGGACCAGACCTGCATGTTTCCCATAAACAACAGTTTCCACTGTTGGATTCGAGTCTCAGTTGTTTAAATGTGACTAAGTAAATTTTCAGAATTCCCTTAAATTACCTTTTTTTAAATGAAACAAATTCACATTCACAAACTCCAGCTAAAATGTGAAGTAATTAAGGTAAATAGTAAAACCCTGCTACAAATCCAGCACATCACAGTTGCTGCAATGAGTTCCATAAAATAAAAACAACCTGGTGTGGTAACCTCCAAGGATATTCTCTTGCTCTGGTGTGGACCTGCTCTTTAGCAGCACCAGTTTCAAGTTCCTGAGACCTGTAGCACTGAATCACCTTGGCAGAATCACTTTTCTTGCAGTCAAAATAGTATCCATGGTGGAGCTGACTGCATGGCATGGGATGCAACCTTGGAAAGAATGGAGGCAATTTTTGCATTGTTACTGCTAAATGAATGACACTGTCACAGTAACGAAATACTTATGAAAATGACAGTGACTTTTTGTTTCTTTAATGCTCTACCAGTTTGAAGTTGGGATTCTCCTGAGCATTTTTATAATTCTACTGTCATATATTTTACTGTGATGCTTTAATTGAAAATTACATCTTTTAGTGCCAGTTATAAAATGTGAGTGACAAAGCAATGCAGTCTGTGTGTTGGACTGTGACATATCCAAGGCAAACTTATCACTCCATCTTAGGAAAACAGGAAGCTGCAAAAAGTGTGATTTTCCTTCCTTTTTATCCCACAACAATTCCCATTGGGAAAAAGTTATATGGAAAGAGAAGAGATATTTATTTAAGTACCAAGTCAAATTATTCACTGGCACAAACAGTCCTGTTGGGTTAATAAAGGCGAGGTAGGGATCAGACTGTGGTTTTGTGGCAGCCTTGATGACTAGCTTTCATTTTGTAGTTTTCATTTTAGTAGTAGTGTGTTGTTGTAAGTGCTGAGGGCTCGTAACTGATCTCCACAGAACCCTGAACCTTTCCATTTGCTGCAGACAGCCCTTCTAGATGGGCATTTTGCATCTGCTGATCACATGCCTGGAACAGGCACAGAAATACTTTGATTGCTTCTTGTCTGCTCCTGACAGAATTGTGCCATTTGTCTATACAAGATTTACAAATTAGTAACTTCACATTTGTTTGGATCATGGGACATATTTTTTTCTCCCTCTTTGCACCATGATTTGTAGAGTGTAATGACATTTCCTAATGGCTTTCCCTGCAACCTGCCAGCCCCTGGGTGAGTTTGGCATTGCTGTGGCCTGGCTCTCCACTGATACACAAACACAACTCCAGGAGCAGCAAGCACTGGGTGCTGCCTGTGGGTGCTCCTCAAATAGCAGCAACCCCAGATATGCCAAGGGGAGGGAGATAAAAACTAATTTTTTAACATATTAAAACACATTTAGTGTATAAAATTTGGAAAGGTTTTCATATTTTGCTATGTGGAGCTACATGCAGTGGAGGGACTTTTACAGACTCACCTCACAGTTTTACTTTGGCATGGCCAAATTATTACTTTGGCATGGCCAAATTATTCCCTTTAAGCTTCAGTTTTTAGGACCATTACTAACATCAGACTTCAGAGTTGTCTTTGATGTCTGGATTGGGCAATTGGTACATAACTGGCTCTTCTCTCTCCACATATAACACTTCTCCCAGTGTCTGCTTGTCAGGTCTCAGGGCTCCCAGTGCCCCTTCTATGTAGCACAGCCTTCTCCAGGCAGATGGTCCTGGAGATCCTCCTAGACAGCCCCCTTCAGCCAACAGCCCTGATTGATAGACTTTGCTAATGGTTTGTCTTTAATTTTTGATTTTGAAGGAGGAATATGCAGAGGTTGGCTGGGATTCCTTCACACAGCTGGCTTATAGGGAGCTCCTTGGGCTCCCAGGTCTCCCTTCTCAGACTATGGATACCCACGTGAATGCTGCAAGCATTTCCCTGTAAAAATGTGTGTACACAAGAGTAGAATGATGTGTTTTTCATCTACTTCACCACAAGCTATTTAGATGAAACACCCTCTAATACATAGAGCACCATGCGCAAGCTGAGTATGCCTCCAGCCTTTCTATTAGTTCTGTGTAATTAACACTGCTCCTTTCCACTGGGCATCAGCAGAGCTCTGCTCCCTTTTCCCCAGCACCAAGCTCACATGTGGAGCTGGGCTCAGCTTTGGAGAAGGTCTAGGAAGGAAAGCTGGTTTTATAAAGGACTGGGCAAGCATGGATGGTACTTCTTGGGTTTTCTTCCAGCCTCCAACTGCTTGTGACTCAGATTTTCTGTATCAGAGGCATCTCTACACATGCACACAGAACAGTCTCTCGCAAACTATGTACTTAAAACTGTGTGTATATCAGTATATTTTAGTATCTAAATCATATATACATAAAATTTGTATTAATATTTCTATTACTAAAGTGTTAATGCTTCTATTTTTCCCTGCTATCTCTATTGTTACCGCCTTCTAGAAGAGACTGGGCTCTCCATGTCCATCTATACAAACACATAAATTAGCTTTAAAGAGGCAAATGCAAGTTGGGTCAGACTTTTTTAATATCTGATTTGAAAAAACTTCTACAGATATTTATACTTCTACAGATTCATTTTGAAATTTTTCATTAATTCTGTGTTGGCCACATTTACTGCTGGTGTCTGCAGAACTACCTGTTCAGATGAGTCAAAACATGTTTTGGGTAGGGTTTCATGCCCAAATTCCCTTTGACAAGATCCCACACCAGTTTAAGTCTGAACTTAGGTGCAGATCTTCACATGCTGAAAGCATTATTAACACCAGCAGAGCCTGTGTCAGGTGTTTGAAAGATAACTTTTTTATCCCTAGCGCTCCTTTCAAAAAGTTCTTAGATTGTCAGTGGTTTAGCATTAATTACTTTTAAGTTATGCTAAACTGTTTTCTTGAAAATCAGAATGTTTAATTCATAAGGGCATTTTCAAAAGAACATTTCCCTGTGCTGCTTGCTGTGGAAACAGCAGTGTCATAGCCTGAAGATGAGTCTCCAGGCAGTGACTGACAGCCTGTGGGGTTTGGGTGCTTGTCCTTGGGGTAAGAGGGACACTGAGGACAGGATTCAGCGGGAGAGGCTGAGGCAGCAGCCAGGCGTGGGAGCACCCTGTGGGACATGGGCTGCTCGGTGTTTACAACACAGACCTCTTGGAAGGGGGATGTAGTTGATGGTTACTCACTGAATCTCTATTTTATTTCAGTCTGGAAGTTCTCCAGGATTTAGAGGATGGGCTGAAGAAAGCAGATGCAGATCCCTCAGTGAAAGCTGTTATGATTTGTGGTGAAAATGGGAAATTCAGTGCAGGTAAGACATCAAACACAGGCTGGGAAAAAGATTAAACACTCTCCACCCATCATATCTGAAGATTCTCTGCCTCATAACACTGCTGACATAAGTCCTGATTTGGCTGGGAATGGCCACAAGACAGGGTGCTTTGTCTATTTTGCTGTGCCACAATTGACATGGGGCATGTGGCAAGCTGGACTGTCCAGGCCAGAAATAAGCTGGTCTGTTCATACTGAAATGAGGGACAGCTGCTCAACTCCATAACATCCTGGTGCTTCCTCAGTATCTGTAGTTTTGTTTATGTAAAATCTCTGGACCATCTACTGGTCTAGTGTAAGGAATGTACCTGGGATGGGGCAGTGGTGAATACCAGATCTTCTCCAGCTGAAGAATCCTGAAGAGCTAGGGAATTTCTGTGGAGCTTGTTAGTAGTGACTTGCACTTCACTATTCCAGGCTCAATATTACACCACGGATGTTTGCAAATTTCTGGAGTGACTGTGTGATCCTTACAGTTACTCTGTATTTTTGTACTCAGCCTTCCCCGGAGCTCTGTGATCAGGTCAAGGATCCAGGGTTCCTTGAAGGTTGATTCCTGTTAACCACTCTCCTGCCAGCAGCACGCTCTGCAAGGACTTGAGCATCTGTGACATAGCTGTGGCACAAAGGGAAGGATTGCTCCAGTCACCGCCTTGCCCACTCATTCCTCCTAATCTCTTGGTGCTCCCTCAGGAGCTGACATCCGAGGATTCTCCTCTCCGAAGAGACGTGGAGTTGGCCTGGCCCCCATCGTGTCTCGCATCGAAAGCAGCGAGAAGCCGGTGGTGGCGGCCATCGAAGGCGTGGCTTTGGGAGGAGGCCTGGAGGTGGCGCTGGGCTGTCACTACCGCGTGGCACACGTGCAGGTAACACCGCCTGCGGCCGGAGGGGCTGCTGGAGGCATCGGGAGCCACCTACAGAGGGCAGGAGCGGAGGGACAGGGTGCCTTCCTTGGAACCCTCTGCCTAGAGGAGAATGGCTTTATAGCTGTAGGATACAAGTCTGTGTGCTCAGACATTCTTCACCTACACCACCACCCCTGACGTCTTTCCTAAGTCTTATTAACTAACTAATTTCAAGACATTTCTAAATATAAAATTGATTTGTAACTAGTAGGATAAGTCGGCTGCGTAGAAACTTCAGCAACCAAATGTTAATTTGCCCTAGGTCTCATTATCTATATTCTGATGCAGACAGCTGTATCTTACTGACTCATGCAGCGTGACTTTCTCTTATTTATTTTTTTCCCCAGCCCTGTGAATTTTGCACTTCTTTCTGCTCATGGCCTAGTTTCTATAGGTAGTTGAAACTGAACTAGCATGGAGCATTTATGGTTAGATTCCCCATGAGCTCTGGGTCCCCAAGGAGCACTTCAACTAAAAGACATCTGTAAGAGTCTTCAGGAATGACCTGGGTTTTTCCTTCAATCCCCTCCTTCAAGGTTCAGGAATGCTGAACCACCTTGAGCAGTATCTGTCTCCTTGTAGAGACTCCTCACTGACAGGGCCATCCCCTCACTTCTGCAGTGAGTCACTCTCTCCTTGGCAGTGTGGGTTGCTGTAACAGCATAAAGAGATATTCCACATCATCCTCTGTGCCACCTAAGGTGAGGGCCATAGAATCAAAGAATCATTAAGGTTGGAAAAGACCTCCAAGATCACCAAGTCCAACCTTTGACCAACTACCACTATGCCCACCAAACCACAACAGGAAGTGCCATGACCACTGGAACTATAAGTAGTGATCATAAAGTAACTCAGTCTCTTAAAAGCTCAATAGAAAATGTGCAAACTAATTTTTAAAGGCAACAAAATCTAGATACGTTTTTTAAGAGAAGACCCCCATACACTTCCTGCTGGCTCTGGCTTCTCTGCCATGACTCTACCAGATGTCAAATGCTCCAAGACACATTTGAAGGAAGATTAGAGAAGGGTTCAGTGGTGTTCAAAGCCAGGTTAGATGGGCGTCTGAGCAATGTGGTCTAGTGGAAGGTGTCTCTGCCCATGGCTGGCAGTGAAACAAGATGGTTTTAAGGTTCCTTCCAACCCCTTACTAAACTTGCAAGAATTAGAGTTGGGAGGTGACAGTTAAGCCAGCGTGCCCTCCAACAGTTGGTAACAACTACTTGAAAGCATTATTGGCACATGTGTCAATCTAGGCAATGCTGTCACCCCTACAGCTCTCCCCCAGTGCGGTACTAGCACAGAAATCCTCTGAAAGATCATGTTTTCCTTGTGCATTTGTACAGAAATCCTTGAAATGGTCAAGAGGATTTTTTTCTTAAATATTTTATGAAGTTTCTATGTAGAAATTCTGAGGCTTCCTAGAGGAGCAATGTGACTCACATCTGCTTGTCTTTCCTCTGTTTTGCTCCATTTGCAATTAGCACTCTTTCTAATCAGATTTTTTATTTAATTTTACTACATTTTAGGCTCGGATGGGTTTGCCAGAGGTCACCATAGGGTTACTTCCAGGTGCTGAAGGCACTCAACGACTCCCCAGACTGATTGGAGTACCAGCTGCTCTGGATATGATCACTACAGGTAAGTGCTGTGTCTGTATAGAAGAACATGCCATTGAGTCATACCAGCTTGGTCTAAAAACCAGGAATCTTTTACCTGTGTAGCTGCTTGGGTTGTAATTCTACTTGCTTCCACCCATGAGGGGCTAATTACCAGCTGCACAAGTTATTTGATCAGATGGAAAAGAACAAAATTGCCCATCAGGCTCCACTGTAGTCACCTTATTTCTCTTTTTATGGCAGGAAAACACATTCCAGCAACTGAAGCACTGAAGCTGGGCTTGGTTGATGAAATTGTGGAAGAAAACACCATTGAGGCAGCAATCCGTTTGGCAAACAAAGTGATTGGTGAGGAACAAATCGTAGCAGTGCCAGGAAATAATTGGTGATGTTTCAGGGCTGAAAAGAGTCAGAACAAAGCCCACCAGTTTGTTCCAATTTATATGCTCCATTCTTGAGTTTTGGCACCCATATAAGATAGAATTAATTGCAGAATTTGTTTCCTGGTGTCTGAAGTGAAAAAAACCAAATGCTGGAAAGCTGCAGAAATTCAAGTGAGATTCAGAGAACAGATACATATCAAGTCCTCCTGCTTTTTAATTGTATATCCAAACTCACATGCTCCTCTGGGATGCTGCACTCCACGGGTTTTGGGGACTAAGTGCTCTTTCCATATATAGTTCTGGATCCCAGCTGGCATTGCACGCATTCTGGTTGCACCATCCATAATGGCTGAGCAAAAATAACTTTCCCTCTGTAGTGGAGGGGCTGGCACATCCTCTGCTCAATTTAATGATCCATGGTCTGTAAGTGACTCTGTCCCTAATCCTTTGAGTGCCATGTTAAAAAATGACCTGTGCAGATGGGAGGGATGGGGAGAGATTTTTTTCCCCATCTTAGAAATAACAGAATCAAATTCGCTGGAGTTAGCTTAGGAAGAGGGAACATTCCTTGTGCAGCATGAGGAGTATTGCCCTGAGAGAAAACAGGACATTTTTCCACTACTGACCTCCTTGTACTTTTGGAACCTGACCACTGGATTTCATCTGGGGCTCTGTCACAATGAGATGAATGCAGGAAAGCAAAAGCCCTTCCTGCTTTGATCAAATGGCCTTTACAGGCAATGCTGTTCCAAGATGGTGTGTTGGTTTTGCTCCTCCAGTTCTCTTCACTGCAGACAAGGCCCCTTCTCTGTGCTAGAAGCTGAGGCAGCCTAAGCTTTGTCCTAGATGACAGTGCAGCATATTCTAAGGTACTTCAGAGAATGGATTGTTCTTAAATATCAGTGTCTTGTATACTTCCCCACACCTTGAGAGGTACCAGACAGGTGCCAAGGTATCCTTTGGCTGGGTTTCTATAGCAGATGCCCTTCCTTCTCACTGTATTCATCCAACAGTATTTTAGGGCTTCATTTTCTAGTGCAGCAGCAGTCCTCTTTTCTCTTTCCTGTATGTCATCAGACTAAGTACAATTTTAGCAAGAGATAGGTGATGTACTTCACTGCTGCTTCCAAGAAAAACAAAGATACTTTGGTTCACTGAGTTTGTCTGTTTTGAATGAGAATTCTGCTTCTCCATCTGTTGAGAGAGCAGTGAAATATTGCTACTCTTCTAGGCAAATTAACCCAACAAACAGTGCTCCCTGTGATGTACCCTCTGGGCTCTGAATGATGCCTTGCACAAGATCTACACCAATGATGATGGCAGCGGCAGCAGCAGCAGCAGTGTGTCATGAAATGAGTAATGGATACATTGCTGGAACTGGCAAACCAGGAAGCATTCTGGATTTCAACAAATGCTCTGTGCAATCAGGTGAAGTTTAGATATTTCCATGCTTGTTTCTTCCATGACAGACATTGTGCAGTGGCTGACAGCTGTGAAAGCCAGCTTGGCCTTAGAGGAGACCCTCAGGAAAAAAGCATTGATCACACTGTTTCTCAGGGTAACTTGCTGTCTGGAGCTTATGTCCACTACCACTACTGGCAAAATCTTGTTCTTTAGCTTCATCTTCTTTGGAAATTGTTGCTACCATTTTTGTATTTTTTTTTTGAGTTGTATAAACATACAAGGATTCTGGCTGAATGTCCAGCAGGTAGCCTGTTCCAGTCTTACTCATTATTAGATTTTCAATCTGTTTATTGCTGGTTTGAGTTACCCCAGCAAAAATGAGTAATGTCATTGATGGTGTTTCACATCACACTATATATCAACTCCCACAGGACTTTAAAAAATGCTTTCAGACTCTTTCCAACAGCTTTACTGGCATTTACAGTACACGTTTTAACAGTGAAAACACTGGTGAGCCAGCTAATCTATTTCTTTCCTGCTTGAAAAATTTCTCATTAGACCCTGCAGAAGACCATGACAAGTTTTGATGCACCATTTACCCTCAGGTTATCTAATACTCTGAAAGATTGGTGTACCCAGAGCCTGTGTGTTCCTTTTGAGTCATTCCTTGCTTTGGCCTTTGTCTAAAGTGAATAATTTTCCTGTCATACAACGGCAAGGCAGCACTCTCATTTTTCTCCACTGAGCACTAACAGGGCTGCAGAAGAGATGCCAGTCTTGTATAGCTGGTCTGGGGTTTGTTCACATGGAGTTCTGTTTTCAGTGAATGTTTTTCAGATAATAAAACCAAAGAGAATGTACAAAAAAAAAAAAAAGCCATCACAGAATTCCACTGGCTTTGTGTGGCATGCAGCATTTTGTTTCTGATGAGATTTTTTTTTTTTTTTAATATGAAGCTACAATTGCTGACTTCTTCCAGAGCAGTCTGGCTAAATAACTGGTTTTGCCACCACTGGAATTTCTATTCCTGGGAAGGCTGTACTGCAAGATAAGTCTCAAAGAATCAATTCAGAAATAATTTTCTTCTAAAGCTTTCTCAGCTCTGGAGCTGCAGTATCTCATGGCAAGAGATCAGTCTCAAATGACTGCCTTACTGTATCAGGGGTCCTTGATTACTGTTGTGATACACAGCTGACAGAGCTACTTCCATAGCATGTTGGGAGAGCATCCTCATCCACACATTTTTATGGATTGCTTCTAATGAAGGACACCTTCAAAAGATGCTCTGAAACAGTAAGTGGGTGTAGGAATACACAGAGGCAATTACTGATTCTGAGATTTTTCATTGAAAACCAGTATTTATATATTGCAGATAGGAAGTGAGAATAATTCCCTGACCTCTCCAGGCAAACTGGCCTCTCCAGGCTAAAGAAAACATCTTCACTTCTGAAGGCATTTTTTGAAAAAGGAATAGACAGGAGCTAAATCCTTGGGGGCAAGGAGAACGTCCTTTTATTAAACGTGCTTGACGATCACTGCAGTAATCCAAAGCTGCATTTCAGGCTTTTCCCAGCTGATGGCATCACAAAATTGACAAATGGCTGGAAGTGCTGGTGGCAGGCAGCAGCTTGCAGCTCATCCTGCCCACTTCTTGTTGGCCTGCTCTAGTCTTCCTCAGCTGGAGAAGAAATTGGCTCCTGGCCTCCACACAGCAGACTTTGAAGCTCTCCATCTACACCCCTTGTTTTCTGACCCCATCTGCTGATTGATCTCAGAGCAGACCAGTACCAATGCCTTGCACCAAAGCCAAGGAAAATCAGAGCAATTTGGAGTAGCTCAAGTCCCACAGGTATTAATCTGTGTGGAAAGACGATGAGCTTCTGCCTGTGAGCTACTGGGAGTTGCTGCGGAGGAAGCAGTTGTTCCTTCTGAGGCTCATCAAAGCCAGGGGCGGAACAGATGCTGCTCTTGGGTAATTGCATCCTCAAAATGGAGGCTGGAGGAAAGGCTTTCCCTTAGAGCTGCAAGGCCTTTCCGTGAGTCATCTCTGCCAAGATGCACAATATCAAGACATTTTAATCTCTCCCCAGGGCTCGAGGTTCTGGCTAACACCTTCCTTAGACAGAGGCCTAGCCAAGTGTGCCTCAGACACAGAGTTTGTGAAAGGTCTGACATGGCCTGGACTCATCTCTGGCAGCCTGAGGGGCAGAGGCCAGGCTCAGCTTTATTCCTCAAAAATTCACAAGCAGTTCCCTGCACAAGGAAGAACATTAGGCTTGCCCTGTCTCTTGTATGAGCCATCCTGCAGTATCCCAAGGGTTTACAACTCTGGGATGAGATTTCTTTCCTTAAATAACGTATTTGATGCTGCATGCAAACCTGGTGCATTTGCTGATAGAAATTTTATAGACTTGATCTGCCCTTTGTGCCACCTGATCTACAAACCTGGTAAACAAAGCAGGAGTCTGTGTTAGCTCCTGTGTGTGGATGGTGCTTTTCCTGCAGCACCCATGTCTGACACTGCTCATCATCTTCCTGCTGCTTTGCTTTCAGAAATCAAGCTGCAAGTGTCCCACACTGATCTCTTCTTCCCAGGTTTGGATTCTGATAGTGCTTTCCTGATCATAAACATGTTTATTGTTAGCACTGCAGAAGCTAAGATACTGCACAGAGGTGCTGTAGAAAACCTATTTAGTTTATTTACTAAATTATTATTGTTACAGGACCGTGAGTTACTCTTTTTTCAGCCTGAGGAACTGTCTCCTGTCCCCCATCAGTATTTGTGCTTACAGTACTATTTGCTGTAAGCCAATAGTGAAGACCAAACTTAAAGGCTCCCAGTGGTATTCCTTTTTTACCAGTCTGGTATCTGGATCTCATATGAAGTATTCCACTGGATCTCATATGAAGTCCCTTGATGTGCCCAGTCTTCCAGCCATCAGATCAGCTTTCTGGGGCAAGCCTGAGCTTTCCTCTTGTGATGGAATATAACCCACTATTTAAGTCATAAATAAAGAACTGCAGATAAAGAGCATTCTGGGTTAAAAACTTCGACTTAGGGGGAAGAAATTATTCCAAAATAAAGGAACATTATCCTGACTAAATCCTGCAATACTGGCTGATACAAATTATATCCACTGTCAATGTGAAAACATTTTTATCAACTCTGATTACAAGGGAAGCTACTTACACAGTGAGTGTTCATCTTTTTGTGCTCACTAAGAGGCTTAATTAAAAAAAACCTGAGCTCTGAAGACCCTTATTACAAGAAATCAGTACATTAACTCATCCTGGAAACTTACATTTCTGTTTCTCCTAAGCATTGCTCAGTCTTGGAGGAATAGCTAGAGTCAGGACACGTTCCTCAGGCAACCATGCCTGCAGTGCCACCATTATTCCTGCTCTTCAGCATCCTCTGTAGGATTTCCTGAGTCTTCTGCTGGTGCCTTGGCACTTCCCTATCTCAGACAACAGGAAGAGAAAGGGGAGCTGGATGCAATATGCTGCCTTGGAACGGTGTGCCCCCGTGGCAGAGCCCATCTAAGAGGCCAGAGCAATGAGACACAGTGCCCAGAGAGCTCCAGCAGAAGGTTCTCAGCCCACCACCTGACTCTGGTGGCAGTCCTGGCTGCTTCTGGGAACACTAGCACTCCATGCAGTGCCATGCTACAGTTAATGATCTGGATGTGGCTGTGATGGCAGCAGGGTCTTTGTGAGAATGCTGCAGTATCAAGGGGATGCATCCTGAATTGCTGATCTTGTTCCTCCATGGTCTTTACTGAGCAGGCAGAGGAACACCTGAGTATGGCCAGGTCTGTACTTACAAAAAGACAGAGAATTTTGGCATCTGAAATGTAACTAAGTTCTCTCAATTAAAATCCTTTCTAGGTATCACCATAGCAACCACTGTCTGTAATGAACTTCACATATTTGTGTGGCTGCTTGATTCATCCCTTGCTGACACAAACATGAACTCTCCCTTGTTATTCATTTGCTGCCCAGCTCATGCTGAGTGAGAACTCCTTTTGGTTAGTCCTGAAGTGAATTGAGGGGCTCCTTTGGTCAGGGAAAAAGTCAGGGTGTCTTTTCCACTCTCTTGTCAATGTTTGGGTCAGGACTCTGGCTGGAATGCCTCTGGCAGGTGTCAGCTGGGTCCTGAATATCGAACAATACTGGAGGAAAACTTCATTACTGGAGCTTATAGAAAGATCCATATGAATGTGGCAGCTGGGACTGTAGAGGGAGAGAATTGGAAAGTCAGGACACTCCAAAGATGAGAAAAGGAAGAAGAGAATTACTCCTTTGAAAATGAAGTCTTACCGTTTTTGAAGTCTGAGAAGGGACTTGAAAAATCACAATTGCCAGAGCAGAGATAAGGAGAAATGTCAGATGCTTTAGTTCCAGACACAGCTCACTGTGCCATGCAAGCCCTAATGCAGTGGGAGTTGGAGGAGAAGAGGCAGACTGCCTTCCCAGCCTGTGGAAAAGGATGGAAATCTGCAGTCTGGAAAGACTACATCTGAAAAGATGTGGATGCTTTGTTCTGTAACTCCATTTCACTCCCCCCAGGTCAGCCGCTGGCACCCCGCAGGCTCAGCCTGAAGCCCGTTCCCAAACTGCCCAACATGGAAGCGTTTCTGCGGGAAGCTCAGGTGAAGGTGAAGAAGCAGGCGCGGGGCTGCCTGGCCCCGGAGCTGTGCTTCCAGGCCGTGCGAGCAGCCACCGAGAGCGCCTTTGCCGAGGGCTTGCGGCGGGAGCGGGAGCTGTTCCGGGTGCTGCTGACCTCGGGGCAGGCCCGGGCGCTGCAGTACGCGTTCTTCGCCGAGAGAGCCGTGACCCGGTGGGCAACTCCCGCCGGAGCCTCGTGGAGCAGCGCGGCCCCGCAGCCCGTGCGCAGGGCGGCCGTCATAGGTAAGGGGGGAGCGGCCGGGCTGGGGCTGAGCACGGCCAGCAGCGGGGTGGGAGCCCCCAGCAGCCACTCACACCCATCACACCCACTGGTGAAGCTGCCACTGCATTGGGAAGCTCTAAATTCAGGTGGCAACTCACACACCACTAGATTAGTACCTGATGCCTCCTCTTCCTTTGGAAGAGCAGCTTTCTCTCACAAGCAGCCTGCTCCCTCGTAAACCCCAAGACCTGGCTTTGCCCTGTGCTAGAAGCAGGTCTGTAGGAAATTCTCCTCCTCCTGATCTTGTTCCGTACTGCAAGTGCATGTGCACAGAGTCACTCAGGGATATATTAATACAAAAATGTTTTGACAGCTGTATTTTAAGAAGATTTCATCTCACTGGGATCCACTCCTGCCATTTTGTAGCCCAGCAAGATAATGCCTTCATTAATTTTTTATAAGAGCAATTTAAATAAAACTTTCGATGCACTGCTGAGATTAAAAAAAATATCTTTCAGCTCTAGATGTTGATAGTAGCACTCAAAAATGGTTAGACAAGTAATGGAGCACTTGGAAAACATCCATTCTGTTTCAAGGAAATCTCAACAGATCAATACTGCTTTTTTTCTGGGTGCTTCTCAGGACTCTTGAGCTGTCTGACAACTCATTTTAGGCCATAGATAATTTTTTTGGAAGTTCTCTTCATTAGCAGCCATGCCATATTTTTAATAGAAATGGGTTTTTAAACATTGGCCCACAAACCCTGTGAGAAGGATCTGTGGCTGTTAAAGCATTCAGGTAAAGAAGTATTATTTATTACCAGATTTATTGTATGCCTATGGGCACAGAAGTTTGGACACACACTTTTGTCAGTTCCAGACAGGTCAGTCCTGCAGTGTGTGCTTTGACAGGAGGGCTCATGCTGGAGTTTGTGGGAATGACCAGGTGACCAGGAGGGACATTCCCTGCTCTGTGCTGCTAAACCATGCCAGAACAACACACGTGCAAAGGCCTAATCACAGTGACAGTTTAGCCAGAAGGGCTGTTAGAGCTGAGCTGCCTATTTTGGGGCTGTACCTGAGCTAGAGGGAATTCTGAGGACAAATGCAACCTCTATTTGAAAGTTTCTAGTAGAAACATAATCTGTATTTCATTTCCAAACAGAACTGCCTGGGCTGTGTGTCTCTTCCATTGGATTAAGTATTTGCCACTCAGTACTGGACAGATTTCTGAATTCTGGTCTGAAATTGCCCCAACCTCACCCCTGAGTTTCAGTGTTTTCGTAGACAATGCTCAAGTTAAGTCCCGCTTCTGCAGAACAAATAAACTAAGTGCTTTGATACTTCTGCTGCAGAGCACAGTCTGTCACACTCTGGTCATTTTAATGACCCTGAACTTTCCCAAATTTTTCAACACTTCATAAAACGTGCATAGCCAAAGTGGGAACAGCATTCCAGGAGTAATTACACCGAGACCAAGTACCAAGACATTTCTTCCTTGCTCCTGCTTAGTATG
The DNA here is from genome assembly GCA_013397795.1 of Orthonyx spaldingii. NCBI lineage: Eukaryota > Metazoa > Chordata > Aves > Passeriformes > Orthonychidae > Orthonyx > Orthonyx spaldingii. Next base: position 853,647 of record VZTJ01001390.1, read on the forward strand.
CCCAGGGTAACAGTCAACCTTCCTATTAGCCATGTTCAACACATCCAGTTAATTATGTACTGGCAGGGAGCAGCTGCACCCCAGGGATGGGGAGCCCATGGCAATAACAGGGGGCAGAACCACACAATCCTTGAGGCAAGAAGGCACCTCTGAATGTCATCTTGTCTGACATCTCTACTCATAGAGCCAGTTGCTCAGGACAATGTCCAGACAGCTCTTGAACAATTCCAAGGATGAAGACTCCACAATTTCTCTGGTCAACCTGTGCCAGTGCTCAGTCAGCCCCACACTAAAAAGAATTGTTTACTTATGCTCAGCTAGAATTCCCATATTTCAGCTTGTGCCCATGGCCTCTGTTTGTATCACCAGGGGCCACTTGAGTCTGGCTCCACCTTCTTTACCAGGTAGCTTTCTCTCAGGTGTTTATACATACACAGGTGAGATCCTCCCAGCCTTCTCTATGCTGAAGTCACAGCTCACTCAGAACGTCCTCGTGAGACATACTCCAGTCCCTCAATCATCTTATTTGCCCTTCACTGAACTCTCTCCAGTCACTCCACACCACTCTTGTACTGGGGAGCCCAGAAGTAAGCCAGCACTCCAGCTATGACCTCACCTGTACCACATGGAGAGGCAGGATCACCTCCCTCAAGCTTCCAGCAAAACCCCTCCTGCTATAGCTCCATATGCCATTAATCTTCTCTGCCACAAGGTCATATTGCTGCTCAGAGTCCACCTGGTGTCCACCAGCACCCCCAGACCCTTTTCTGGGGAGCTGCTTTCCTGCAGCCAGCTCCCAGTATTTACTGCTCCTCCCCACATACAGGGCTTTACACTTCCCTGTTCCTGAAGATCCTGCCCACCCATTTCTCCCTCTGGATGGCAGCATAACCTACTGCTGCATCAATATTTACAGTACCTGGGCAAGGCAGGTAGGGCAGGCCCAGAGGTCATGGCCAGGACCTACTGGAAGTGCAGGTGGTCAAGCAAAGTTCCCAGGGTGATGCAGGTCCAGGGTGAAGGTGGGAAGGCAGTCTGCGGGCTGAGGTCTGGATCAACAGTGGCCACAGCCACAGTAAGCCACCAGAACTCCTCCAAGGAAGCTTAAGAAAGTGCTAGAAGCCCAGGTCTGAGCTTAAATGGGGCTCAGAGGCAATGGGCAGTGCAGGTGGGTGGAGGCTCCAGGTGTGGCTGGTCAGGGACATTAAAACTCATCAGTGCACTCGGGGCCTTGGCCCTCCCCCAGACTCCAGCTTGTGCTGAATCACTGCTCCCATCACACAGCCCCTGCATCCCACCAGTACAGCTTGCTTTGCTTATGCTCTTGTTCATGTCATGCTTCATTTCATGTGACATCTCTTATCTTGGAGGTTCTTGATCACCTCGTTTTAACCCTGAATCCCACACCAAAGTGTCACTGCTTTCTATCACTTCTTTCTGCTCCTTGTTGTGCTTTTTCCCCTTCCTCTGGAAGGTTTTCCTCCTGCTTTGCCTTTTGGTATAAGTGACATTGTGAGTGCATTAGAGACAGGCAGAGAACACGCCAACACAATTGTGTTTTTTCTTTCAGGCTACTGTAGCAAAAAGTCATTCTCCAGCCAGTACAATGCTCTATAGTATTTTGTAACTTCACGATTTTGATCTGAAGTACATCCTTCCAGCACCAGAAAGCAAAATCCTAGGGATGATTTTTGAGGTACTGACACCTTTTAAAATAGTGCTGCTCATCCATGCAAGTATTGAGTCTACCTAGGTGACCCAAGGTCTCTTTATTTGCACTGCAGAGAGGAGGGCAGTCATAGAAAGATGCTACCTCAATTTAGGCTGCTCAGAAATCATGCAGACCCCACTTTCCCACAGACAGTGTTGTGCTGTTTCACACACTAAACCCATGTTGCATTAGCTGCTGCTTCCATCTCTTATTGCTGCACAGTGGGAAGCAACTGGGAAGATCATGTTGACTTCTTCATGTTGACTTCTTCATGTTGACTTTTTGTTTCATTTGCTTTTGTTGCTCTGAACTCTTGGCTCCCACCTCTTTTCACTGTCTCTGGTTTCTCAGCTTCTCTCTCTGTCCCTTCCAAATGCATCTCCCCACAGCTCCCTGCTTGCCTGGAGTATCACATTATTTCTGCTTGAAACTGGCACCCTGAAACAGAAAAAGCAGCAGCCCCAGCCTGCAGCAGCCCGTCACTGCCAATTGCTTATTGTTGTTTTTAACAGGAAAACCAGAACAGTCCCTGCATATTTTTACCAATCTATAAAAGATTATTTACATTGTCAGGCATTTTAAGGTCCAAATATTCATTACAGTTCAGAATGTTTTCCACTGATCAGTATTTCTGTAGTGTGTGTGACTGTATTGATCTGCCTTGTACATATTTCAAGTTCTTTTGTTTTGAAATTTGTTTTTAAAGTCCTTCAATTAATTTTGTATGATTTTTTGTATTCTAAGTACCTCGCATGACAGATCAATAATTAACCATCATTATTCACTCAGCTTGCCCAGCAAATGGATTTGTCATACCCATATTTGGCCTGAAATTACATATGTACAAGTGTAGTTTTAATTGTATGTCAAAGCTTCATTTCACAGTAGAAGACCAGGGGCAGGATGGCTGGGCACTCTTCTTGATCCTGAAGCAGATCTCAGTCTTTTTTGGAAAGATGTGCCTTGGACATGCAAATAAGATGGAAGATGAGACTCTAGGGTTTTTCCTGGTTTGGGGGAAGGGAGAACACTATTGAGTAAGAAAATGGAACATAGAGCAGAAATTCTGGAGTAGTTCCTTGCCATGTGTGATCTGAGCTGAGCATGAGACATCTGCCTTCCTCTTTCTTCCACAGCCATCTACACATGTAAGGCCTAATGATCCCCTACCATTTTTTTTCTGCTCTAACATATTCTTCCCCAAGATCACTTGGCTCTCTGAATTGCAAAAGAGGAATCCTCAGAAATGCCTCTTTCCCTGCTAGACAGCCAAAGCTCTCCTTAGTTTTATAGCCCACTTTTAGGAAATATTTCCAGGGGAATCATGCTGTGCAAGCTCTAATGTAACAAACCCCTTGGGGCTTTCATTACTCTCTCTGCCAGCTTCATTAAACATCATTTCATACAGGCCATTGCAGAGTTCTGTAGGAAGTTGAGAGACAGCTTTTCTAGGTCAGAAACAAGCTTGGCAAGCTCATATCTTATCTAAAAGCCTGTTCCCGTGGCCTAGAAAGTGTAGTACTACAAGCATGTGTGCCTGTCTTTCATGGGATGGCTAAAACGAGTACTCATGATGAAAGCAGCCAGGGGAACCACCTGGCACCACTGCAGAGCCTCCCTGGGAAACCAGCCTGGGGAACATCTGCTCACAAAAGAGGTTTCGGTTTAGGGAAAGGCAGTGTGTTCTTATGGCAAGAGAACTACTACTATTTCAGTCACGAGGCTGAAGCTGTGAGGATCGGGAGTGAATAAGACCCAGGATGCGTGGACAGCTTGGAAATTCTACAGGGAAACCACAGGCCTCCACTGTGGAAAGGAAGAGACTTCACAAGGGAGCCATGTGGAACTGCAAGCACTTCAGCCTGACAGATGGGGCTGGGTTCGGGGGGTGAGTTACCCTCCTGCACTGCAGGAAGAAAGCACCTCATCCAGGGAGAACCTGTCCCTAACTGTACCTGCTCCCACATCAAAGGCTCTGGAGAGTGAGCACAGTGGGAGGAGCTACTCATGTTCAGGTTCTTTCAGTCAGCAAACCATAGACACTGAATTACTAAGAGCTGATTCATGTTATTCTAGATTTATTTTCAAATTAGTTTCAGCAGAACTTGATTATGAAGTAGCAAATCTAATTTCTTAGAAAGGAACTTCAGCACTTGCTTGGGAGTGTAATGATGGTTTGTAAGCAGGCTGCCAGCTAGTGATGCCAGTAAAAACTATCTTCTGGTGGCTAAGCAAGGAATGTTTGAAATGTCTTGTGTGCACACAAGCTGAAAGTGGGCAGAACTAAACCAAGGGTGTGTAGCACGCAGGAAAAACATCCTACCTTGTCTGACCTTGGTTGCTGGAACTTGTTTAAATGATGACATTATTTCAGCTCTTCTTTACAAAGCTGCTTTAGACAAATTTTTTAATCCCCTTGTTTCTGTTTATTTGTTTAGCTGAGTTTCATTTGTAAACCTGAGATTAAAAAAATCATTTTTACAGAATTATAACAAACCTATACTTTGTCTGGTTGCTGCTTTATTTAGGATATTAATAATCCTCCCATTCAGAGGCTTTGCACTTTCAAAGCTGGTAAAATTGTGCTGACCTTCCCTCGCTAGTTTGTGTTAATTTCATTGGAAAAGCCTCCACCGTGGAAGAGCAGGATCAGTGGTGTGGGTTGTGTGTCAGGAAAGTGCAGCTTCATTTAATGTCACAGAGGGCAGATCTGCTGCAAGGGATCAAGCCAGTAATCTCTGCACTGGTATTCCTGGGGGTACAAGCTGGGGGCAGCACATTTATGGATCTTGGAGGAAAAAATGACAGTGTGAATGGATTCTCAGTTACAGGAATTCTGGGCAAGTGCTTTAACTGTGTGGTTGGACAAGGAAGACTGACTTTGAGAATCTCCATAAGTTAGGAATGGCCTGTGTTGGAGGACTTGAAGAGTTCCTGGTGGGCAGAGATGCCTGATATAAAGTGAACAGTCGGCAAAAGGCTACTGATGTGCCAGAGTGAATGAAGAGGAAAGAGAAGATGTTGAAATCTAGATTAAGAACACTGTGTTAGTTCCATCCCGTTTGACCTGGCACTGAGAGACACACAAGACATTAGAGACAAAGTTTAGAGCAGATCAGCATCCAAGTCTTTACAGAAATAGCAGCTGAATTTTTTTTGCTCCAAAGATCACGCAGTGAAGCACAGAGGGAGAAAAGGAGGGAAACAAAGAGGAAGCGTGGAAGGAGAAGGGAGAGAGAAACCAATGCTTTGAACTTTGCTGGTGTCAAAATCTCTGTGGGGGTGTATCTGCTCAATGCCCATAAAAGACCATCTCACAGGAACAGCGAGGCACTGATACCCTCAGGGTGAAGCTTGCTTTGAACCTGCCTGCAGAAAGTGGTAACAGGGTTGCAGCTGTAACTCAGAGCTTCTCTCTTTGATTCCCAGGTTCTGACTCCTCAATGATCCTGGCTTCCATAGGTGTAAAACTTTGCAGAAAGAAGACATGAATCACATGGCTTGTGCACACTGGGTGAATCCCACTGGAATTTTGTAAGCTTGTGAGGATACTAACTTGCCTTTGTGCTACCTCTTTTCAAACATTTAGGCTCACTGAAAGAGCAAGCTCACCTTCCTTTTTCTCAGTCTTCAGTATCTGTTTTCTATGTGTGCACCACTTGTTTTCCAGAGGCCTCCACCTCTTATCCTGGAGATACAAAGGAAATGCTACTGTCAAGAGATTAATTTTCTATTCATAGTCTTTGATGCTATCTCACTTTTATCCCTAGGGCTGGGAACAATGGGCCGAGGCATTGTGACTTCTCTGGTTAAGGCCAGCATACCTGTGGTAGCCCTGGAGCAGGATCTGGAGAATCTGAACAAGGGAAGAAAAGCCGTGATGCTCCTTTTGGAACGCGAGGCTACGAAAATGGAGGGGGGTGCCCAGACCCTGGATTTCCATAACCCTGCACGTCTCCAGTTCACTGTGGACTTTGATCTGTTGCGTGATATAGACCTAGTCATCGAGGCTGTGTTTGAGAACATGGCACTAAAGAAGGAAATATTCCACAAGCTGTCAAGGATCTGCAAGCCGGGGGCCTTGCTGTGTACAAACACATCAGCCCTGAACATCGACGAAATAGCTTCTGCCACGAGCCGCCCACAGCAGGTCATTGGCACCCACTTCTTCTCCCCTGCCCACGTGATGAGGCTGCTGGAAATCATCTACGGCCGCCACACGTCCCCCACCGCCATCGCCACCGCTATGCAGCTGGCCAAAGCCATGAAAAAAGTTGGAGTGGTGGTAGGGAATTGCTTTGGGTTTGTTGGGAATCGCATGATGTTTCCATACGTACAGCAGGCAGTTTTCCTTTTAGAGGAAGGAAGCAGCCCAGAAGTGGTAGATCAGGTCCTGGAAGATTTCGGGTTTAAGATCGGCCCTTTCCGCATGTCTGACCTTGCCGGGCTGGACGTGGGCTGGAGGTCTCGGCAGGAGCAGGGCCTGACGGGGCCGTCCCTCCCCGCGGGCACGCCGGCCCGGCAGCGGCACGGCCAGCGCTACAGCCCCCTGCCAGACCTCCTGTGTGAGCAGGGCCGCTTCGGCCAGAAATCCGGCCAGGGCTGGTACCGGTACGACAGGGCCGGGGGCAGGAGAGCCACGCCAGACCCCTGGCTCCACAGCTTCCTGTCCCAGTACAGGGACACCCATGGCATCCAGACCCGCTGCATAGACCAGGAGGAAATCCTGGAGCGGTGTTTGTTTCCCCTCATCAACGAGGGGTTTGCCATCCTGGCTGAGGGAATAGCATCAGGCCCAGAGCACCTGGATGTCATTTACATCAATGGCTACGGCTGGCCGAAGCACAGGGGCGGCCCCATGTTCCACGCCTCCACCGTGGGACTCCCCCGCGTGCTGGCTAAGCTGCAGAAATACTCTGAGGCCCACCCTGATGTGCCCGGGCTACGTCCCAGTGCCTTTCTGAAAAAGCTGGCGGCTGTGGGGAACCCCCCTCTCAAGGAGTGGATGTCCTACCTCAGCCGGCAGAGCTCCAAGCTGTGATTGCTCTGATGGAGGCTGATCTCATGAAACCGGTGCTTTAATTGCACTGACTCTTCCAATCAAACCCAAAGCGCTACAGGCCCGTAAACAAAGTCATGGGCCTTGCGGGGCCTTTGCAGGGAATAACTTTGGTCGATGATTGATCTCAGTCCCCCACCTGCTGCAGGTCACCACTGCCTTCATCCATCCTTCTCAGCCCCAGCCTCATCCACTGTCTTCACACACTGCTGTGTAAAGGCCCATCTCACTTTGCACTGCTTGCAGGTCATTCCAGCTGTACCCCTCTTCCAGTCTGCCTTTGGGGAAGGTAGGGAGCAGCATCTACAGCCCACAAAGCAAATCATGGCTAAAGTCAATTAATTATGATCACAGTTCACCCAAGAGCTACTGGATCTACAAAATCCTGTCTTCAATCTATTTCCCAGTTTGTTTCAGTTCTTTCCTGTGCAGCCACCTCCCTCAATTCCCCAGCTCTTCTGCAGCCAGCGACTGGAACCTGCTCCCTTCCTGCTGTTGGGGGACAGACGGCACAAGGGTGCAGCACCTTTCAGAGGTAAAGTCAAATGAAGTGGAGAGGGCAGGTCTGAGCAGAGAGCAAGGGGCAGTCCCTTGCTGTTCCCTGGTACTGTCTCTTCTCCCTGCTGTGGAGGAGGATCTAATAAATGCCAGAAAAGCCACAAATACATCAACCTGACTAACCTGCCCTGTGGTGTTGGCTCATGATTGGCTTTCTGCATCCAGACTCCATCCTCTGTTGCCATTATCCCCACCTGGCTTTGTCCAAGCAGAAACATCCTCTGGCATCTCATCAATGTGGAAATGTGTTGCCACCACTCCCCGCATCTCGCTTGACTACAGCTACCAGGTCTTGGGGCTCAACAGGCTCTAATTGACCAGTTTGAACATGGCCTGGCACTGACCAGGTTTTCACATGGGCAGAGGGTGTGCTGAGAAGGGCACGGCACAAGAGCTGTGCAGGCAGGGACACTGCTGCAGGCAGGCAGGGACGTGGCAGATCTCTAGCAAAGGGCAGAGCAGAGGGAGAGGGAGCCAAACTAGCTCCAAACTTGATGCTTTGGGACAAAGTCTCCCATTCCACATGTCTAGTGAATGTATCTTCCAGTCTGGTGTGGGGAATAGGTTGGTCTGTATTCCCTTCTCAGGGACATTGAATGTTTAATTTTGATTTTAATTTAATAAAAGTGCTTTGATTATCTAATGACAGATTATATGGTGTCATATGGCATAGTGGGAAAAAAGCAAATGTGCTTGGTTTTTGTTTTTTCCCCATCATTTCTTTACATGGTGGAATTAGATAATTTCCCTGTTTCTGGAGGAGTTTGTGTCTGAAAAGGCTGCATGCCTCCTTTTTCTAAATATGTCTTATTTTGCCCTTTATCTGTCCACCAGTGGGTGGGCAGCAAAACTGAGGGCAGGAAACCCTCCAGGAGTTACAAGCCAACCCACGTGCCTGGTTCCAGGGAGGATTTTTCTCCAGGACTGGAGAAGAGGTCACTCTAGGCCCAGCAAACTTGGGGCAGTTCGCCCCAAATCACTCGTGTGCCACAGCTGAGAGCAATCCAGCCTGGCTCAAAGGTGCAGCACTGCTCCCATGCAAACAGGCCCCGTGTGAGGCGTAACACACAGCCCTGGCTGTGCTGGTGGCTGGCCTGTCATCCCCAGGACAGCTCTGGACACCATGCCCTGCCCGGGCTGACCTCCCTTCTCTGTGGCTCCTGCCGTGGTGTTCACCCGCACTGGGGATCAGCTGGGAAAGGGCGATTCCTGTGGAGCAGGAGGCTGGGGAGCACAGGACGTGCCTTTCCTCTGGAGCAGCAATGTTAGCTCAGGATATCGAGACCTGCTTTTACCCCGGCGCAGGAATGCTTCTCATCACCTGTGTGCTGCTGCCTTTGATGGGCCCGTTGCCCCCATTAGGAATTGCTGAGAACAGAGGCTGTTCACACCAGTAATGTCTCTCCTGCCAGAAGTTCATCTGTAAATTCACATCGACCAAAGCAGCCCGGCATCGATCGCTCTGTCTGCCTGACGTGCCCGCAGCCAGCGGTGACATTGCTGCCGCCCGAGGTCGCATTGCCAGCTCCGGGAGGGCGGGGGCGGTGCGTGGGAGCCCCGGCCTCCGGCCCGATCTGCTCCCGGCAGGGCAGAGAGCGCCCAAGGACAACCACAGCTCCTCGGCCCTCAGCCCTGCGGGGTAGCACCCGTGCTCGGCAGCCTGATCCAGAGCCCTTGGTGCCTGCTGACAAGCAGCCCAAGCAGCAACCACCAGCCTGTTCTGGGAGCCTCTTCAGTAAGTTGTTAACAGCCTTGCACAGTCCCCATCAGCTCGAATGCGCAGTGATGCCAGAAATATGCCCATGAGTGAAATGTTTCTTCATTTAACAGGAGAGAACACAGCCCCGCACAGAGGAGAACTTGATAACCACTTGGTACAGGATTAGCTTTCCCACCTGTCTTTTTAAACCAGTTAACCATTTTCACACAGTGGGAAACTATCTGTTCAAAATGTTTTCCAGGTAAAACCATCCCTACCGGCGAGGAATGTCCCCAGCTCTGCACACTTGCTGCATATCTGACCATTCCAAGCTATTTGTGAGCTGAGGTTTAACAGTTCTCCGGCACGGTGAGGCCGTGGCGACACACAATGGAGCTGGCTCCAGTCCATCCTTAATCTTTGGGCCCTGCTTCTGCTTTCATGTGGTGTCTGGCTGCATGTCTGTGCTTTCTGCACAGCAGGGTGCTCGCTTTCAGTCTGAGGAGATTCAGTGTCGGCCCCGCGAGCACCCGTGGCCCCTCGCATGCAGCTGCAGGATTGTCAGATATCTTTAATTAAGTCGGTGAACTCTGCCAGTGCAGCAGATGCCTCCATTAACTGCTCAGCCACAGGCATTGTGCAAAACAGTAGCGAATGGGAGTGCACCAAAGGGGAGGACTGCCTCAGCTTTGATCAGAGTCCCCTGCAGCACCGGCCCTTCAAAGGGAGGCAGAGAGCTCCCTGCCTTAGGCTGCTCAGCAGTGCTGTCCTGCAGCGCACGCCCACATTGGATGGGGCGCTTGGGTCTTGCCAGAAACACCCCCTCTTTCTGTAACCCACAGTTCACCTTCCTTCCTTTATTTCTTTTGAACAGAAAGTGATCTGACAGCCCAGGCTGTTCTGAGAGCACTTCTGGAGGTGAGACAGCATTGGAGAGGAAGGACTTTGTGCCAGCAGATAGAAGTGTCAGTTCTCCTTGGGCCAGGGTTCTCATTGGAGGTGAGCTGCATCCCTTGTTTGCTGCCAGTGGGCTCCAGGTAACAGGGGGACATCAGGACAGTGTTAAAGAAACACCTGGATTTGCAATCAATTTCTCCTCTGCTTGCAAATAGCTGAGCAAGGTTCTAGATGTTTGCAGATTTCAGTGGGATTTCAGCAAAACAAAGGCAGGTAAGCCTCCAGGAATGTCAGAATACTCTTTTTCCAGTGTAATAAATACTGGAGACATCTAAAATGTACAGGCCTGTGAAGGTCTCCCACTCCTGATGACCAGTGCCAAAAGAGGCTCAAAGCCCCTGCTCAGTGCAGCTGGGCGCCTATGTCCTGCCCAGATAGGCTGAGTTTAATGGTGTAGCCATTCCAGATCTGAGGAGGTGAGGGCACAGCTGGGACAGTCATGTGGCACTGAGGTGCTTGCAGGAGGGGACCACGGATAAGCAGGAAGGGCCAGCAGGGACCAGGTCTGCACTGCAAGTCAGGGATCACAGCCAGAGGTGGTTCAAAGCCTCAGTGCAACTCTGTGCTCTGCAGTTGTGACCCCTATCCCTCGCTCTGACCCATGAAGTGTGGAGCTGATCACAGCCAGACACAGCAACTTGGCTGTTTCTTAAGCCCTTCTTGTTGGCAGGAAGCAAATGGTTGTCTCAGCACACCTTCAGGAGGGTGTACAGGATGGGGACACCTCCGGGATCCATCCAAGGATGGACACCATATGAACCATCCGGGAATATTCCGGAGAACACAGAAAAATAAGTATGTTTTGACTGTTTCTGACATAGAGCTATTGGGTACTGTACAAAGATAAGGGACTATGAAAATGACCATTTGGTTTCTGTTCTAACAGAAAGCTGACTTCAACTCCCAGTGCTGAGCAGAACAGCAATAAAACTGCAATTTTCTTTCAAACATAGCAGGGAAACAAGTCCAGCACCACACTTAGGAGACAAACAATGTAGCCATGGCTCAAGATAAATCCAAGCTTTAATTTTGGCCTAAAGATACGATTGTTGGAAAATAACAACACACTTTCATATCTTTATTAAGCAAAATTATATCTACTGATTATTTTACAAAATGAAAGACAAAGCTTATCAGCGTTTTTAAAATCACTGCGTGCTTAGAAAGAATTGGGTTTCCGAATTAGATTAAATAGCGTGAAGGAAAAAACCCAACTAAAACCTGCCCGTGCCACGGGCCACGTGTGCAAGCAGCTCAGTGTCCTGCTCCATTGGCTCTGGCACTGCAGGGGTGATCTGTGTCCACCTGTCTCACAGGACAGCAAAGAGCTGCACACTTGGAGCGCCCCAGATCGCTTGCGATCGAGGCTGCTTGCCTGCTGCCCACGCTGCCCCCAGGCTGCTCTCCGGTGCCAGGTGCCCGGATCCCATTTATCAAACCGGTGGTGTCTGGAGAGGAGCTCCACACGGCCGGGCAGTGCTCAGGGAGCCTGGCAGCGGGCCCACAGCCCTGCCGGGAGCCGGGCTGACTCGCCCGGGGCTGGTGGCCGCTCCCACCGTGCGCTCCGCTGCGAGCGCCTTTGGAAAGCTGTGACATCTCACAGCGGGCCAGAGCGGCCGGCAGCGCCCGCGGAGCGTCCCGGGCTCATCCCGCCCGCCGGGCAGCCCGCAGGTCACCCTCCCACAGACGCGGGGGCCGCGGCCGTGGGGGGCACGGCCCGTGGGGGGCACGGCCATCGAGGGGCACGGCCATCGAGGGGCACGGCCATCGCGGGGCACAGCCATCGAGGGGCACGGCCCGTGGGGGCACAGCCATCGCGGGGCATGGCCATTGCGGGGCACAGTCATCGAGGGGCACGGCCCGTGGGGGCACGGCCATCGCGGGGCACGGCCGCCAGAGCACGCAGCCATCGAAGGCACGACCACCGTGGACACAGCTCTGAGGGGCCACGGCCACCACAGGGCGCTGCCACGGTGGGGCACGGCCATCGGGGGACAGCGCCACAGGGCGATGCGACCATCGGGGCACCGCGGGCGGTGCTGCGGGGCCGGGCCGGGGCGGGCCGGGGCGGGGCG
>VZTJ01001390.1:865803-954742 GCA_013397795.1 Orthonyx spaldingii
GGCTGCGGGCGGAGCGGCGGCGCCATGAGCGGGGCGGCGGCGGCGAAGAGCGAGAAGCTGGACGAGGCTCAGGCGCTCGCCCGCAGCTGCGCGGGCAGACCCGACTTCCAGCCCTGCGACGGGCTCTCGCTCTGCGCCACCCACAGCCACGGCCGCTGCTTCCGCCTGCACTGGTGCTGCCACCTGGGATGGTGCCACTGTGAGTGAGGGGGCGAGGGAGCGGGCGGGGGGCGCGGGGTCCCGAGAGTCCTGTCGGTCCCGTCCTGTCGGTGCCCGCGCCGCCTCACCGCCCGTCCCGTTCTGTCCGCCCCGTCCCGTGCCGTCCCGTGCCGTCCCGTGCCGTCCCGTGCCGTCCCGTGCCGAGGCTCCCGGAGCTGTCCGTGCCGAGGCGGCCCCAGTGGGACCCTGACCTCGGGGGCTGCTCCCGGAGGGGCGGCAGCGGCGATGCCTGGAGAGTCCTCTCCGGGCCTGAGGTCCCAGTGCCCCTCGCCCCCGAGAGCCGGCCGCAGGGTGGGCTGTGGCATTGGCTGGGCACCGCTGTCCTTCGCACCAGCCACTTCATTCTCGGTGCTAATGGTTTTCTTTTTACAGGCATAAACCCCTTTGAGCAGAGAGGTAATTGCTTTAGGCTATATATAGCAGATAGCTTCAAATTCCAGTGTTGAGCCAACTCTGGTGAAAGGCACCCAACGACTTTAATATCAGTATTCAAGATCCTGATGTATCTAATCATGGAGGCTGAGATTGAACTGTGGATGTCCAAACATAGTTTGATGAATAATTAATCACATAGAGCCTTGAAGAGCAGGCTTCCCCAGCAGTGTGTTGATGCGAGGTCAGGAAATGGTGATGGAGCCATGTACTTGGGTCGTGTTGTGTTTTGGAGATCTTAAAGCCTGGATGGCCAAGGTTAACACTGGACCCTTCTGTGAGGGTTACTTGGTGCTGCTGAAGGTGTCCCTGGACTCCTGACATCCCATTCTCCTTTTAAATCCATTGCCATTGCCATCTCTCCGTGTAATTTAATCTCCTGCATGGATTCCCCTTCACACGTGCTTTTAGCAAATTTTGTTTCACGGGGAAAAGGGGCTGCCCCAAAAGCCAGCTTTTGTTTGGATGCAAGCTTCTATACCAATTAAATATGTATTTCAGGAATTTTGCCTTGATTTGGGGTTCATTTGAAAGCAGTTCAGGACAAAAGGTTTTATTCTGTCTGTGCCCTGAGTACTGCGTGGCACAACTGGCTGTGTGAGAAGGTGCCACAGTCACCTGCTGCACAGGGACAGGGATGTCTCACTGGCGTTTCATCCATAACACAGAGGCCCTCAAGTTATGACCTAGATTCTTCCCAACATTTCCCTGGTCTCAGTTATGTGTGGTCACCGTCAAGATATATAAGCTTATGAGCACTCTGGAGTACAGGATCAGAGCTCAAAGTGGTGCTTATAGACTGGAGATGTTACCCAGAATCAGCTGGGAATGGTCCTGGGATGGGGGAGTCAAACCTGGAGCTGGGAACACCTAGAGTAGCAACATTGTGGAGAGGGCTCTGGGGATTAGGATGGATCACAGATTGCCTGTGCGTCAGCAGCGGGAGTCTGTGTGGCAGAACAGCCAAACCCAGAACCCCAGCCCTCGTTTTGGGATGCATTACCAGGAGCATGGCAAGTGTGCAATTTAATTAGTCTCTTCAGCTCAGTGATGAGGAAACCAGGCTGATGGGCTGAGCTTTGAGCATTGCACTTTATAGAGCTGTAGGAGAATTGGGGAGGAGATCACGGAGATCAGCTTAGAAAATATGCTTTACAAGGAGGTGCAAAAGGAAAGGGCTGTTTGGGCTGTAAAAGAGTGAGGGAGGGAGGAAGGAAAGGAGGAAGCAGGGAGGGATGATGAGCTTTGCAAAGTGTAAGGTAGCCCTGCAGAGAAGCTGTGTTCGAGTCCTCCTCTGCCAGACGTGGCAGATCACCAGGTATCTCTTACCTGTGACAAGGAGAGATTAGGTTTGCATGTTGGAAAACGTGATAGCCAGAAAGAGAAATGAAGCAGGGGAGCAGAGTACTTGAGAAGGTGAGGAGTCATGGGCCTTCAGGGAAGGCTCAGACTGGTGTCTCTTAGACGTTACATGGAGCTGCTTTCCTCTTGGAAAGACCACTTGAGATGCCATCCAACCCTTTGCTTCTGTGGGGCATTTCTAAGAGTAAAAATAGTTACAGCATTTGCAAGAAGTACAGACTTCCTTCTCAATTCCTCGTTTATGGCTAAGGAAACATTAAGATACCTTTGCCTCATGAAACCAGGATTTTAAATGGAAGATCTTAAAGGAAGTCGCACACTTCATTGCCTTGTTTAATCTTCTGAAAGTCATGGAGAAACACACTTCCTTCTTGCCCCTCATTTCCTAATGCAAATTTCACAGCTAAGGATCTCTTTGTATCCTGCTCCTGTGGAATGAGCTGAGTTGGACTTAAAAGGGGTAAGAATGAGGTCTATAATGGGAAATTGTATAGAGGTCAGAGATGTAATTAAACAGCATCGGGAGTTATCTTCCGTAAATGCAGCACTATAATACTGACTTGGGAGTCCTCAGAGGGTTCTTGGAAATGCTTTTCTGTGACTCTTAAGAGCTGTATTGGGGTACAGGAAACTCTACATCAATTAAAAGGGCCATTGAAGTATTATTTTCCATCAGTGGCCAAGGTCCTGGAGAATGTCAACTCAGTTAAAGTGCACTTACACTGAGAAATTACAAAAACTCACCATGCCATGATGAGTAGATTGTCTCCTCATGTGTATTCAGGATCACATCTGCTTACTTCAGTGACGGGAGCAATTTAGCGTTGCAGAGCCACTTGGCTATGGAAGGAATAATTGAGCAAGAACCCAGTCTGAATTCCCCAAAGCCATTGTGGCTGGCGTGCTCGGAAGTGAGCAGTGCTGTAGGCGCTCTCTTTACCTCGGATGTTTCTCTGTCCGTATAAAATGGCAATAATAGCTGGCAGGGAGATCCGAGACTGTTCAGTGTATCCAAATAGCTCCGAGAGCCTCAGCTGCCCTGGGTGCCTGTATGACTTCTGCGGCTAAGCCTGCAGTTTATTTTGGGTCCTTTTCAGTCTGTTTCGGGCTCGGTGGGGAGCAGATTTCCCTATGTGGTGTTTCTCTAATGCGCTCCCGTGCCTGGGGAGTTCTGAACGCAGGTACAAACCCCCTAAGAGGTGCATGAAAAACGTGCAGGACGGCTGTGCCTGGGGAGCTGGGATGAGAGGGTGCCGGGACGCCTCGGGGGTCGCTGGAGCCGCCGGGCTCTGCCCGGGAGCGCAGGAACGCCTCGTCCCCGCTGTGCACAACACCCCGGCCCTGGGTGCTGCCCGGAGGCTGTGCCGGCTCCAGTCTCCACGTGGAAGCAGGATGAGGGCTCATGCTTCGGAGCCCTTTTCCCAGCAGGGAAGAAGGCGTTTGCCCAGGAGGTGTTTTTGACTTCAGCCCCTGTGTTTGTCCCACCACACATTTCTCCTGCTTGCTCTGCGCCTGGCGTGCATTCCCTTTGCCGGGGGCAGCCCCCGTTCACCTTCCTCCCCGCCCCTCTGACCGCCTTGTGAGGTTTTGTTTATTAGATGCAAGCTGAGAGCCTTAAATTACTCCGATCTACGTTTTCCAGAGCCAGAGCAAACACGCCAGAGGCAGGTCTGCAGCAAGGTGCCTGCCTCCCTTTCCTCACCTCGGGATTTCCACTGCGGCTCTGATTTGCACTGATGTTGGCTGGGAGGCTGCTGGCTCTGAGGTGGTACCTGCTTATGTCAGGATGGATCAGATCCTCGGGGTTGCATCTGTCCTGACTCTGACTGTGTTTTGCTAATTTTACTTCCTAAGAATTAACTGTGAGAGAAGGCATCACGCTTGATACAATTAAGAGCATTCTTTGGCAACTGGATTAATTTGTAATCTGAATATCTTGCATTCTGTTAAACACCCTGCAAACCCCCCAGTACATTATGCTGCAATTATCAATAATACATGATGAATCGTGGTTCCACAGCAATTGCATCAATAGACAGTAATTGTGCCACCTTGTATTAGCCTTTCTGTGCTTTTCCCCCCCTGATTCAGCATCAAAAGAGCAAGCTTTTTGCTCCTTAAATCCACTTGCATATCTTGTATTGAAAAGTAAATGCAGCAAATAAATTTCACTTCCACCACTTTTACAGGTTCAGCTGTTTGGACCCTTTACAAGAAAACAAACCAAGCATGGGGAGAGCCTGAGATCTCCACTGAGTGGCCAGGAAGGGAACACAGTTGCCAGCCTCAGGCAAGGAACAAGATCGTGGTGGCAGTAAAGGTTTTAAAAAATACACCTGCTCCCCCGGCCTTGCAGTTTGCTAGGTGGTGCATAGCACTTGCAGGTGTGCCTTGGATTAGCTTCCCACTCCCTGGCATGCATCACAAATTATGGCACTGTTAGGCTGGAGTTTGCAGTCAGACCTGGCAGGTTCTGCATGAGGTCAGGCAGGCCAGGCAAGAGATCCAAGGAACTGTCATTTTTCAGCCAAGAGGACAAAATGGGTTTGCGTGACACGCCACAAAGGGCACGTGTTTTCTGCGTGGTTTTGGGGAGACGGGTTTCTCTAAGTTTAGTCACGCCAGCAATATTCTGGGGATGTAGAACTAGAGTATATTTACATTTGCTGTTCACCTGAACAGGCAGCCCAGGGTTTCTCTTGGCTCTCAGAGCTCCATTGCTTCCTCACGGTGTCTGAGGGCACCCAGCAGAGGCACAGTCCATGTGCTTGGCGTCTCAGCTGTGTGCTGGCCAGGGGAGGGGGTCATCCCTTATCCATTGCCTACAGCTGCAGCCAGGGAACCAGGCAGATCAGCACAGTCACTGCACCTGGGTGTGCTCTGAGCAGATACTGCTGCTCTGCTCGAATCACTAGTGGTTTTCTCTTACAACATTTTAAAATGAAAACATCTGTTGTCTGTCCCACAAAGCTGGTGCAAGTTCTCTTCGAGGCCATCCTTGATCAAACCTCTTCCGGGGAGAGTGATGTGGTGTGTGTCCATGGCAGGCACACACCTGGCCCAGGTGCAGGCATTTTCCCTTGCCACACAGTGATGTGTGCAGCATTTCAGTAGCTCTGTGCACACCAGCAGCATTTCCAAGGTGTCGCTGTGCCTCTCCAGTGACAGAAGCCGTCAGCAGGGGCTCTGACAATCTCCCAAGCCCATGTAATTATTCAGACCCCGGTCTGCCTGTGGGCACTGTGAGCAGGGAATCAGTGAGGCAGCCCTGCTTTGCTGTGACAGAGCTGGTAAGTGAGCTGAGATGGTTGGAGGATGGATCCAGGTGCACCCTGATAGGGCTTGGGGGTCTAAAGAGGAGCTGTGCCTGCCTGCAGCCAGCCTCTGTCAATCCCTGAGTGTCAGAGGAGCAGCCACAGCCCTGGGTGCTCTGCAGCACAGCATGCACCCTGCATCTCCAAAAGCCTCGCTCTTTCCCAGTGGGTTTTCCTTATGTTGGTTTTTGGTGGCTCCAAACAGGCAGGAGGGAGCAGAAGGGCAGTAGTGCTCCGGTGCTGTGTGTCCCTGTCTGCAGGCGGTGATGGGCACTGGAGCTCACTGGAAGCAGCCAGCCTGGCAGTGGTGATGGCAACTGGAATTTCCAGCAGTTCTGTTCTACAGGGCAAAACTACATCCTGATAACTGATTTGTTGGATAAACAGGGAAAGGGAGTTGTAACATGCTTATGTTTGAAATTCAGAGTGTTTGGAGGAGCTCATACATTTTTCTTCATGGAAAACTCTGTCTAAAGTGGAATGGAGCAGCGGAGCTAGGAGCTCTAGGGCTGGGAATTCCCAGAAAACACAGCTTGGTCTAGAGGGAGAATGACCACAAATCCTGGGAGAAATAGGCATTTTTAATTTACTTCTGCTGTGAAAAGGATTTGAACATTCATCCTGTTAAGTCCATGTATCCGGACAGAATGTTTGTGCACAGAGCAAGGCGTTATGCTGAGTGCCAGGCAGGAGCTGCACAAGGTGGATGTTGCAGCTTGTAATGGGAAAAGACTTTTAATGAGGATTTGTTGCCTGTGGCTGTGCAAGATCTGCTCTTCACCTGTATTTTGAAGAGCTGTGATATTCCAGCTTCGTTTCACTAAGCTGTACACAACCAAGGAACAAATGTCAGCTTAATATATTCTGAGGTGTTACACTAAGGGAAAACACTGCCAGTTTTTATGGGTGCACCATCCCAGACCTGGATGGCATTTTGTTCCTCAGGTTTTAGCTGTAATCTGGAAATCACAGTGTGAATGTACTATTGCTAAGAGAACCCACCTGTGTCGATTCATTGTGCCCTGTGGGAATGTCAATGCCTCTGGAAGAACCTGCTGGCATTCATTGTGAGTCTTTAATATAATGTTTAGAGACAAGCATGTTCTATTACTATTAACAAAGGCCCAGATATCACTTAACAGAAACAGACCACAGGAAAATCTCTGAATTCAGGTTACTTGCTCAGTGTGTCTCATAGGACTAACTCTTGTACAGCTCATACATGACTGAACAGAAATCACTGCACTTCTTTCTCCAAAAGTCTAAGAAAAAGGGACCTGTGTACCAAAATGCTTCCTGCCAGCCAAAAACTCTTTGTCATGCATGACTATGAGGCTGTTTTGTAATCTGTCTGTCCACCTGAGAGGCGTAATTCACAAAGAGTGATATCTGCTTGCCCCAAACTCAGTGATCTGCTGGTAAGAACCTCTGAGAGTGGCAGGTAACTGACACCCTTCCTCTGTGGCTGCTTGAAGGGCTAAGTGCTGGTTTTGTGAAGGCTGAAAGGACAAGGATGGGGTTTCTGGTTTCCTACCAGAAGCAAGTATGTCTCAAAAAAAATTCATTAATCTTGTGTCTTGTCAGCTGGTGGGGTTGTCTGTGAATTCAGGGTGTCCCAAGCCCTTCACGGTGAGGGCTGGGCCTGTGCTCCTGCTCAGAGGGCGTCCTGCTGGTGAGAGGCTGCTGGCACTTTTCTCACTGCAGAGGAACAGCCTAAAGATAAAGTCTGCATGGAGCACAGTGCCTGTGGTGAGCGTGTGGCTTCCTTCCTGCACTCTGCAGGTGAGGGAATCTGTTTGCCAGCTTGAATCTGTGAGCCTGCTTAATGCCAGTGCCCGACGCAAAAGTGCCTGCTGTCACATCATCCTTCCTCTCGTGGTTCTTGATGGATGCTCCATGGGTCTTAAATGGCAGCCTGTGGTCATAGCCTTGCATTGTCCCATGAGACTGAGTCACAGGATTGTTGTCGCTGTCACTCTCCATCCTGCAGGTCTGCAGAGCTGACACTGCTCAGGTCTGCTGGAGGCACTGAAGAGGCCTCTCAGGTGCTTGGCACAGGACCTCCAATTTCCTGGCAGCACCTGTGTGCTCATCAAGCACACGTTTTGTCACCGCTCGTGTTCTGCAACCAGCAGAGCCGGGCTTGTAGAGCAGGGGCATCTTGGGGTGTTCTTATGTAATGGCTCTCGATTTAACCAGCGCTGCCGTACACTCATGACTCACTGCCAGCCTTGGTAACTCACTTCTGCACACTGCTGAGGCTCTACTAGAAATCTGTGTTTCTATAAAGGATAAAAAGCAAAATGCTTTACTCACAAACAGTGTAAGATGTTCCTGAACGAGAGCCGTGACAGTGTGGGCTTAGCTGCTGATGGATGGCACAAGCTTATACTAATGCAAAAGCTGGTTGACAGTAGATTGGATTCCAGGTAGAGCATCTCTCTCTCTGCATATAAAGTGACCCTGGTTTAATGTGTTGTGGTTTTTATTCCAGCACCTCCATGAATTTATCTGCCCACAAGATACAGAGTATGTTTTCATAATGGCTTTGATTCTTCCACTAATCAATTTTTATGTAGTGACTGATCACAGAACTCAAGAAGTGCAGTTGGTGCAATTCGGAGATGTTTTTGCCAATAGCTGACTATATTCACATAGATGGAAGTCAAAAACCTACTGGGAAAGTGAAAACTGATTGCTTGGCAACTGGGCCTTGTTTTTAACATAGCCATACTTTAATTTAGGCCACGTAACAGTTGGAATTTATACATAACCTATGTTGTAAAACAGTTTCAGCGAGAGGCATGCATTTGTATTGCTGTTCCCACTGGTGGCTGCGGAGCTCCAGAGCCCACACGTCTGCTCTTGAAGCTGCTTGCTTGGTTGTGTACTTGCACCCAGCCTGAAATGACTCCCTGTGTGCCCAGCTCTGTGCCAGGCTCTGTCTGTCCCTCTCCCTGCCACACACGATGCTGGTGCTGGTTCCAGCAGCTCTTGCAGGCAGGGTGCTTGGCTGTTCCCCGCTGCATAGCTGCCTGGTTGGATTTCAGTGCTTTCCTGAGCCTGAGCCCCACTCCAGGTGTTTGCACTCACTCACTCACTCACTCACTCACTCACTCACTCACTCACTCACTCACTCACTCACTCACTCACTCACTCACTCACTCCTGCTGTCCAGGTGCTCCAGGTCACTTGCCTGCTGTGGCACTGTGTGACACAATGGCTCGATGTGATACCCACCTGCTCCACCTCCAGTGGTGCTACTTGGGCTGCTGTTTGTTCATGCAGAGCGTTGCTGGATCCCACACCCCTCCAAGGGGAGCATTGGTGCCCATCCTTGTGCTCCTCAGCTCCACATGGTGACATGTTTTGGGTGCAAGCAGGGAGAGCAGTCCTTTAAAGTCCCCAGAAATGGGTTCTCTAGAGGCTTGTGACAGAAGTAGCTTGGTTTGGATGGCGTGGGAACGGAGGTGTGCGTGAGGCACCAGAACAGCGCTGGGACGAGGGTTAAGGGAGTGTGCTGGGAATAAGGAGCCTGTTCCCAGCACTAAAGCTGAAGAACGTGGTGTTGTCCAGCCTGAAGGCTCCTGCTGCCCCACAGCAACTGCACAGATGATGTGGCAGCAGGAGATCTGGGCTCTGGCCACAGGAAGGGACACAGGTACAGCACATCCCATGGGCCATTGTTTCTCCTGTCAGCCACCACAAAAACACTGTGGCCACAGAGATGTGTCCATTCCAAGCGGCAAAACCCAACCTCCTGCCCCAGCTGTCACCCGTGGGTGCAGAGTGCAGGTCTTTGGAGAGGACTTTTCCTTCAAGGACCTGGTGAGCTGTTCTGCTTATCTGAGAATTCCCAAGAGAGCATTCCAGCATATGCAGAGGCTCAGGGTGCCCTCCTGCAGCACGTACCACACACCTGGAAGACAACTGGAGCTTGTGTCTCCCATTCCTTTGATTTCCAGGCAATGCCATGGTTTTCTGGGTAGTTTGACACGGAGCTGTGCTTGTGTTGCTTTGTTTCCATATCAGTACACACTGACTGGCTGCATGGAAACCATGGGCTGCTGAAGCTTGAGCAGATGGTGCACAGGGATGGGGTTGTAGAATAAATATTTAGCGCTAAGCCATTTTTTGCTATTTTCTCTACTGAATTTTAAAAATATCTAGTGTAACTTGGGGGATAAAATTTCTCAGGGGAATGTGTAAGAAGTGGCTGTTCTGGCCTTTTGGGGTGGGTTTGGAAGGGATGTTGGAAGATGAATATCCTTGGATTCAGAGCTGGGTAGTGTTGCCCAGCTGCTGTGCTAGGAGAGGGAACCAGGGCTGTGCCACGCTTTCCATGCCCGTGCTTCTGTGGTTTTGGAAGGCAGCGTGGAGCTGGGGTTAGCAGCACCTGTGGTATGGGTGACATTCTCCAGATACTGAGAGGAAAGAAAGAGCTCCTCCAGAACACACACGTGGTGTGTGCTGCTGCTCACTGCCTTTTTGGGTATTGGTTTCCTTACAAGGGTTAGTAAGCAAATATGGCCCCTTTAAGAGGGTTTATGGCTGCATGGAACATCTCTCAAGCCTTCAGGGTTGCTTTCTCTTTAAGTCCAGTAAATCCGTGTAAGCAATGAGAGGAAAGAGCAGGGATGGTGGAGGAAGCTCCAGGGTCTGTTTGCATTTAAGCATTACCTGCTCTTAAGCTGATGTGCACAGAAACTCCTCAGAGGCTTAGACAGCTCACAGCATGTACTGTCATGATCCTTTTTGTATTTAAAACAGATCAAGACAAAAGGGCATAAAAATACAAATTTGATGAGGAAAAACTTCTGATTTTTTCCCCCTCTGTGTTGGTTTCCTGTGAAAAGTGTCAAGTCAGGGGCTGGCACAGCTGTCTGGCTGTACAGCACGGAGGGAACACCTCTCCTCCACAGCAGAGAGCTGGCAGCTGTATGGAATTGCTCCTGGGCAGCCACTGCCAAAACATTGCTGGGCTGGTTCTTCCCTGTGCTTGGATGGGGTCTGGAAGGGGATGGATTCATTAGTGCTGGGATGGAGGTGCTTCTGTGAGAAGGAGCCGTTTGCAGTGATACATTTCTGTTAGGGCAGAGCCTGCCAGCCCTTCCTGCTGCACTTCCAGCCTGCTCAGGTCCTGCTGCGTGGCTTCTTTTTCTGTTGTTCCTTTGCTGAGTTGATTTGTGCCCTTGGAGTCTCTTCTGTGATCCCTCACCGGGCCTTCGAGTTTTGCCAGGATTCCTGCAGGTGTGTGGAATGTTCTGTTTGCATTTCCCACACCAGAAATTTGTTTGAGCAATCTCAGTGCTCTTTCAAAGTTGTTTGGACAAAGGCAAAAATATCACTTGCACTGAGGTGCTGCATGTCTTTATCTACGAGGGTTCTTCCAGGTGGACAGTCATTTCAGTTATGCCTTATTATAACCACCAATGGCCCAGTTCAACTCTACGTGAGCCTGTAAATCTGGCAGTGCCTCAGTGTCCTGAAATGTTTTCATTTCCTCTGGTGGCTCATTCCACATCTTAGGTTCACCATGCAGCCCGTGATGTTTTGCTGGAGATGACATGATGTCTATTCCATACATCACAAAGAAGTGCAGACTGGGTGACCAGTGGGGTTTTTCACACGTGCCATCTGTAAATGTGCTCCAGGTTTCTCCTCCCATTTGTTTGCACCCCTCTGGAAAAGTCAGTGCTGTGCTCGGTGTGTAGTTTGGAGTTGTGATAGTCCTCGGCAAGTATTTATGGGTAGGGCAACTTTGTTTGCAGGGGTTTGTTGTTCCAAGCTGTGCATGTAACTGGAGAGAGGAGGAGGAGGAGGAAGGCCAGAGCAGTCATTTTGTCCACTGTTCAGCTGGCAGGGCTGCAAGGCAGTGACCCCAGGCAGGTGCTCAGCCCAACACCACACTTGCCAATGGAATCCTGCTCTGCCGTGCACTTGGCAAGAGCAGGTGTGGTGGGCACCTCCAGCAGGCTGAGGATGCAGAGTGCCCTCCATAAACCTGTCCGGGGTGTGCAGCGAGCTTTGCTTTAGCCTGTGAAGGAGGAAACCCTCCCCTGCCCCAGGTTCTGCTGTGCCAGCAGCGAATCCATACCTGGTTCCTTCCTGTGCCCCGGGCTGGGCTGGTGAACCTGTGCCACCCACTGCCCTGGGGGAGCCTGGAAACCCAGGTGGGTGTGACACCCTTCGTGCTGTCCCGGGGCCGCTGTGCCAGCGCCCGCCCAGGGCCCCAGCCCAGCTCGGAGCTGTCGCCACCCCCAGTGCTCCCGTGGGCGGCCGAGCGCTGCCCGGCGCTTCCACAGCCGGGCTGGGCTCTCCTGCCACGCCCAGGAGATGTGGAACCAGCGCCGCCGGGACAGCGCTCGGTTGTTCTCCGTCTCTTGCTGTGAGGAAAGGCAGAGCTCGAGAAGCTCCTCTCCAAGGTTTCCACACACGGAGCAGCTGCGCAGGGAGCTCTCCTCGGAATAATGCGGAACCCCTGCGAGGCAGCGCTGTCTCCTGTCACACATGCATTATGAATGCTTCCTTGCCTTCACCACTTCAGAGCTGTGTGGTATTTAATTAGAGGGTTTTTATGTTCTTCAGAGTGGGACCAATTCCCCTCCTGTGTGAGCTGAATTTTTTGGCAGGGTTGTGAGTGGCAATAGGAAAGTCTGGCACAGCTGGAGTGAGAATCCCATTGGATTGACAAGGAGGAATCACTGGTGCTGTTATGCAGGTGGATGTTCAGGCAGCACCAAGTCAGCAGCGTTTAGGGAGCAACTCCCTGCTGTTGGACAGGACAGGACACAGCCCTCCACGCCCTCCCTGGGGGCCGGTGGCAGCCAGGGACTGCGCCCTGGGGTCACAGCTCCAGCCCCTCTGGAGCATCCACCACAGGCATGGAGAGTCCACTGGGATCAGAGCCAGTTCACCTTCAGCCCACCTTTGCTTGGGACTTGCACCAGTGCTCAGCCCACACGGGAGCAGTTCCTCAGCTGAGCCAGCTCACCTTCAATAGCCTGCAAGGAGCAGGTCTTTGTTAACCTTGCTGATTTTTGGAGATAGATGAGCTGGCAGATGGGAGGGTGTAGAAATATTTGTTCCAGCAGCTGCAAGGGGAAGAATACATATGAAAAAAAGCTTTTATGTTTCAGTTAATAGATGTCTAAATGCCTTGCATATGAACAAATGTCTG
Source organism: Orthonyx spaldingii (assembly GCA_013397795.1). Taxonomy (NCBI): domain Eukaryota; kingdom Metazoa; phylum Chordata; class Aves; order Passeriformes; family Orthonychidae; genus Orthonyx; species Orthonyx spaldingii. The sequence goes on from VZTJ01001390.1 coordinate 878,311, forward strand.
TGGTATGTATTGCTGACTAAGACTTGTAAGATCCACAGCTCTCTCTTATCATTTTCTGAAGTGCAGTGCAGTTCATGGTGTTATTTATTAGGACTAAGTCCTCCAAAGTAGCATTTTGAGAGGGTGAAACTTGAGAATTTGCTATGAGAAACCTCCCTCCTGAAAGCTGGACTTATTTTTTTGTCAATATGCCAAGCACGTTAATGAGTGTCAGAGGTAAACCAGAATGCTGGGATGGAGGGAAGTGGAGAAGAAAATCTTCCAGCAGCACCTCTGCTTATTTCATGGTTAAGTTATTTTGTATTAGCCACGGAAATTGCTGCTGTGTCTGTTTGGTGCGGATGCACGCAGACTGCCCAATTAGCAAAAAATCAGAGAGAAGTGACCTCATGGCTTGTTTCTCAAGGCTTGATTTAGGGTTTTGGAAGCAGGAGGCTCTAGAATACCGCTTCCAGTCAATCAGCCACATAGTTCTGGTTATCAGTGCCACAAACCTAAAACATTTTCCAAGTTGCCTGAGTTTCCTGGAGATGTGCAGGTGATAATAGAGCTCCCTGCTCTGCTGGATCCTGCCTTAGCCTGCTGGCAGGCTCACTGGAGGCACAGAGCCAAGGCTCTGGGGAACAGCATCCATCTGATTTGGCAACAGAAATCCTATTCCTGTGCACGGTGCAACAGGGAGATGAGCACTGCCCAGCACTCCCTTCCTTGGACATAGCTGAATAGTTGTTCTGCAGTTGAGCATTGGCTGTAGCGTGTGCCAGGTCCCTGGGGGTTTGGGTTGTGTGCTGGCACAAGGGCCAGCTGAAGAAATGGAGAAACAATCGTCCCTTTCTCGTTGTGCACAGGCTGCTGTCACTGCGAGCGCTCACACAGAGGAGCAGTGTTGGTGGGGGATAATGCCCTGAGCACCGAGCAGGCTCAGGGCGACAAATGGTTAAGTGTGGCCTATCGACCCATTTCTGGGGTCTGTGATTTCATCATCTCACCTGTCAGCCAGTGGCTGGCATGGACAACCAAGACCTACCCCGGCAGTCATTCTGGCAGAGCCTGATTTCACACCATCGCTGTTCCCAGGAGAGGAGCAGGCTTTTGTTTCCCCTGAGCCCTTTTGCCACAGTGGTGGAAGTGCAGAGCCAGAACTGTGACACCTCTTCAGAGCAGCTCTTAAAGTGCACAAGAACTTCCCAAACTTCTGCAAATGCAGCAAATTTCTTTTCATGGGACCTGGAGTTTGATTTTTGGATGTGTGTTTGACATGTGCAGTATTTTTCCTTCACTGCCTTCTGCATAGGCAGTGGTGGGGAAGTGACCCAGGAAACAGCTTGGGATGAGGTGTCCTATGTGGCATCTGTGTTTGTGCAGAACACTGTCATTTACAGGAGTGGTCACCAGCACAGCTCAGTCACAGAGTTTTTCAGCTGACTTGGAATAAATAGGCAATCAGTTCTGAGCTAGTATATTAGAGGGGATGGGTGGGAATAGGTGCTCAAAGTACTCTTTTATCACAGACTGTCGCCAGCTTCAGTCAGTAAAAACATTGCTGTTGACTTCCACAGGTGTTTGATCAGATTGAGGTGGATTATAAGAGAACCAGGGGACTTGTGCTTCTAGGGGCATTTCTAGTGGAAGAGCCAGCGTTGGCAATCCTGCAAGGTGCAGGAGTGGGGGGTAGTCTTATTTCTAATTTCTGCATTTATTTTTCATAGGCTGCATCCTGGCTGATGTGTTTCCATGCATTACACAGGGTGAGGAGCGGTAACCGAGGCTGTGAGCACAGTGTTGTCCATGATCCAGTCTGACAGCCCCAGTTCTGAGCACCTGCTCATATTTTGAAACAAGTTTAATCTGTCCAAAATTGCCTCTAAAACCAGCTGAAACTTGACAAACTCGTACCAGAATTCTAAAGAAATGCAGAAACCAGTTACCGTAGAAAATTCTCTTTGTTGTGTGTTGGCCGATTCCTGCTTTGCCCTGGCAGAGCTTGTCCTTGGAACGTGCGGAACGTTTCGGCCCCTGTGAGGTCACACAGGCAGGCTCTGCAATCCTGTGTGAAGGGAATGGCTGCTCTTGCTCCTGCCCTGGAATCAGCGGGGCAGTTCTGAGACACGCAGGGAGCTGCTGTGTGCAGCTGCAGTGGAGGAACCACCGGCTGAGCTCCCAGCAACTCCTTGGCTGCCCCGGCTGCCACTCTTCTCCTTCTCCCAAAACAGGAAAAACAAACACCAAAAAAGTCAAACTGAGGAGTCTTTGCTTTACCATTCCACACCCATGCTGTAAGCTTCCTTGGCTTAAATCCATTACTTTCTATTCCCAACATCCCTCAGCCTTCTGCCAGCACGTGGTAGCAGTTTTAAGTGGAAAAACAGAGTCCTGTTGTACAGACACCTTTTTGCTTCATCCTGGTAAAATCTTCACTGGACCCTTCCTTGGACTCTTCAAATAGAGGTGGCACAGAATAGAGTTGAAGAAATGTTTTTCACCAGGTTCTGGTTTTATTTTATCATTGGTTGTCAAAGGAGCCCACACAGAAACACTCCAAATCAATGGATAAACAGAGCATCGTGGTTTCAGGCAAGGGCAGGCTGCACTTCAGTTTCTATGAGCTGAATTTATCAGACACTATCCCAGCCAGCAGCACAGTAACCATCAGCTGTGGGGCTTTGCAAGGCAGTGGCATATTTAATGTTCACTAATTTCACAGAAGGATTTCTGGGAAGCAGCAGATGGCAGGAAGCCGTGGGCTGCTGCTGTGGCTGTGAGGGTGAGGAGCTTCCTAGGGAAGTTCTGGCCACAAGATTTGGGAAACCTCCAAGGGAGCCCATCACTCAGAGACCGCCAGAACCAGGGATCTGTGCTGGAGGAGTGAGAGCTGTGCTCTGCCTGTGGCTGGAGCGTGCAGCTGCTGGATGCCAGCACTCATTCCTCTGAGTCACAGCAGGTTTAGGAACTACACCACGGTAAAGAGATGGCAAGTGGAGAGGACAGCTTTGTCTTTTCTGTCATCCAGCCATAAGCAAACAGGGGAAAAGCTTGATTTGTTGTCACTGAGCTTTCCCCGTGGCTCTGTTGACAATTACCATTCCACAGATCGTAGGGAGAAAACACTGGATGAGGTGCTCGAGAGGAGCTGGTCAAAGCTATTCACACGCTTTCCTCTCCTGCCAGCTCTGTCTGCGCTCTCCTCCCGTGGCACACGGGTAGGCTTTTCCCTCGCCGTGCCTGGAGCCTCTCCCAGCTCCAGAGCTCTTCCTTCGGCGCGTGGCCTTTCTGCTGTGCTTCCCCGTCCGTGGGCTGCAGGGGTCGGAAGTCGCAGCCGACCTTCCCACGAGCCGTTTCCCTTCCAGCAGCGCAGCGGGGTGGGGAAATCCTTCCCGGTGCTCGAGGTTCCCGGTGACGTCCCGGAGCTGGCAGAGCACAGGCTGTGCGTGGGCCCCGGAGCGCCACAGAGCTCTTCCCAGGGCGGGGAGGGATTCCCATCCTCGGGGGGGATTCTCTGCTGCCGAGAGGCTTTGCAGGGACAGCGAGCCCTTCCCTGCTCTAGTGGGAGGTGCCCCTGCCCAGGGCAGGGGGATTGGAACTCCGTGGTCTTTAAGGTCCCTCCCTTAAAGCGCGAGCCGTTCTGCGATGTTCCGAAGGAACGGGTAATTCAGGGGACAAGGCTGCACCTACCTCTGAGCTGGGAACACACCGGCACTCAGCCTTCCTCACCGCAGGAGCTTTCTGCCCCTCTCCCGGAGAGCTCCGAGCGCCCGCACAGCCCCTCCTGCCTCGGTGCGTTTGCTGCCTGTGCAAAGCAGGATCTGCAGCAAAACTCTTCCGACAGCCCTGCTACTCACAAGGCTTCTGGAAATTTGTGCTTTCCCAGCGGATGAGCCCCTGGGGAGACATGAATCTTTCAGAGGCTTCATGCAAATAAAATGCAGCATTTTAGAGTCTCAGGCATAGCCTCGGGTTTCTCAGTTTTTCCTGACATAGTCCCAATTTTCTGCTCTCTTATTTATTTCTTTTAGTCAAGATGTTCAGTTCACACTTTGTTCTGCTCAATATAACTAACATAATCCCATTTTCTTACTACTTAACCAGATAATCAAGATGCCAAAAGCATTTCTATAGCTTGGAAATTCCCTTATTTTCTGCCTTGAAATTCTAATTGTAGTCACGTATGAACTTCTGGTTTATAATATGGAAAAACACTATTTAATCCCCAGAAACAAAGAACATGGAAACACGCGTAAGGAGATTCACTGGAATAATAGTATTATAATAAAATTTTGATCATTGTAGCAAAGATGTAAGCTAGAACCAACATGACATGTTCAGTGGGGGGAAAAAAAGCCTCTGAGAATCTTGTCAGTTTTCTTTCTCCTAGAAAGCGTGGTGGGCAGACTTGGCATTGTTCCCACTTCATGGCTATGGAGTTGTGCCCCTGGAGTAAATTCTCCAGAGTCCATCGTGTCCTACAGCTGTCCTGGAAGCAGGGGCAGGGAGAGGAGTGGCACTGGGGTACAGGAGGTTGTGCTCACCTGCAGCACGAGGTGTCAGAGGATGCACACCTGGAGAGGCCACGAGAGAAGCAGCGGCTGCTGCCAGCAGGGAGCTGTTGGCGGTGTCTGAGGGCGCCAACGCCATCGCTGCGGTTCTAACTCGAAGACAACAACCTTTAAACGCTGCTGCTCTGTGTCCCCACAGGTAAATACGTCTACCAGCCCATGACCCCCGTGGAGCAGCTCCCCAGCACCGAGATCCCCGTCCGCCCCCGGGAGGCCCCCAACACCATCCAGATCTCGGTGTCGCTCACCGAGCACTTCCTCAAGTTCGCGCCCGCGTTCCAGCCGCCGCTGCCGCCCGAGGCGCCGCAGTTCTGCACCATCGCCGACCTGTTCATCGACAACTACCGCGTCAAGTGCATCAACGGCAAGATGTGCTACGTGCAGCGCCAGCCGCCCGCCCCGCTCCGGGCCAGGCCCGACGACGGCTCCGTCCGCAACGCCTTAATCACAAAGGAGAGCAATACACCAAAACCCGAGCACTGCTCGTCCCCCTCCAGCTCCGAGGACTCCGGCATCAACGCGGTGGGGGTTCACTACATGGAGTCGTGTGACGAGGACACGGAGGGGGTGGCCGAGCTGAGCTCAGAGGAAGATTACAGCCCGGATAGCAGCTGGGAGCCGGACGAGTGCCCGCTCCTGTCGCCCTCGCAGTGCGAGATGGAAGTGATTGAGACTATAGAAACCACGGTGTGACCGCACAAGTCGGCGCCGGCTCAGTCCACTTCCTTCTCAGTAATGTTGCTTTTGTAGTATTTCTATTTTCTGTTTTTTCTGACAATCCCTTTTTTCCAGTGCACTTGATATTTCAGATTCTTCTCATGGGAGCGTGGTCACAGGACTTACATATGGTGATCTAGCAGCAGCCTGAGCAATTTTAACACGTTCTCAGCCTGAACAGCTCTCCCACGTCTGCACGTAAGGTAGTGACAAATCCTAAGACTTTTCTAGCAGAAATAGGCCCTTTCGTTGGTCTGGGTTACCCCACACACAACTTCTCACATGAGGACATGCCACTCGAGATGTTTCCAGCCGTGGGGTTGTTTGCAGGGGGCCCTCAGAGCACATGGGGTGCACGCCTGGAGCAGCAAACCGAGATGCCCTTACTCCTTCTCAAACAGCTACACGAGGCTCCTCCCGTCTCTGTCTGTCTGTCCTGGCGCCTTGTCCGGTCTCTTCCCTAGCGCTGGTGTGACCCTGCTGCGAGGCTGTCGGCACCACGCTGCCAGCAGGTTGGAATGGCAGGCTAAAGAATGCACAAAGTGCCTCCAACTTTTCTCCAGGCTATGCACCAAGCAGCTGCTGAGGTAGGCCAGGCTCTGAGATCTCCCAAGAAGGCAGGTCTTGCTCTGGAGGGGGATAAGTTGCCTGAATCCAGCTGGTCCCTTCTCTCTGCCTGGATCTTGGAAAGGGGCTCTGGCTTTTGCAGGTGGGCAGGAGGGGGAGCAGGCAGAGGTGGGGCACGGCCATCTAACCAATACCACACTGGACTGGGGAGTACCAGGACAGGCGAAGGAAGCCACTACCTCCGAACAGCCGCCCTCGGCTCCGCCTCTGCCTCCTCCTGGGCTCTTTGGTGCCGGACACTCAGGACCAAATGGCCTCAGGGCCTGCATTTGCCTGAAGAATAACAAAGTTTAAACAAACAGAATTCTACCAGCCACACCACTGTGTTGGCAGAGCTTGGGGACAGCGTGGAGGTGCCCCTGGGAGGTGGCCCACAGGCTCAGTGGCGTGTGAGCTTGTTAAGATACAGCCTAAGGTCATCCTAGTGGAGAGAGGAGGCTTTGGCCCCTGCTCCTTTGCTCCCAGTGCAGGAGCAGAGGTCCCTCACCCAGCTGGTAGCAGAGCTGTCTCACATGAGGTTCGGTTCCAGCCCTGCTTAAAGGAAACAGAGATGTCGCTCTCAGATTCCAGCCAGCTCGCCGGAGCTGGAGCCAGTACCTCCTGTGTTCCTGCAGCGTTACTGCCGTGCTTTGTGTGGCTGCTGTTTGTGTTTCAGACGTCCCTGGTGAACCCAAGGCTGTATAAACGTGTACAGTTAGTGACTGATCCTAGATTCTAGTCTGTGGTAGAGGATGGCTCATCTCTCACTGTATCCTGACAATGTATTCCCAATTTTATACACTTTGTAATCAGTATCTTTAGAAGACATTTAGGCAACAGTGTATGTGTGTGCACATGCGCGTGTCTAGGAGTTTCCATGGGTGGATATTAAGTAATGCTGTACTTTTTAGACTTTCGGACAAAAATAATAGGTTTTATAGTTTTGATGACTTACATAAAAATGTGCAATGCTTGTGAAACGAGGACCTTGGGCCATTGCATGAACGGATACATTCTCACAAGGCACCTGAAAATACTCTGTTTTTTTCTGAGGGCATTTTAAAAAAGGCTGTAGTAAAACTAAATAGGATTTATTTCTTTTTTAAGGGCGGGGTTGCCTTTCTTGGCTAACTACGGTTTCTAACAACATTTTGGTGTCTTTGGACCATTCAGACACATTCCATAGGTAGAAGGAAACATTATGTATAAACCTACAGCATTTATTCATATTTAACCTTTCAATTGTAACCTGAGTGGAGAGCTGAACAAGCTCACTCTTGTGCCTGGCCTATCTGAGCTTTCTTCCCAGAAAGAGGAAGGCTCTTGCCCCCCCAGGAATGGCTTCTTCCCAGGCAGGATGAGTGGGCTGGTGCAGCAGGGCCTTTCCCAAGGGCAGGGTGGTCCTTGCCAGCTCTCCCTGGGGCACCGAGGGCAGGGCAGGTGAGCAGGGCACAGCCTGGCACAGCTCCCCTTGTCTGCAGGCAAGCAGGAGCCACAGCCCTGCCTGGCCCCACCTGGAGCGCGCTGACCTCGGGGGTGCTGCTGGCAGAGACTCCACAGGGTGTCCCGTCCCCCGTCAGGATCCATTCTTTCTTAACTGTAAGTAATTAGCAATACCCACAAGCTGTGAGTGTCTCCTACCCAGGATTTGTTCAGATGTCTTAAGCACAATAAGCTGCCTCTTCCTTCTGTTGCTCCTGGAAAATGTCAGCGGCGCTCTGGGGAGTGCCGGGGCTGCTGGGGCAGGGCCGAGCCGCGGGGATCTTCTGCTCCATCACACACCCTCGGGGCTCCTTCCTTTGCACAAGCACGGGCGTGGCCGTGCTGTCGCAGCCGTGCCCACGGCTGGCTGCTCCCCCTGCCAGGGAGAGGTGTGTGTGTATTTCCTCTTGAATAAAATACTGAACAACTGGCCTTCTGCTCGTCCTAACTGCCTGTGTGCTTTCCATGCTAGAGAGACACATTCCGGGACTTCAGCAGAGGAATGGCCGCTCACGGCTTCAGATGGCGGCCCCTGACACACCCCCAGAGCCAGGCAGGGAAAGGGAAGCACCAGGGGAGCACAGCAGGCCCTGGTCAGTGCTGGGGCTGGCGGGCAGCCTCATGGGCCAGCTCCGACTCACCTGGGAAGAGCTGCCCCAGCTGATGTGTGGCCAAATTCAGCCCCCTGAGTTACCTGTGCCCAGGTGTGGCTGCAGGCTGGACACATCCCATGGTGGTTCTGCTCACGGGCAGGAGGTGAGCACACTCAGGCCCCAGGGCACTGGCACTGCTCCTGCCCAGGTGAGCTCAGCACAACACCTGCTGCTCCCGTGCTGCCCCGTATTCCTGCCATTCCCTGTAAGCTCTGGATCAGCCACCAGAGCTGTGTGGGCAAGGGCAGCAGCACCCACCTGGTGCTGTGTCCTGGGAGCAGCTGGGACCCCGAGGGCACCCCAAAACACCCAAGTGCCAGTGCCAAAGTGAGCAGGGGAAGGGGAGTGTGTGTGACAGCACAGAAACCCCACCAACACTGGGCTGCAGTGCTGAGAGCAAAGTGCTGAAGGTCCTGTGACCATCAGTGCCCATCACACCCACCCTCTCCCCCTTGTAGCCCCCAAGGGCCTGAGGCACCTTTTTTATACACACACTCCTCCCACCCAACACAGGTACACAACGAGGTGAGAGGGGAGGTTTGAGCTTTACCCACAGGCACAGGATGTATCCTCTTACCAGCAGCCCACTCACAGAAGTGCAGAAGTCACACAGCAAAGTTCAGCCAAGGGCCTCTTTAATGGGTTGGCAGAACACAGCGTGTGCAGGTCAGTTTGCTTACACAGGTGTCACTTCCTGCATTCTTCAGCCTTCTCCAGGTTTGCCCATTCCATGCCCTCAGACCCCACGGCTGCTGCCATGAGACAGCAGGGCCAGGCCTTGCCAGAACAGCTGCTTTTGGCAGAACACAGAACTCAGGTGTGGCCCTCAGCCACAGAACCAGCACAGCACGGTGACGGGGGGCTCTGGGCACAGCACAGGCTCCTCCAGAGGAGCCCCTGGGTCAGCACAGGCAGCCCTCCCTGTGCCTCAGCATGCTGGGGTTTGTCCCAGAGTCCCAGCTTCCAGCCCAGCTGCTCCATGGCTGGCAAAGCAGAGCTGGGACATCACCCACCCATGACCCCCCGGTGCCCAGTGAGGGTCAGCACGGCAGGTTCTGGGACAGGGGGTGTGGGGGAAGATCCCGTGCTGTGGTGGGAAGGCTTCCCAGCCCCACGCCCTGGGACCCTGCAGCCCGGCCGGGGCAGGAGCTACTCCTCAGCCAGCGGAGGGGGAGTCAGGTGCAGCTGGAAGTTCTCGTTCTGGAAGACGCTGCTGGTGGCCGGCTCCCCGTGGGAAACGCTGAGCAGCCCGTGCTTGTCAGCGCCGCCGTGGCCCCCGCGCGCCAGCTCCGTCAGCAGAGCCAGCTGCAAGGAAAACCCCCTGGTCACCTGGGACACTCCTGCAGGGTACACACAGCCCAGGGCAGCACTGTGTCCCTGCTGCAGTGACAGAAACCGTAACCCAGGGAAAGCCAAGGGCGTGGGTGACATGGAGGGACCCTACAGAGCTCTGTGCAGGACACCAGTCCTCAACTGAACAACTCTCCAGGGGTCTTTGGGTTGCTTTAAAGTCAAATAATTGAAAAACAAACCCGGACAGAACTGGAAGTGCCAAAAACCACAGCCAAAACAGGCAAGAGGCACAAGGAAAATGCCAGGACGGAGGGAGCTGCACTCTCCTTGGGACAGCACGGGCACAGGAGGAGGGGGTGTCCCGAGCGACTGCAGGAGCTGCGCTGTCTGGAGGGGAGCTGAGTTACAAACCCACAAAGGATCACCCCACAGACACCTGTCAGGCCCAGCCCCAAAGCCAGAGGCATTCCCATGGTGAATTCCCCAGCGTGGCTGCCTCGCAGTGTGCCACAGCCCAGCGCCAGCACTAGACCAAACCCCAGGGAAAAGCCAGAGCCCCTCGCTGCCAGTGCCAGTGTCCGGCTTGGCAATGTGAAAAATGCCCATCACCAGTTTAAAAGCAGAAAGAAAACGGGGGGTACGTACCCGGGAGGTGCCTCGGTTGAGTCTGCAGAGCTGGTCAAAAGCTTGGATTTGCTGAGGATCCAACACAGACTCTGAACTCATCTGAGAAAGAGTGAGAAAAGTTACAGAAACCACACAGAGCAGGGTGTCAAGTTTCTACACACAGAAATTAGTTCCTGGGCCAGGAGCAGTTGGTCCACAGCCTGTTTGGGAGGCCTTTTTAGCCATCTTTCCCTTGGCATGAAGCCACCATGTGCACCTTTGGGGAAGGGGAGGGGGAGCGGGGGGGGCAGAAAAATGAATCCCATTCTTGTCCAAAGGATAGTTACATCCCTGCACCCACAGTGAGTTATTGCTGGGCTCTGTCCCTGATGGCACAGACTGATGGTACTGGGTTATCTCTGAGAAAGGAAAAAAGGCATGGCAACACTCCGTCACAGCCAGCTGGAAAGAGAAGTAATGGGCCTCTGCCGCCGAGCAGCCTCTCCAGGCTCCTTCCCAGCCAGCAGCAATAGCTCCCTCCAGCCCTTTCCCTGTCCCGGCCCCGCCCAGCCCGACACTGAACACTGCGAACACTGGGAGAGCACACGGACTGTGTGTGCCTGCTGCCCCAACCATGACCCTGCCAATGACTGTTAACAACTATTGGCATCCTAAGGACCCTCCTCTTGTCCTCTGGGGGGGTGCTACAGACTGAAGGCTGGGAAATGAGGGGTGGGAAGGGGGAGGCAGGGTGAGCACACAGCAGTGGCAGCCACATCCCCAGCCCGTGGCACTGCCCAGCTGTGGGGTGCAAGGCCAAGTGTCCCCTGGCAGTGAGGGGCAGCTGCAGGCAGGGGCAAAGAGAGGGCCCAGAGCTGCACCAAGGGCACTACGGCAGAGAGGGCTGCACACACTCAAACTGCTGTAAACGGCACCATTTACATATCCCGGGGAGAGATGACAAAGCACCACAGATTCTTGTAGGTTTGTTCCATTTATCACGCCACAGTGTTTCTATTTTGATTGCTTCTGCTCATATTGCAAAGCAAAAGCATCATCAAGAAACCCCAACAGGAGCCAGGAGAGCAGCCTCCCTCATGAGCAGCAGGCTGGCATCTGTTGTCTCTGGGGATCTATTTTTAAGGGAATGTTCAAATATTTTCTCCAAAATACATTTCCCAGGGGCTACCAACCAAAAATGCTACAGTCCTGCCAGTGGGTACTGACTGAAGCTGCATTGACTGAAAGCTCTTTGGCAATGGGAGATGCACTGAGCCCCCCATGGGTTTCCTGAAGCCTGGATGGTTCTGAGACCATCCCAAAGCCACACACGCCTTGCCTTTGATCATCAGTCTGGGAAGAGAGGAATGTCCTGAGTGCAGATCGCTTATGCTGGAAACATGTGCCAAAAACTCACTCCTACCCCTCCAGGATATTCTCTGTAGTGTAAATAACTATTTGCTGATTGCCAGTCAGGGAGCCAGATGTCCCCATTCCCTGCACACCCAGCAAAGGCTTTGAGCCTGGGACAGGGAGGGCCAGGGACTCACAGCCAGCAGGTTGTACTGGTGCTTCCCAGGGACACACAGGTCATCCTCACTTGGAAAACACAAGAAGCAAGGAAAAACTGCCCTCCACAGTTGCTGTGGCCACAGGCATTCAAGGACAAGGAAAATGCAATATAATTGGCCTCTCCTCTCCTGCTCTCTCCCTACCATGCGTACGTAACTATCAATCAGGCTGTTCCCAGGCTGATGAGCTGAAATATTGCAAGCAATTCTTTCTGTTGTCATGGAAACAACTGCTGTCAGGCCTTTTCCTTTTTCAACCGTGTCACTAAAGGCATGTTTCCCTTCAGGAGTCACAGGAGCCTCCCAGGGTCCAGCAGCAGCACTTGGGTATCAGTGGAAGGTGCTGGGCTCCCCACAGCACAGCCTCTGTCTCCAGGGCGGACCAGCTCTGGGATGGAGCCTCCAGCACCTCCAACCCATTTCCAGCCCCATCCCCACACCCCCTCAGAAGGCCTCAGATGAGACACAGAACCCCAGAGATGCAATTCATCTCCTGAGGATCTGGGCCAGGAGGAAGGAAAAAGGCTTTTTTCATTTTCCAGCTCTCCTAGATCCCACCACTAATGCTAATCTCCACTGCACGTTTTTCTTGCACATATTCCACCCCCTCTGGTAGTCACCACACAGCCCTCCCAAGCCTGCAATTATCTTTAATTTAACAGCCACAAATTCCATCATCAGCCAGTGCCTCAGCAAAGCAGATCCCAACAGTCTGAGTGGAGGCACCGTCTGTAGTCCTGCCAAGAGACCCATCCTAGAGCTGCCCCTCAGCCATTCCTTCCACACAGGATATTGCTGCATCAGTTAGAGCTTCAGAGCACCCCACTGCCCCAGGGGCTGCTCCCTTAACACAGGGAAATGCAGCCGGAAGTCCTGGGGAAGGTTTTGGGATTCCCGGGAACAAAGGCAACCCCCCCCCATGTTCCCATTTACAGCGCTGAGCCCACAGGCAGTGGACACCAACCCCACCCTTGGCCTTCCTCCCCTGCTTCATCAGGGCTCATCAGCCTTACAAACAGGTACCCAAATTCAGGGCTTTAATGAAAGCCCAGCCAATTAACGTTAAACTAAGTAAATCGTCTGTCGGATAAAGCCCTGCTGTTCTTAGGGTGCTCCCAGGAACCTGGAACAATCAACCAAAGAGAGAGCAAGGCAGGCTGCGAGCCAGAGTCACTGGAGTGACACTGACATTGCAGAGCTGTTAAGGAACTTCATGGAAACCTCAGGACCCCTTCTGAGAACAGCAGCGTCCTGGGGCTGCTGCTGCCGAGCTCTGCTGAGCCCCTGCAGAGCCAGGCTCTGGGACAGGCACCGCCCAGCCCAGGCTGCACAGGGAACAGCCCCGCAGGGCCGGGCAGAGCTGCCCTGGGACAGCCCCAGAGCCTCCAGAAGCTCCCCCATGGCAGCCACGGTGAGCCCTGCCTGCTCCCGGTGCCGGCAGGAACAGCCCCCAGTGCCCAGGGCAGAGCAGCCTCCCCAGCACGGCCCATCTGCCACAGCCCTGGCCCCTCACTCCTCGGCAGCACCAGGGGAAAGGCGGATGTCTCTTACTTCCAGCTGAACTTGGCTGAACTTGAGGAGCCAAGCTCCCACCCAGGGCCTGGCAGAGCACAGGTTTGTGCTCTGACAGAGCCACTGCTGCAGCCACGTGAGACTGCAGCGATGGCAGAGGAGGGCACTGTCTGTGTCAGACAGGGAGGCACACAGGCACATCCCTGTGCTCCCACACGTGCTCTGGGTAGCTGCTCCTGCCTGCACCAGGCACTGCTGGGATATCCCCTTGGACTTCTGCTGCTGCCTTCAGTCAAAGGAGCTCAGGGTTAATTAGACAAACACAATCCCCACTCATCCTCACTGGGCACTGTGGCCCAGCAGACAGGGTGTTCATTTCTCATCCAGCAGGCTCCAAGGGAAGCATGGCAGCACATGGATTCAATGTTAAAGTGATGCCCAAACAGGCCTGTGCTTGGGCTGAGCTCAGCACCTGCACCTGAGAGTTCAGAGGCCTCATGCAGAGAACTCCTTTCCTAGAGATGAGCTAAGAGGCTGCTGAACAGATCCCACAGAACCACAGAAGGCTGAGGAGGTGCAGTGCTCTCTCAAGAGCAGGAATTGAGCAGAGAAAGGGAAGGTAAACACACAACCTCCCAAGCTGGGGGGACCACAAGGATCATCGAATCCAACCCCTGGCCCTGCACAGACACCCCAACAATCCCCCCCATCTCTGAGAGCATTGTCCGAATGCTCCTGGAGGTCTGGCAGCCTCGGGGCCGTGCCCATTCCCTGGGGAGTATGGGCAGTGCCCAGCACCCTCTGGAGGAGGAACCTTTCCCTGATCTCCGTCTTGACCCTGCCCTGACACAGCTCCAGCCATTCCCTCAAGTCCTGTGTAAAAGACACACAGAGGAGGGAAGCAGTCCTTGGTGTAAGGGTTAGTGACCTCTCCTGCCAGAGGCTGATGGGTACTGTGACTCCAAACCTTATGGAAACCAAGTCCCCTTACCCCTCCTGACCCCGGGAAGCAGCCTGGCACTGCTGTGCATCCGGGAGGGGCAGAACATGCCCAGCCCAGCCCTGCCCTGGGAGCTGAGCTGCAGCTGCCCAAACCCAGCTGTGCCCAGGTCACACACAGAGCACACAACACTGTTCTCCTTGTGCCACGGGCTGCGAGGGGGGCACGGGAACTGACGGGGCTTACCAGACACAGATGCTTTCCTGCTTGCCCAAAAGCTGCCCTCCAGAACAGCCATTGCACCTCAGCTACAGCCAGCACCACTGGCACAGCCAAAATCCCCTCTCTTACCCTCCCATCAAGGAACTACAAACAGCCAAAGCCTTGGCTTGCCTTTGTTTTGCTGCCCTCCTTCAGAGGAATATCAAAGGCAGGAGTCAGCTGCACCCTTAACCTTGGGCCAGTTGGTTTTTTCTCAGCTTGGAATCACAGGGGGGAGCAGCCATTCCCCTCAGCAGGAGCAGGAGCCAGCCCAGCCCGAGGAACAGCTCCCCTGGGACATGGCCCTGCTCCCAGGCCCCTCTGTGAAAGCAGAGTGACCTCCTGCCCTTCCCTGGGGCAGATCTGGATCCCAATGGACACATCCCAGTCTGTGGGGCACTGGCTCAGCTCACAGAACCACGGAACAGGGGCTGCTGCAGTTTGGGGGAACATCCACAGGTTGCTGCAGCCCAGCAGCTGCCACTGCATTTCAATGAGTCCATTCTACACATCCTCCCAGACTGGAATGTTTCATTAAAAGGGGGGAAATTTTTGTCAAACCGTGGGAATAGTTTCTTAGAAATTGAGTTGTAAAGTCAAGCTGAGATTCCCCACTGCAATTCTGCCATCTTTGCTCTTAACCGGGCCATGACCCTTCCCCAGGTGATCCCAGTCTCACTCCCTGGGTCCAGGCAGTCTGGAATCAGCTGTCCCTGCTCCCTGTCAGCCTCTCACAGGCCCCAGAGTGCCAGACTTTGGATTGTAGGCAGTGGAAGGAGCATTCTGCCAGGCTGCAGATTGCTCCGAAGGAAGGCCAGGGGACAATCACAATTCCCTCTGACATTTCTCAAAAAAACCCCACAAAATAACAAAACTAACCCACTCCTCCAGTATGAGAAGCCCAAGAAAACAATCAATTTTGATTTAAAAGCTGCTAAAGGACAATTTTGGTTTCCAAATCAGTGTTTTTCAATTTGCAGTGTTTTCAGTTTTAGCTTTGGTGCCAGTCCTCCTCTACCTGCTCACGAAGACACCTGCACTCAGTTTTCTTCTTACTAGATCACTTTTGTTTCCATTACAAGCAATCTTTAACAGAGATGTTCTGTGTCTCCAGTTCCTTCCTCACATGGATTTCCTGGGCACTGCTGAAGTGAAGGAATCCACCTCCAAAGCCAAAGGACTGGATGTTTGCTCAGTCAATTTGTACATGGGAACGTTCTCCACAGAGGAGAGAATGCCCACTCTTGGAACTGTAGAAAACACTAATTATCTCCAGGGTGTTACTGGGGGGATCACATTGGGATATTTTCAAAGTTACAAACGTTTGAAAGTTTTTTACATTGCTGGAGGAAAGTTAATAACTGATGGTCGCTGTTATACCCTGAAAACAGTAACGCTGGCTCCGTCTCCTGATGGATGGAGCTCACATAACATCTGTGGAGCTCTCAAGTTTTGGTGAAAAAGCCCATCCTAAACCTTCACTGTTGCCCAACAGAAAGCAGGTGGTACAGAAGGACCTTTCAGGTCATGTGAGGGATGTGGTACCAGCCTCTCACACACGGGAGTTCTTCCCGAGGCTCAGGAAGGCTGTCACAGGGAGGGACACTGGAAAGCTGCAGGACAGAACCCAAAGGTAGAGCCTGACAAACTGGATTAACTATGGATCAAGTCCATTGTCTGTCCTGGCATGACCGGACAGGATTAAACTCCTGAATAAAACATATTTGCCATCTGGGCAGCTCCAACAGCAGCATGCTCGGAACTCCTCGGACACAGAACAACCACAGCGTGGCAGCTCAGGGGTTCCTGGCAGGGCTTAAGGCCCAGGGGCCAAGACTCTTCCTCTCCCTGATCCCCAGTGCCTGGGCTCGCAGAATAAATGGAAAACACAAGTTAGCTCACTGCAATGAGGCAAATGAGTTTTGGGGATCAGTGACTGAGATATCTGGAGCCCTCCTGCAGGTATTTGGGCAGTGGCCCAGCTGCTGAGCCCTCACCCCCACGCCTCAGTGAGCTGCAAGCAGCACAACATAAACAGCTTTACAAGCAGACTAGAGACCGACCACAAAAACAAGCTCCCACGTCTTTGAACTCTCATTTGGGTATGCTCTAAGGCAGGGAGGGCAGGACAGATGACCCTCCAGCCCCAGAGGATCACCTTGGGGAAGCCAGTGAGGCTCAGGGGTAACATGGAAAGCACAAACTTTTGGTAGCAGAAGCAGAGGAAAGAAAATCCCCTGTGCCCTTCTCTCTGTTCCCCTTGGCTGAGGTGCCAAGCCCTCATCCCAGCCATGCTCCACTTAAATCCGTGCTGTCACTGATCCCGTAATGGGTCAGTGCTGGCTTGTGGCATCCCTCCACCTTCCGAGTTTCAGGGAATGGCCCCAGCATCACACACAGAGCACAGGGGCAGAGGGAGCCCTGTCTGTTGGGCTGTCGTTCCACATACACATCTCAGCCACACTGCACGATTCAAACTGACAGCCTTTGCCTGGGCAGGGCAGAATTAGTGCTGTGAAATGCACTCCAGATGCTCAGTGGCATTTCTCAGTATGACTCTACTCCTAATTCAAGGCTTCCTAAGAAAATAAATACCTCAACTGAAGATCTCCCTACTGGGAAAAAAAAAAAAAAGAAAACCAAAAACCAGAAAAAACCCATATTAGATTTGCCAAGAGAGGAACTAAGCTTCCAGGCTCTTCAAAGGAGCTGCAGGGAAACACCCTCCCCACAGATCTCTGTGCAGAAGGGCCTGGAAGCTCCAGATCTGACTCTCAGGTTCTAGGGAGGGCAGAGCTGGGAGCACAATGGTGTTAGCAGGATTTCCTGCTCATAAACACCAGCTGTGGAGGCCAGAGCAGCTTGTTCAACCCAGAGCTCTGGGTCTGGCCGGGGCCAGCAGAGTTAAGAGAGGACACAGAGAAGCCCGATCTTCCCCAGTCTGTATTCCCAGCATTTCCCCAGCACAGAAAGTCTGCTCTGTAACTCAGCCTACCCATGCCAGGTCAGAGGAATCGTTATCTCCCAGGGTTAATTAACACTGCTGAGCAGTGATTGTTCAGCAAGCAAACTTCCTGCAGGAGCTGGAGATTCTCCAGTCTATTGCCAAGTCTCAATACACTCAGCTTTTTTAAGATGTGGCTGTGCAACAGTTTGATCACATGCGAGTACAACAGTTAAATACTGTAAATTAGATACGGGAGGAACATCACAGACTTGGAGAGGATCTGGGACATGTGGAGGAGGAGCTGGGGGCCTGAGCAGCGCTGGGGCTCTGCTGGCCTGGGCTCTGTGTGTGGAGCAGGAAGCCAAGACTTCCCTGCCAAGAGCACATGAGAGCAGCAGGGCAGCATCCCACCCTGGGATGGCCACTTCCCAGCTGGCACCACATGATCCATGCTGTAACCCTTCTTCCCCATCCAGTCTCTCCACATCTCCCTTTAGGCCCTGAGTCCCAGCCAGCCCTTCACTTTCATCAGTGAAATAAAATGAAGCTGCTTCTCCTCCTTACCCCAATCGCTGCCATGGCATGTTCAGCATTTTCCCCTTCTTTCTCTACAGGGTAAAGTCAAAGGGGGATGATGTCAAAGGGGAGCCACGGGGACTCCCTGAGTGCCCGTGAGAAACCCAGGGATAACCCAAATATAAAGCACTGGACTCAAGTGTCAGGCACTTGAATGCTGAATGCAGTTTTAGTACTCAATTCTGCCTTTAGTTTTTAAACCACACCCTGGCCTGTCACCCCCATTTACCCCCACTCCTTCGGGGCAGGAGTGCAGAGGGTGAGATGTGGGGCTGCTGAACCTTCCCAGCCTTAGATGCAGTGCCCATGTCCCACTGCACAGGACAGCACACACACACTGCTCAGCCTGCTTGGACCACACTCGATTTCCAAGCTCCCAGGAAAGCTTCCCTGCTGTCACCAAGCCAAGCACTAACACAGCCTGACTGCAGAGGCTGCATGGTGCTGCACAGGCCTGAGAGATTCCCTTTCCCCACATCTCCCCCAAGCAGGAAGCCTCTCCTGTGAGTGCAGCAGCTGACGGGAGCTGACTAAGGCCCTTAGCCAGCTTTTGATCAGGATGGGTTTGGCAGGAATTGAGATCATCTGCTAGAACAAAACCAAAGTACGACTACAAAAATGTACTCCAAGACTGAATTATTTTGGTTCCAGGAGTGAAAACGCTGCTCTGTGCACATCTGTACAGTGACAAATGCACAAAGTACCCTGAGGCAGCTGGGAACAAACCCTCATGCAGGGGCTGAGGGAAGGTGGAGCAGCAGAGCTCAGCTGCCCACATGCAACATCCCTAAAGACAACCCAAAAACCCATGGGGGCTTACCCATCCACAGCACCAGCACAGGGAAAAGACAGCTCCATGCATATTTGAGGCTGTACTTCAGTTTGAATTAGGGATGATGAAACTTTCAGTGCACAAATACTGACAATAAATACAAATTAATTCTCTGTTCTCTCACCCAAATCCAGCTGCATCAATCTTGGTTACGCTCAAGCTTCTTAAAACGTTGTGCAAGCACTTAGTGAGTCAAATCAATCCCAGACCTTTTATCCAGAGCCAGATTATCTGCTAGGAAGGTGGAACAGAGACTCTAAATGCAGCCACAAGGAATGTGCTAGCATTTAATCTAAGTTTTACAGAAAACACACCTAAAAATAATTTGACAGGAATTGTCCATACAATCAGCTGCAAGCAGACAGCTGTCCCTCACACCAGCTCCTAGACCTTCTGGATGAACAAACCTCCACGACTTCCAAAGTTGTACCCCCACCAAAACAAACTGGCATTCAGAAAAGTGACCAATTTGCTGCTGAGAGTGTTTGACAGCTACTGATCAGGGGCTTGGCTGGAAGCACAGACAGACAGAAAACAAAGTGATGATGAAAGTTCACCTGAAGAGAAACCACCTCACAAACCTTACCTGTGCCAGGGATGCTGCAGCCCCTTTCTTCAGCTCTGAGAAGTTCTCACTCAGCTTCCCTCCCTTGTTGCTCGAGTTGCACTTGTAGCACATCCACCTCATGAGGCCCTTGGTGACCACCCCGCACTCCTTGCTCAGCAGGCACAGCGAGTGGTACAAGTGGCCACAGCTGGGGAGAGAGGGGGGCAGTGCTGGGGGCAGGGCAGCACCTCCTGAGCTCTGCATGCTGCAGGGGAAGGGGCTGGCCAGTGGGAAAAGGCTGTGCCTGGGAGTACAGGTCAGCAGTGCATCCTCACCCTCCTGCTGGTTTCCACACTCACAGAATCAACACCGGATGCCCGTTTGCTGATACAGATACAGACCATAATGCCAAGGAAACGGTGATTTCACCTTGTTTAACAGACACCTGGGCACAGACAGGGCGTGGGAGATGCCGGGGCTGTGGCAGATCCGAGATGTACAAAGACACAAATGAGCCCAGGGTGCTGCAGTGCCCAAAGGACACTGCAGGGAGAGGGGACAGAAAACTGACAGCCGGCTCCTGGAAGTGCCGGGCAGCTCCTCCCAGGCAGGCAGAGCTGGGTGCATGCACAGCAGGCTCTGATGGGTGTGATCAGCCAGCCCTCTCACAGGGCAAGGCAGCAGGGAGATGTGCTCCCAGGAGTACAGATCGTTACTCAGGCAAGCCAACCACGAGACTTGTTTCCCCTTTTAAAACTATGAAGACGATCACAGCTGCAACCCCAGCCCTTAACTTTACCTGAAAACAATGATTTCATCAGCAGTTTCTTGCCTCCTTTTGTACTGCTGGAGACAGATGCAGCAGTAATCCTGCTTTGGGGTGAGGCCTCTGGTGACAGAGGCTCTCAGGTTACACAGGGACCAGTGGAGATCGTGGTTTAAAAGGCTCGTGGTTGTCTCCAGAAGCGTCTGTGTGGAAGACAACACACAGAGTAGGTCAGTCTGTCACCTCCAGACTGCAGAAACTCCCTGCCGACCCGTTCTTCAGAACAAGCAGCTTAGCAGCTCACTAAGAGCAGAAACAACCCAATAAAATCACTTCTCCTCCCATGCTTTCTATCCACTGACCTCAAAACACTTATCCTTTCATCACATGTGAATGGAGCAATTCCTCTGCACTCTCAAATAGACAAGTCCTGTATTGACTTTTGCCCGAGAGCATTAAGAGAGGCATGACAGGCTCATTTTGTCATCTTCCACACCAAACCTCTTTTTTTTTTCCCCTTTCTACCCAGCAAGCTACTGCTTACATTCCCATTTTAGGAGAAAAGTGCTAATAAAAAATCAAAGCTCAAATGCACTATGGCAATTAAAGTCTTTAAAAAAACCCCAAACCCCTGAATTGCTCATCTGCTTGTCCTTCCCAATGGATGCCCATTTTCAAAGAGCCCAAAGAACCACCCCGAGTTTGCAGCATCAGGTTTCTCCCAGGCTTAGGGGGTCTGCTCCCTGATCCATCCATGTTGCAAAAGGCTGCACCAGAGGGTCCCATCTGCACACAGAGCCTGTTCCAGGGCTGCCAAGCAGGGACAGGGGCAGGAGCTGCCCAGACCTTCTGCGACAACCCAAACACAGAGAAAGGCTCCCACTGTTCAGCCTCCACAGCAAAGCCATTTCCCATTGTGTTTCTGCATTGGCTGCTGGTGCCCGGGGCCTGCCCCGAGCAGCAGCTGGGATGGCACTGCCACATGAGGGGGGAGAGGGGCTTGGAGGAACACTGCGCATCCTGTTTAGGGGGAAAGGAGTTTCAGAAAACTGCTGAAGTGTGGAGACTAACTGGGATTTGGGACTGGACTGAGAAAAGCAGGACTCAGATTAAGAGGAAATCTCATCAGGTCACAAAGGAAGTGCAGCATTACCACTGGGAAGTGCAAAAACAGCCTAATTTTAAAACCTGTTATTTAAAACTGCATATAAAGACAGAACATATCAGCTTTGTGCCTTTGAATGCCTAACTGCAGTAATCCTGCAGAAAATCCTGGAGAAAAAGCAGATGTTTATCCTTCTGGTACATTTAACACAGAACTGAGCCGCAGAGGTGTTCACCATGTACCTGTCAGTCCCTTCACTTGCAATCTGTGAGCAAAACAAACGCCCTCCCCATCCCCCCATCACACAGAAATCACTCGCATGTCCATTGACTTTGCCCTGCAGACAAAAATGACAAATGAGAGAGAGAGCAGGAGGCCAGGCAGCTAAAATAATGCTGCATGCAGCAGTGGACAGAACAAACATAGGCAACTTACTTGTTCATAGTTAAAAGTGTCCAGCATTCCCAGGACAAGCCCTTGAATTTCTCCAAGTTTCCCTTTTCCATAAACTGGATCCTGTGTGAAGAAATGCAAAGCTGCAGTTGAATCACAAGATATGACCATTCTGGTTCTTTTTAGGTCTTTTTTTCCTCTAGATTGGAACTGCAAACGGAAGCAGAGTTAAATCTGCTGCACGTGCACAGGGACAGCAGAATAACCCCATGTACTGATGGGGAAATCAGTAACAAGCAAAATTCAGTAGATGACAACATCAATACAAATTGGTGTGCCTGGGTCAAAACTGGAAACTCCATTCAGGAGCTGCAGGAGCTGGCTGGAGAGTGCATTTGAGGAATATTGAAGGGAACAGCGTGGCCAGCCAGCTCCAGCCCCTCCACTGCCCCCTGCTCTTGCCCAGCCAGGGGTGCCTCACCCCAGGCTCATCCCACAGCCCTCAGCTGCAGGCTGGAAGAGCACAGCCCACATCCCAGAGGCAGAGGGAACAGGGCCCTGGGCTCTCCTGGTGCTGCAGGGCTGATTTCCACGTGCCCTGAGCAGCTTTATTGCCATGTCCCAGCAGCACGAGCACAGGGCTGTGGTACAGGTCATCAACCCGTGCATGCCCCCCTTCCTCCAGCCTGCTCCAGCCCAAACATCCCTGCACACCCACCCTGGCACCCCCTGAAGCCTTGCTCTGTGCAGGAAGCTGAGAGAAGCTGTAGGGTGGAATGGGCAGGACATTGACAAAAACAGAGTAGCAAGATGTGGAAAGGAAACTAACCCAGGGAGCTGAAAAATGGTGGAGACACAACAGAAACAGGAACAGCAGTGGGATAAACAAGCTCTGGATAAGATGAATGACAGAAAGAGAAGGAACAAGGCTGAGTCCATGCTGGGACTGGGCAAGGAGAATCAAGAGTGAAAAAGCCAGTTGACAATGACAACTAAAGCAGCATGGAAGGGACACGGCAGGACATCCTGAGGGATCACCAAAGCTACAGAAAACAAGTCAAGGAACTCTTGGACAACAGCCCCCATGGGAAGTGTGACAGACAGAAACACCAATGTTCAAACCCAAATAAAAGCAGCCCCAAGTAACAGCACTGAGTCAAAACCAGCTGTGGATTTGGAGAGTGCTGGGTGAGGCATGAAGAGCTGGATGTGCTCCTCTTCTGCTGGGTGAACAGCACAGCCTGAGCACTCTGAGGTGCCCTTCTGCCTGCACCATTCAGCAGCACAGAGCACTGCACTGAGTCACTGCAGGGACTTGCAGACAGCAGATTTGATCCAGAGCACAGAGCAGCCAGGCAGGCAGCCAGCAGAGCCTCTTCTGAAGCCCTCCAGCACATGGCCAACAGGTCACTCACAAACTGCCCAGATCCCACCATTTCCACACAGCACCTCAAACTTCCTAAGCTGCAAGTGGAGACTTTCAAAGCCACTGGTTTCCTGTCTGGACACACAGCAGAGGAAGAGGAGATATGAAGAAGAGTAATGACCCACCTGCAGCTTTGCAGAGGGAGAACACAAGTCTGAGGGCTTTCAGTTGCTGTCTTTTCCTCAAGCCATGCTTGATGATCTCTAAAAATAACGGCAGTAGGAAGAAAATGCACTTTCTTCTCTACAGAGGAGGCCCATGGTGTGGCCAAGCCTCACCCCTCACTGGCAGCCCAGTGCCAGCAGTGAGCCCGTGGCCATTCCCTGTCAGAGCCATGGATGGGATGGGCTGGAGCTGCCTGCCTGCCTCCAGCATCACACCCACAGCTTCCAGGTCACTTCTCCAGACAGTTCTAAGGCTTCCAAATTGCAGCTTCAGACACCACAACATTTCCAGTCACAAAAGCCTCGTGGGATCAATTACTTTTATGGAAGAATATCTTTCATGAATTCCACTTTACAAAGGTGGTCTCGGGCTGGAATTCAGGCATGCTGCAGCCATGGCTGTGCCATCCCATGCAGTGGAACAGGCACTGCACCATCCAGGAACAGATCCCAGCAGCTGCTCCCAGGCTGGTGCTGCCCTGGGAACGTGGCATCGGCACAAGGAGCCAGAGCCAAACTGGGCTGCCACCAACAAACAGATGGGGAGGGCTGCCAGGGATCCACACACAGCCCAGAGGTGCTCATGCAGCCCTTTCAGCCAGCTCTGTCTCTTCCATTTCCCATTTCTCCCTGGGTCCAGGAAATAGCATTTGCTTTGCCACCAGTGCTAATAAATGCACTCTGCAAACACATTCACTTCAGCTTCTGCCCTCTGCAAGGGGCCAGAGCAACCACTGCACACACAACTAATCCCAGTGCTGATCTCCCAGACTAGGAAGAAAAAAGAGCCAAAGCCCTAAGCAGGAATGGAAAAAATACAAGGAGAGGCTTTCTGGATTTTTCTGCTTTCACTCTGGAACAAGCTTTAGAGAATCCTTCCTTCCCCTCTTTGGGGTCCCTACAGGTAGCTTTTACTCTTCTGGCTTCTCCAGGTCTCCATTTTATAGGAGGCATCAGCTGCATCTGCTTACAAAACATTCATGAAGGATTACAGCTCTGTAAGGGAATTAAAACTCAACCTCTCAGCCCTCTTCAGAGAGCACTCACATCCTTAATAACATGGAATTTTTCTTAATGCTCAAGAGGATTCCTCTGGTATCTCTCCTAATGCGGTTAGTTCAGACTTCCCAGTTAATAAGTAACTCCCCAACACTACAAAGGATGAGCAGGAGCAAATCTATCAATTGTTAGTTCACATGGTTTGGGTTCGATAACGCTGAGCCCAGGTGCTGGGACAGGCAGGTGCCAGGAGCCTGCCTGTTCTCTGGGAAAGCTGCAGGTCTGGCCCCAGCCCTTGCAAGGTGCCCTTTGGCCAAGCACTTTGGTTGCAAAGTTAACATTTGCATAAGGTATAATCTGTCAGCAGTTAAGCCCAGAAGAGGAAGAAAAACATTCTGCTAAAATTGGAATACTCTAATTCCTATTCAGAAAAGGCAAGATAATCTACCTCAGTTTACTGATGTTATCCACCTTCCAACAAATCCCCCAGTGAATTCCTGGGCCACCTCCCAGACTGCAGCTCCAGCACATCTATGCTCTACCACCAAGCCTTGAGCTCTGCTGGAACAGCATTTGAGGGCCCTGTCAGACAAGCACCACTTGTAATTCTGCATTTCACCAAAAATTCTTGGAGGGCTTGGGAAAGGCTGTATGCACTTGAAAGGCTGGTTTCAATATTTCCTTGTGGTCACAGTTAGGGTGGCACATCAGTAACTCATCTAAGTGCCCTGCAGAGAGCTCAGAGCCAAGACAGAAGGGTTTGGCACCAGGGTTTGGAATTTTACATGGCTTCAAAGAGGAACTACACAGCTCTGCAAAACTAAAACCCAGCCTGGGCTAACAACACAGGGATCTTCCTATCTGGGAAAGCACCACGTGTGCCTGCCTGAATCACGTGTTGTGATTCTTCCCTGCAGGGCACTTAAATGGCACTCCCAGGTAACCCAAGGAAGCAGACAACTGGGAGACAAAAAATCCAGTGCTCTCTGCTGCCTAGCTCCGAGGGAGTTTTCCTCCTGATCCCCAGAAGGGCCAGGGTTCAGAATCCCTGAATATTTGAGCTGGGCACTAATGACAAGGCCACAGAGTAAGACCTGCTCATCACCAACCCAACACCAGCTTCCCAGCTGGAGTCAATGCAATATTCTCCCAAGGGCCAAGCTGTGGATCCAAATAAACTCCACAGAAACCTCCCACAGGCACCCTCTGCAAGCCCTGGAGCAAGAGCTGAACAAATCAAAGCCACAGGCAACAGTGAGCCGGAGCAGTGCAGTGCCAGGAGCCCAGGAACAAGGGCTGGTGTGAAGGCAGAGTGAATGAGATGTGGGGGTTAAGCACAAGAGCACAGGGTTCAATGAAGGGCCTGTCCTATAACAAAGGACACTGTCTCCAGAGGTGCCAAGCACTGGAGGCAGCAGAGGGTGAGACCCAGCACAGACAAGCTCTCAGGAGAAGAGCCCACCTCCTAATGAGGAGGATAAGAAGTTGGGAGAGGCTTAAGTGAGCTTCAGCAGCGAAAATCCACCTTTAAACAGCCAGTAGCTTCTGAAGGACACAGCTGAGCTGTTGGTATAAGTCACAGGATCCCCAGCATGCAGTGAGGGGCTCACACCCTCTCTGCTGCCCACAAACAATCCAGGTCACTTCACACACCTCAGGGGTTTCCAAATACATGGGTGTGAGTGAAATCTATAGAAGAATAATAACTCAGGGATCCTGTAAATCCACACCACATCACCTTCACAGGATCTTCTCTTGGTCTTTATGTTATTTTCCCTAAACCTGTTTTTGAGCTACAGGGTACCAATTACTGCCCCACTTTATGAACGTCTCATACTAAAGCTCCATATCTGGAATTCAGTCCTTCTCTCTGCATTTTAAGAAGTTATAGTTTTCTGCTCTAGTTGTTCAAAAAATCTGCCTTTCCAAATCTCTCTTTAGTCAGACTGAGTTTGTCAGGCTGACCAGGGAGGTGGAATGAGCAGGAGCAGTTCCCCCCTGCCTCCAAACCCAGTGACCAGAGCTGCACATGGTGCTCTCAGTGAAGCCTGACCCATTTCTGTCCTCAGTAAAGCACTGCACCTGCTGAAACATCCCTTCAGCCCCCCAGCAGAGCCATCATACCAAACACTTCCCTCTACAGCAGACCAAGACATTTCACTTCCCTGCTGCCTCCAGGACCAGCCCCTGGAAAAGCGATTTTCTATTGCTGCTAGAAAAGAAACAGAATGAAATATGTGAAGACTGACATCAACAAGACTCTCCCTTCATGCCAAAGGAGAAGGGGATCTTCCTCCACACTGTCACACCTCCCAGCTGTGTTATCTGCACAGTGGTCACTGCTCTGAGTCCCACCCCATCCTGGCAGTTCTCAGGACAGCTCAGGGGAACCTCCCTTCCCTGCCAGCCTCCCACCCACTCACAGCTCCTCCATCATTTCCTGCCTACATTAAACATCAAACAAAGCCCAACAGGAAATTATACCAAAACCTCAGCTAAAAGTAGACTAAGTAAGTTATTGAAGAGCCACTTCCTCCCTCTGATAAAACCACATTTCATTTGAACACACTTTTTATCCACTCTCTTACATCTTCTATCTTAAAATTATGAATTTACTCAAAATCCAAGACTGTGCATAATATTAAGATCAAACCAAGAGGTTGCTACAGGTGTGTGTTCACCCTGTGAAGCCTGTAAGTCTTTTTCCTCTCTCACCTGGAACAGAAACCCTGAACAGTGTTTCAACACTGTCTCAACCCTTCAATCATTCCACTCCACAACACAGAATTCTTGTAATTCCTTTTCTGCATTTCTCAAGGTGTATTATTAAACCCAACACCAGCTTTCATCTGTTTTGCAAATTAACAAATTATAGTTGCTTGTAATCACTCAACCCAAGGTCCTGCTTAAAATCAGCTCTCCTGCAAGTTTGCTACTCACTAACAGCATCTCTAAAATAACATTGCACCATCAATAGTATTTTGGGCCCAAACATGATCTTTCTGCAAAGCCTACACACTTTGCTGTAGTATCTTCACAATTGTCCACCCCAGAGCCTTCACTAAAAGTTTTCAACAAATTTAGTGCCAAGTTTTGGGAAATTCATTGTGGCTTTGCCCCTAAACCTGCCAAGTTTCAGTTCCAAGCAATGGCTGCCTTTGAGACAGTATTTTATTTGGTTTGCAGGAATTACTTCGATTACCTTCTCACATGTCTGTGTGTTCCCACATGTCTCCCCAGATAACTCTATCAGCTTTTACACCTTAGGTCTCACTGACAGAACTTTTACTGAAACACTGACAGACAATCAGCTGATCTGATCTCCAGTGACCTGGGAATACCTTTTCCCAAAAACCCAGTGAAGCACAGCTCGGTGAAACCTCCTTCTCTTCAGGAACTCACCTGGAGGATTCTCTGCAGGATTGAGGGAAGAGCAATAAATGCAGCCATGTTGTTCAGCACTTGCATTGTCAAACTCTTCAAAGCTGGAACATCAAACAGAACAGCCACAGCAGTTCATTAGGATTCCAGGAGTAAGGAGAGATCAGTCTTACAGATAAAGAGAGTTTTATTTCAGGTCATGTCTTCTGGTTTGAAAATAGCTTTTATGTTTTTCTCCTGCATGCACTGCACTAAGCACACAGCTTTTTGCAGCATAAGGGGTGTTTACAAGGTTTTGATCCCACAATGCCTCTCCATGCCCTTCCACACTCCCTACAGTAAACACCCACATTCTGATTTACTTGGTAACACCACCATTCACTCTTCCTATTGCTACCAAACTCCAGTTTGGATCCTCGTCTGTGTTATGGCCCCCAGACTCTGAAACTAACCAGCATTGACCTTGGCATGAAACTTGTTCCTAGATCCTCAGCACTGGTCTGGGATAGAGCAAAAGACATTATTCAGAGAATTCCAGAGTAGTTTGGGTTGGAAAGGACCTTAATGATCATCCAGTTCCACCCCTGCCATGGGTAGGGGCATCTTCCACTATCCCAGGGTGCTCCAAGCCCCATCCAGCCTGGCCTTGGACACTTCCAGGGATCCAGGGGCAGCCACAGCTTCTCTGGGAAGCTGTGCCAG
Source organism: Orthonyx spaldingii (assembly GCA_013397795.1). Classification (NCBI taxonomy): domain Eukaryota; kingdom Metazoa; phylum Chordata; class Aves; order Passeriformes; family Orthonychidae; genus Orthonyx; species Orthonyx spaldingii. The sequence continues at coordinate 906,343 of VZTJ01001390.1, forward strand.
GGCCTCACCACACTCACAGAGAACGATTCTTTCCCAATATCCCATATCACCCAGCTCCCTCAGCCTTTCCTCCCAGCAGAGCTGCTTCATCCCTCTGATCACCTTGGTGCCTCCTCCAGGCTCACTCCATGTCCTTCCTGTGCTGGGGACTGCTAAGGCCAAAGCATCCAAGCCCCTTTTTAACTACTCTTATCTCTCCCACAAAGGAAGACTGCTGTTCAAGGTGTGCTGCTGACTCAGAAGTGCAGCAGAGAATTAACCTCGTGTATTCAATCCCACTGATTTTCTATTTGGCAGAGAGGTGCAGGCAGAGGTGCCCAAAAGGGCTTGGCATGCACAGTGACAGTGCAGGATGTCAGGAGTTCCCCAAGTGCTGACTACAACCTGTGCACCTTGGCTCCTTCAGAGCCCACCCTCAATGCAACCTGATTAGCACAGCCTATGGCAGGCTTCCTCTGGCACACAGGACCAAATAAAGTAAATGAAGAAAACCCTACCTACCTGACAGCTCCAGCCTACCAAACACCCAGCCTGAGCTCCCTGCAGGACAGGGAGCAGAATATTTAGGAATGAAGTAACAAAACTACTTTTCTTCTATTCATTCATCAGAGGAGAGACAGCACACAACTTCTGATTACTATTTGGGGTCACAACAGCCAAAGTACTCACATTCAGAGTATGGACACTGCGATGAACCAGAGGATTTCTGTGGGGACATCATGGCCTCCAGCAGGGGAAACCAGAGAGCCTGGAATCACGGAATATGAGGGGAGAACCAGTAAGAACAGGGCAGTGCTAAAAATGAGCTGTGAGCAATGTCAGAGGCCACTGGCCAAGACTCACTTCCACATTCTGAGAACAGAACTGCATTTCTGATGACTGCAGTGGGACAGAGCTGAAACATGGTAAAGTATCCTCAGAGCAAAGCACTTCACTGCAATTGTGACAACAATCTGTGTCTGCTTCGTTCAGTCCCCAGCTACTTCTCCATGTGAGAGGCAAACTCTCCAGGGCACAGACAGCTCACAGAGTGGGCAGCACAGTAAATGGATCCCAAATGGAAAGGGACATCTAAATTCTCTCCCTGTCTGTTGCACAATGACACCATTGCAGGGAAGAAATGGAGCAGGTCACCTCTCACATTGGGCAGTGCTTGTGAAGAAATCAGAGCTCTTGACTTCCAGCCATGGCACCTCCTCAGACATGGGAACAACAATCTCTGTTCTGAGTTCAGAAATTACATAAATTATGCAGAACCTTAGGACTAAAGATGCCTTTGTGTCACTGACATGGGCAAAGTGGAAATGCAACCTCAGCCTGAGGAGACAGGCAAAGCCAGCCCCCTCTGCAGGAGCTCAAGGCAGCTGCACTGCCTCCCCCTCAGAGCCCAGGCTGACACTCACTTCAGGGGCTGTGAACAGGCTCTGCAGCCACAGTGACAGCAGCAGCAGCTTTGTGCCACCAGGAAGCTGGCTCAGAGCTCACAGTGCCTCTGCAGTGTCTCACTGACAATTGTGCCCCAACTTCCCTCTGGAGCTGGAAACGGGGAGAGGCCGTGGTCTCATCCCTTCCTCCCTCTGACCCGAGCTTTGCTTTGTGCTTCATCCTCACGAGGGAGGATTTCTCTCTTATGGGTCCAAACCCTGAAGCAGCACAGGCAGAACACAAGGAGAGGCACACAGACTGCCTGGACACACCAGTACCCAGTGGATGGGGAGAGCAAGAGGCATGTGAGGCCAAGCTTCAGGAGACACAGAGGCCTTGGTTGATTTTAGTGAGACATTTTTGACTACCTTACCTCTCGCTGCTGCTGGTCTAAACTGTGTGAATTCCTCTGGCAAAGGGCAATTGTTTTCACTAAAGTATCTTCAATATCTTCTAGCAAGGAGGGTTCAGCTGAGCCTAAGTGTCAGGGGAGAAAAAGGCAAATTACAATTATAAAAACTATTAGACAAGTTAACTCCCATTAGGTAAGTCAGCTATCAACCCTTCTGCAAAATAAAATGCTGTTCATCTAAAGTCTGCTCACTACACTCAGCAACCACATTATACAGACAAGTCCTGATTTTTGGCACTTTTCCTGTAGCACAATAAATTGGGCAAATTAAAACATTTCATTGAATCAAATCAGGAAGATCTTAGCTGTGGTTTAGGCTACAATTAAGTAACAACTATGGGCACTGCATTTAATTAGGTGCCCATGAGTCCCTGGGCTAGTGCACAGCACATCTGTGCATACGCTCATTTTCTGTGGGCAGAACATTCTTATTTATCTGAGAAATGTGCTTTCAAAAAAGCTACTCCCAGCTGTCTCCCATCACTGTTTCCATATAGTGCCAGCTGAAGCTCAGTAATGAGTTTGAATGGATTCTGACATGGGAAATGTGTTTGGTGAGCCAGTGAGAGGACCAGTCCCAATGGGAAGAAGCTGGCAGGGCAGCTGACCACACACACACAAACCACCCCTAACAGTGTTTGAGGTCTCTCCCAAGACCAGAACACCAGAGTGAGGGAGTGTCATCCAAATAACTACCACAGCCACATAAATATGAACAGTGCCACTGCAATGCCCAGAAAGCTGAAACAATCTCATTATACCAGGTGTCAGACACTTCACATTTTTGTGTTTATCTGTCTGTTTTTAATAGAAAATAGAATTTAACTTGGTAACTCTTACTTTCATCATCTTGAGTAAGCATCAGCAACTTGCTCTGCAATCGCTGGAACAAAACAGAGGACACAGAACAATCAGCTTGGGAGTTTTCTCCCAAGAACCCTGATAGAAATGTTTGTCACAGGTGTGGTTACACAGGCTCACCCCCATGTTCCTCCCCAGCACAACTAACATGGCATAAGCATCTCTCCAAATATGGAAAGGAAGGCAGGAGCTGAAAGATGATTTTTGGCTATGAAAAACAAATGTCAGTATCTATTATCTACTAAAAGTTTGAAGACCTGTCAGAAAAAAATACTGATGTTCTGAGTCTGCAGACACCTCAATTTATTGGTATTTGACAGAAGGCAAATGCTTCCATGGATTCTAAGGAGAAACAAATTGAGGAACAAGGACAACATCCAACCTGAGCACAGGCCACCATGCTGATGGCATGGCATGGCAACAATGCCACATTCAGGATTTGGGAGTACTGTACCTCAAGCATAACCAAAAAGGCACCATGGATATCTCCCTTCTTCTCCAGTAAATACGAAGAAGCCTCATGGAGCTGATGTTTTTGGGTTATCTGAGTTGAAAGGAAAAAAAAAAAGGTGAAAGTCTGTCTGAAGAAAGCTGCCAGCATTTGTTTATCCACGAGACAATGCTGAGCAGATGGCCAGGGCTGGGAGTGCCTGAGCTCACAGGCACCTTACCCAGGCTCAGCAGCTCTCCTGCATCTCCTTTTATTTCTCAGCTTGCACTGTTGCCACCACCAGCATTCAAAAACTACTGGTACAATTTCCACACAGAGAAGGAACAGTGGCTCTCCCAGCACAAGGCAGATTTTGGCACCGCTGCTTTCCAAAAACCCCAGGCCCTTGATTTCATATACCCCTACATGACTAATTAGCAGCAACACAGCCACCCTCTACTCAGCAGCTTCAGACCACTAACAACCCTTTCTTATTAGCCCTGAGACTCAGCTCAGAGTCAGTCTATTAAATATATCCAACTGTGCTGCAGGAGTGCAGTTTAGCAGCTCAGAGGGACAAAGAGTGCTAGAAACAGATTGGAAGAGCCTCCAGGAACTAATCCAAGCCTAAGGTAAAGTACCTTTACAGCAGTTTAAAGGAGTAGGAGCTGATCTGAATGCATCCCCTGGCCCCTGTCCTCACGCATCTCTTTCCTACCTGGATGGTTTCCTCCAGTCTGCAGTATTCCAGAACTTTGAGTGTCTCCAAAACCTGGTCTGGGCTGTACTGACAGAGCAGCTCAATGAACTGCTCAGTGATGCAGGGTGGGAGGTGTAGCAGGTCTTGGTTAATGCCTTCTCTGGAATAAAACAGGTATAAGAGACTCAAGTCAAAGTCTAGCCCAGAAATTTGGCTGGGAAGAAGAGTTTCTTATTCAGTTGTGTGTTGTCTTTTATCCTTAATACTGAAGTAAAAAACCCCAGTTTTAAGAGAAAAATGATAATGTTTCTACTAGTTACTGGTGCTGGAGGTCTCTCAGCAGCCATTTCATTTGTTCCACAACATATCCTCCTGATGCTTCAGTACAAATTAAACTCTCAAAGACCCCTGTGAAGAAAGAGACCAGCACAGACACATCTCTAGCAACTCCATGGCAGGGAGCCACAAAGAATTCACCTCATTTCTTGAATGAAACCTCATAGTCTGAGTGCTCTGTTCAGATCCTGGCTGTCTGTGTCCTACAGACCTGATCTGCATGTGTTTGAGGAAATGTTTTATTGCTTTTTGCTTGTCGTTCCTGAAATTTTTCTTTGCCTTCCTTTACCACATTTTAACGTTTTATCCCTTTGATCTACCTCACTGAGAAAGGAATTCATACTTCTTTTAGAGAAACATCCCCGTTTTCCAGTCCCTGGGCTCATTATTAAGCAAACTCCTCATGTGGGGGAAACAGAAGAGAGAAGAGAATTGTGAGCAGTGCCCATGCCCCTTTGTCCTGACAGTTTCCTACTGATCTTGTTTTTGAAAAGAGCAACGTGAAGGAGGAGACTTCAGAGTGAGGAGGGAAAGGATGATGCTTTCCTGGAGTCAGATACAGCACCTGCAACCCTTAAAGGAACAGCAGCTCTCTGCCACTGCACATTACACTTCCCATGGCAGTTCTAGGACTGGTGCATCCCACAGAAACAGTGGAAGTTTATCCTGGCTAGGAAGCAGGGGTTTCTGCTGGAGCTCCTGCTAGGAAAGGAATCAGGTTGTATATATGGAGTTTTGTTACCTTTCTGAACACAAATTCCTAGGCAGGAGAAGATCCGTTAGTGTGCAAGCCCTACAGCCATGGGATGGAAAAGGTCTGAAATCCAATATCCCCTGTTTCCTGGGAGCTACAAAAGGAGTATTATCATCCAAGAAAGGCCAGGAGAATGCTGTGCCCCAAGCAAGCCAAGAGAGCAGCTTACTGTGAGTATAATGATTATAAATGCAACGTGCCCAGAAACAAAAGCCCCACCCAGGTACTGATCACAGTGTGCAATTATGGGCACAACTCTACAAAAACTGTGCCCAAACTACTGTGTTCTGACAGCAAAGGATGGACCTTGAAGGACCAAACAAGAACCCTGAATTCTGCATTCACCATCCACTCCTCCCACAAGGAACACCCTGTGAACTCCCCCAGTGGGAGTGAATGCTCCTCTCTTTCTGTGAGTAGACCAAAATAAAACACTCTGTATCTAAAATGATCTCTTGTCTACCAAGACAGGAAAAATGGCAAGTTGTGCATCTATAGCATGAGAGCAAACTTCAAGTCTGGAAATAACTCTGGCACCAAGTATTGATGATTTCATGAGCACGCTCACCCTTCCCTCAGCCATTTATTTCATCAAGAAATGCAGAGAAGAGACAAATGGAAAGAAAGCTGCATTTTGATAATTTCTAAAACTAATCAACAGTCCTGAGACTTGCAGGTCCTGCTCAGCTCCATGGGAGTGCATTATACTCATCCAATATAACCATATCCAATGTCTCCCCTGCCACACTCTTTCCAAAAAGCAAGAGAGAAGCACTGGTTTCTCACAAAACCTGGCACAAGGGAGCCCTGCAAGTGTCACAGCCAGCTGGGCACAGAGGAGAGCCCCTGGAACAAACCCTCATGGTTTAGGAGTCTGTTGCTACATTTATAACTCTATATACAACACTATGTTGCTAAATAAGTTAATATTGTTGGTATAATAGATAAACACAAATGCCAACAGACAATGCTTCACTGTCTTGGGTTTTTTTCAGAGGAACAACCCAAGAGTTTAAAATGGAAATACAGCAAAGACTGTGATTAATGAGCTGAGCAATCCCTACTACATTCTCTGTTTCCTGGGGCTGCTTTATGCGACAAACATAGAGACATTTGGTTTTAATTTCCCCAGGCAATTCCTGTTAACCCTGTTTCCTCCCTTCCCCCTTCCACCTCCTTAAAAATAAATCTCTAGCTAAATTAAATGGGCCAAATTAATCCCTAATGCAATTCCACCAACTCGGATAGTTAGACCAGCACAATGAGTCTTGTCCCCATATGATCAAGCAATCATTTGTTTTTGAGACCTTAAAAAGCTCATTTACTGCTCTAACAGTCTTTAACACGAATTTTGCTTCACAAACACATATAAACATTTAGATTGGATGAAAAGAGACAGATGTCTTCAGAAGAGCCCAATCACTATTTTATGTATAAATATACTACAAAGTGTAGGTGTGCCTGCAGTTAGGTCTGCAGAGTGAGATTTCCCCTGCTTCCCTGCCTCTCCCAGGATACAGTTCAGCTCCTTTCAATAGGTGTCAGAAGAAAACCAACTTCACAGACCTCAGGATCTGAGTGTTATTAAGAAAAAGCCACCTGGCCTGGAGCACCACATGGAACATCAGCCTTGAGGGAAAAGCAGAGACCTGGGGAGGATCAGATGCAGAAAGTTGTTTCCCATTGCTGGTCTGAACACATCACGTGTTGCCTGTGATTAGAAGGTAACTACAGGAGAAATGAGTGTATTTAGCTCTAATTATGGCAGAGTGAAATTAGATACGTTTATTACTCAGAGATTATGGGAGGCACTGTGTGCATAAGATTAAAATCCAGGTTAATTACTACCTTCACTGGCTGCAAGTGATACCACAGCATAAACAAAGTCCTACTTAACATCCAGCTGGGTTTCATTTCTGCTTAACTGCTTTTTTTCCCAATTAATCTTTTATTAACTAAATCATCTGATTTCTTCCCTATAAAACCCAACCAAGATATTTGATTTTGTTTTGACCCCGGAGAAAACAGGAGGTGTGGAAACGAACACTTTCTACACAAACATGTCTGTAAAACTCAGGAAATAACAAAACACATGTTTGGGGTTTCGGCTTTGGTTTGGTTGTTGGTTGGGTTTTTTTCATTAATTTACATGCTAACAAAATCCAAGAAGTGACTGATTTGATTCCAGGTTCTGGCTTCCAAAGCATGCTTTTTATTCCTTCAACAAAAACTGAAACATTGACACTTGGATTTAGATAATATTGCCTTTTACTACTCCTCCTCTTCATTAAGCACAATTAATTTGTAACTAATTGACAACCACGATCTCTCCCTCAGTTGCATTAACAATTGCCTGAAAGCAACCTGAGCTGTGCATACATAAATGTCTTGTAGCATTTGATACTGATTCAACAGAAAGAGAACACTCAGTGCTGAAGCACTGAAAGAACAGGAGCAGATGGAGCAAGCAAGTAGTTAAAAGGAGGAGCTTGCAGTGAAATATGGCAGCAGTTCTGAAACAGAGGAATTAAAAATGTCAGTTGACCAAAATGCTCTTCTGTTTATGTTCAACTTGGGCACCTCGGTCAAGTAACCAAAGCAGTGGGTTGGGAAGAGAGGCTGCCATTGCTGAGAAGAGAAATGGGAGCTCCAGTCCCAGGGCAACCATTCCAGAGCCCTCTGGAGCAGCTGCAGAGCAGTGCCCGGGCTCCCACTCACGTGCCAGAGGCAGCACATTCCAGGCACTGGAGCCACAGCACCTCCCAGGCAGGGAGCTGGCAGACTCCCCTGAAGGACACTCCCCACAGGGCTTCTTTCGGGCTGTGCTCCTCAGCTTTGGGCACTCTGAGGAGAAGGTCACCTTTCCTAACCTGATCCTGGCCACAGGCTGGTATTGATGCACTGTTTCAAAGGAATTCACTTAATCCATGTTTTCAAGCTGCAGGTTGTAAACAGCCCAATTTTCTACATACCTCGGATCAAGGAGACTCCTCAGGAACTGGAAGAGCAAGAACTGGTCCTGTACAACAGGAGGAGACAGAATATTGTTATTTTCAATAATGTGCTGTAAAGCAGTGATCCCTGAGCTAATTCCAATGAAGAAAACACAGTTCCCAGCTGGTGCCTGCTGAAGGAGCTGCTGTAAGGCACGTCTTGCACAAATATTCTGTGTTTGCTGACAACAACTTTACTCTAGGACTCCAAGCCAACTAAAAGCTGTAACCAGCAGCTCTGAGATGATACATTTTTATGGGCAGAACTCCACAAACAGGCCAAATAATTCAGATGTAGCAATTCCTATCAGTGAGTAGCTACCACCTATTTTTCTTCTGTTTCTGACACACCATGACTCCCACCAATCATTTCCTACAGGAATGACATCCCCCACTGCACAGAAGCCCCAAATTAATGGAGTTTGACACTTCACCTGCAGGTTTGAGATGATGCTCTCGATCTGCTCGCTGAAGTGAATGGCTGCCAAGTCAGCTGCTTTACCTGGGCTCAGCACCAGCAGCTCCTTTGGGGAGGGAAACACAACCAAATTAATTACTTTGGATTTCACAGGCAATATAATTATGCAGCATCACCAAGCCCATCCATACTGGAACTGCACCTTTGCCTAGGTGCAAGTGTAAGATAACACACACCATTGCACGAGGAGATGTAGAAAAAAGAGAAGAAGGATAGTTGGTAAAAAGGGATTTTTGAAAGTTGATGATTTTGCTACAAAACTCTTCACACCAAGACCCCCTCTCGGTCCTAAGGAGAGGAAGTTATTCATCAAGTTTTCTGACAACTGCCTTTACCCCCTGCCAACAAGACATCCCCAGTGCCAACTGCGAGCCAGCAGGAAAGAGGAAACAACCAACCCTTGGGAATTTCTCACTCCAATGGAAACAGAGTTTAACTGGCTTGAACTGAACCAAACCAGAGGTTGAAAAGCAAGTTTCCTGTAACTGTTCACTATAACTGATACCTGTCCAGACATGAAAAAGCAATTTCTTTATTGTAATAGAAGGAAACAAAAACCTTTTAGATGCTTGTGAGTTTGCCTCCTGTCAAGCTTGAGCTAAAAGGCTTCATATCATACAAGTTTACACAACCCACAATGTGAGCTTTTGGTTTCTAACCTGTCCAAATGCATCTACACTTCCAAATAAATGAGAAGCAACTGCTGCAAAACAATACTGTGCACCTGGTAACCCTTCCCAAAAGCCCCTGCTGAACCTAAAAATGAGAAAACATTGCTTTACTGAACAAAAACAACTGTTACAGCAGTAAAGAAAGAAAATTTTCAGGAATGTACATCTGGAAAAAACCCGAACTGAAGAAGTTCCTTAGCAGTAGCTTGGCCTCCAGACAGACATGGCAGCCAGTGAATGCAGCCAATGCCAGCAACTGATTGGGGCAAAGGGAGGCAAGAAGAGCCTGACCATTCCACCAGCTCTTTAGGAAGGGCTGTCACAGATGATGCCTTTGGTGAAGTTTCCAAAGGAAAGCCTGCCCACCCCATAAGAAGCTCTGCAGTGTTTGACCCCACAGCCTTCCTGCACAAGCTCAGCCCTCGCTGCGTCCCCACGACTCCTTCACCCCACAAACCCCAGCAACCCAAAACACCCAGGAGATCTTAACCACAGCAGTGCAGAGGGACACACAAAGGACACAGTGTGACTGCCTTAATCTGTTTCTCTCTCTGGACAAACCCTCCCTGGGAGTCTCCAGGACTGCTGAAGGTAGGACTGGCAGGCTGGAGGGAGCTGGCCCAATCTCCCTGCCTGGAATCAGTGCAGCCTTCAGAGGCCATCCTCCAGCAAAATGTTTGGTGCTTGGGTTTGCATCCTCTCCCACTCTGAACAACCTGCAAACATGGCAGGTTAGACAGCCCTTGAGGGGACTGGACTGACACAAGGCATGTGGGTATGAGGGCAGAAAAGGACCAGTGCTGTGACTGAAGAGAACAGAGTTTATTTTTTTAATATAAACCTCAAGGAACAATGGCTGTGGGATGATGGGGAAAATGAGAAGTGGCACTGATCACAGACCCCACTTTGTGCCATGCAATCACCAGGAAATCCTCTCCAGACACTGCTAGTTTTGCCTGAAGAGGCTGGTTTGCTGCATTCATACCTCAGCAAATGACAGTTGTCCCAAGAGCTGAAATCACAGCTTCACCCCAGTAAAGTGTTATTTACTGTGTCAAGGCTTCTGAATGTCTGAGAGCAGGATTAACACAATGAAAAAGGACAAAAGCCCACAGCAGCCACCAGGCTTCTAAAGCACATGGAATTGTATATACTGTTCACCAGTGCTGGGAAACAGAAGATGCCAAAAGGAAACAGGGAGCTGATCTCAGTGACAGCACCTCAGAAAGGTGACCCACAGAGCCCATCACCTGCCCAGCAGCTCTCTGGAGGACCAGGGATGCAGTAGAAGAAGGAAGCAGACACAAGAAGCAGCACAGCAGACAGCAGCTTGCCCAGCCTGGAACCCCAGTTGCTCTGATGAGGTTGCAATGAGCCAGGCCTGCTCAGCCCCAGCACAACCATCCTCACCAGTCCCACAGCTCTGCCAGTGCCTCTGGAGAGGGGCTGGGAGCTCAGTGAGCCACATGTCAGACAGCTGCATTCACAGGGCTTCTTTGTGCATTGTCTTTTGAATCACTCTCCCTCTTGGTCCATTTTCTCATTAGTCATGCACTACTTGCAGCTGCTGGTAGAAACTCAAAGTACCCTGGATGTGCCCATTAGCTTTTTGTCTGCCTCACAGGATACAGATTCTGTGGCCATTTTCTGCTAAGGAGTGTGGTCTGTAGGGCTTGTTTTACAGACAGAATTATTTTCCTGGCTTATCTCCAGATCACCCTGGCAGGGTCTGACAGCACCTTATAGGAACTAGAAATATTATAGATTCCCCACATCTACTGACTGGACAATCATTTCAGACACATCTCCATCCCCTGAAGCAGACAGAGATTGAAGACATGGGAAAAACTATTAGATGGAGAAGTCCAGCAGCAGCCTGTGTCTTACAGAGAAGTCATGACCCCACTGTCCCCCAGGTTAGCAGTGCCAGGGCACCAGGGCTGAGTGCACTTATCAGTGTGAGGAATCAGGGTGAGGAATTGGATCCCACAGCCTGTGAGGTCAGTGATGTCCACATCCTGCCTTACTGCTGCTGCATGCTCAGGAGATGGAACACTTGCTAATGGATCCCTCCCCTGCTCCACAGCACTCACCACCCATCACCCCCTGAGAAGGTTCCATTATCCAAAGAGCAGCACTTGAAACCAGGAAGCCAAGGAAGCATGCCTGGATCGGAGAGAGGCACTTACATTAATGTGTGAGAGCACTGAGCTTAGGGCAGAGCTGTCTCAACAGCTGTGACTCAGCACTGGACACTTGTGCTCATGGAAAAGCACCCAGCAGACCCAAGAGCCATCAGCCAGAGCTGAGGGACCGTGGTGCAGGATATACTGTACCTACCTCTATATGGTCCAAAGCTTTCTGCCACACCAGCTGCTTCTCCTCAGCACTGTAGCCTGGCATGGACAGGATGTTGTGGATGTAGTTGAAAACTTCTTCCTGTAAGGCACAAACCCATAAATGCTGCAGTGTGTTCTGCAGCACTACTGACAGCCCTGGCTTTTGGAAAGGAGAGTGTTTCCAACAGCCTTGGGATGACCTCAGGGCTCTGAGCAGGTCAGGATGAGTTATCTGCAGGGAGGCTGTAAGTCCCTAAAGTGTTCCTGAAGAACTGCCAGGAAAAGAGAGCCCGGAGGAACCTGATGTTGATGTGTTAAGCACTGAGATCAAAGAGAATTGTTCTTCCCCTCTTAGAAATGTCTCCCTCTTGCCCACAGGGAAAAAGGACAGGATATCGCTTGAGCTAGGAGTACAGGCAGAGAGAACGCTCTGCCAGAGGGTAGCTCAATTTTCCCAGCACATTCCTGAGTTCCTCCCTGATGCTAGCCTCTCCCCCAGGCTCTCCTGCACTGTCACCAGCTCAGGTGCTCTCCTGTGTCGTGGTTTCTGGTCACCTCACTATCACAACCCTCTCTTCTGACTCCTTCACCCACACAACCTTCAGCATTGTGGTTTATAAGGACCTGATGAGGTCACATTTGCCAGACTCTCATCCCAACTTCTGTTGGTGACATGGAAGGGAATAACTCAAAACTGTGGCAGGTGAGGCCCAGGCAGAAGGTAATGGCAGAGAAATAATAAGGCCAGAGTGCCTGTGTCCAGGGGAAGAAGTGAGGGGACCAATGGCAGAAAAAAAGAAGTACTGCAGTTAACCACATCTGCAATAAATCCCAGCTTGCACTCAGGTTTGATGTACTAGCATTACATTTAAAAATAAAGAAAAACTCTGAGGCTTAAAAAAACCAAAACCACAGCTCCTCTCCACTAGACAAACAAACAGCTTTGACTATAACTAAGAAACCTCAACTGTTAAGGGCATTTGTAAGGTAATTATGCTGGAAGAGCAAGGCAGCTGTGCCCAGTCACTGTGGCCAGCAGGGCAGGCTGCATGGCCACGAAGCAGAAAGGCCAGGAGCACCAGAGGTACTCACTCACCTTCCTCAGGGGATCCCGCAGGTAACAGCCGATGATTTTGTCGTAGCGAAGCTGCCGCTCATACATGAACTCACAAATCTGATAGCTGAAAGGAAGGGAAACTTCCCACGTCAGGAAAACCACCCAGCTGAGCCAGCACAACAGGTAGGGCAGCATTTGGAAGTGTCTTACACTGGGGTTTTCAGCACACAGGCTGGGTGGCTCCAGTGTGCTGGAGTGCCACTTGTACCAGCCCCAGGCCAACCAGCCCATCAGCCTCCCTCTTTTGGGAAATTATCACACAGAGCAGAGAAAACTGGAGTTACTAAGGGGAGAGGCAAGGGACAGAGGCCACCAATCCTTAATGAAATCAGGTCCCACAGCTTCTGCTGTCAGAGATGATCTTCCTTGTTTCCACAACACTTTGCTCTAAGCTAGGCCAATCCACTGTGCTAATTGGAAGAAATTCACTGAACATGACTCAACAATGTATCACGACACAGCTTCCTACCTTCACATTTTAATAAACATCTTCAATATTTTGAGACTTTACATAAAATCAGATGTAACTGAGTCAAACCAAATGAAGAGTCTGATAATTAGTATTACACTATAGCTCTTTTAGCTCTGATGGAAGTGGATGAGCTGGGGGGGCCTGGCTGTCAAATTCTCTGAAGCAGGGAGAAAAAATATGTTTATTGAATCTGAAAAATTTGATTGAGTCCTTTTAGGACACACAGGAAAACAGGCATGGAACACCCCTCACTGCTCTCCCTCTGGTCCTTTGTAGCATGGTGGATTCATTCATGTCACACCCAAACTCACAGCCTGGATGAAGATGCCTTCCCTGGCTGGCTCTGTTCTGGCATGACAGACTCCTTCTGGAATCATAAAGCATTTAAAGGAGATGCTGGAAATTTTCAGCCTTTCCAGACACTGTTTTTGTCTCTCCTACTCAATTCTAAAATGAGCACCATGGGGGTGGCTCCAGACCCCTACATGCTTTTAAATCCACCTGTAAGTCTCACCCCAACCAGGCATCTCCATCTGCCAGGGGTAGAGCATTCCAATATACAACCGTACCCCTGAACACAGCCTGGGCTCTAGGACAGGCAATGTCAAAACTCATCAAGTCCCACAGGGCTTCTCCTAAAGGGTTTCCACAGCTCTACTCCCTCTTTTTTTAACAATGCTTTCTCTAAGAACACCCAGGAAATAAAGCCTGGGACTAAACATGAACATTTTAAATGAAGCATAATGTGAATGCACAGGGAAAATAACCACAAACACAGTTGCAAAGTAGAAACAAGAGAAGTGGAGCCAAAAAAGAGCTGTGGAAGAGATTAAAAGGCAGTATTTCAATATGATACACAAGAGCTAAAGGCAGTTTTTATCTGTTGTGTCCACCAACTCACAACTCAGCCTTCTCTGCCATTTGGATAAGGCGGCTCTCTTCAAACTGCACGATCCCTCCCGCCTGGAGCAGCTCCAAAAGGACCTGCAGAGATTGAACACCAGTTATTTACAGGGCAGCAGCAGCAGCTGAACAGCCAGTGCCACTACAAGCACACTGCTCCTGCTCCACTGAACTTGGTAAGAACACAGGGCTGACTTTACTGATTTCTTAATTGATTGTCCTTTAACTAGGAAGGTCATGTGCTTATCAAGAACTGTCCTGCCTCTCTTCTTCCTCCTGCAGGCAAAGCTGGGGTGGGACCCTTCCCTGCTGCTGTGCCCAGCACTGCCCAATACTCCCCTGTCTTTGGCATGTGAACCAAGGCCCACACCCACTCCCCAGACCAAATTGTGCACCACAGCCTGGCCTTGCCTGGTGCTCCAAGGAGCATTCCCTGGAAGGCTCTTACCTGCTGCCTCTCGGAATGCCGGGAGTCGTCATCCGGGCTGCACAGGAACTCCAGCACCTGAGCCAGGGGGAGAGGTGGGTGTGAGCCAGGCCTGGCTGGCACAGCTGGGAGCACAAACTCACCAGCACACCCTGAGCACCAGCAGTGGCAACAGCAAACCACCACACAACACAGCCATCTGAATGCACCTGGTCTTGGAACCAAACTGGGAATACTGGAACAGCAGAGAACTGCTGAAAGACTCCTGGGAGGGAAACACAGGACTGCACCAGGATCTAGAACCAAACTTTAGGGAACCCAGGGAATAGAGAAGAACTCAGGCAACCCCACGTGTCTGCTTCAGACTACACACCAAACACCTGGCACCACTACACTGACCCTTCTCTCCTGGACTGTGTCATCTCATCAGGGAAAAAGGAAATCATGTAATTCATAAAATTTAATATATGTGGAATGAAAGTGTTTAATCCAAATTTGTTTAGCCTCTGCAGAGTTCTTCAGTCTTAAATTACAACAAAGGACATATATATATATTCTAATCTGTTTTTATTAGTGCTCATACCTCCCTATTATCAGCACAGCACAACTGCTGCAGCCAGTGAAGCGTCCTCCTCAGCCCCAGGAATTTCTGGGATACAAAGTTAATTCATGCAAACTTTGGGCATGCATTGGTGCAAATGCCTTTTTCAAACAGCAGAGAAGGTAGTGGCCACCTGAACTAAAAATTACCAGCTACATTTATGTGCTTTATAAGCTCACTACTGTAATTTTAATTGACACCTCTTATCCCAGACAGGCTTGCAAGGGACCTTAAAGCCCATCCACTTCCATCTCTCTGCCATGGGCACCTTCCACTAGACCAGATTGCTCAGAGCTTCATCCAGCCTGGCCTTGAGCACTTCCTAGGATGTGATGCTGTTCCTCCCACAGTTTCAGCCAAGCTGAAACACAGCGTCCTGTGCTTCCATGACCTGTACTCCTCTGCTCCTGGGAAACCACAGCAATGATCCAGCAAGATGCCACCTGGTTTTAATGCACCAGTCCCTCCAGACCTGCTCCAGTCTGAAGCACTGGCCATGCTTTCTGCAGTGCTGCATCCTGCCTGGAATGTCACACACGCTCAGGAATACTTGCCTGGTCAAACAGTGTCCTGTTGACAAACAAGGTGTTGTTGGGCTTGGCGAGCTGCCGGGCAAGGAAGGTAAAAAGACAGCCAACCTGTGATGGGGTGAAGTCAGAATTCTCCACCATGACCTGAGAAATGTTGGAGAGAAAAGGAAAAAATAAACCCACAAGGGATTTTGATTCTGCAGCTGCCTTTGGGAAAGGAATTGTGACAAGAATAAATCCCTATGAGCCATCGTGTCTCCCCTGAGCCCAGACACCTCCTGGTGTTAGTCCATCCTGAAGGTCAAACACAAGTCCCCTCCCACTGCATTCAGCTGTGTCACCTGAAGACACAGACAGTGGATGTGTCCTTGCTAAAGCACTTCTGTCCCAAAGCTGGAGAGGCTCCACCTCTCTGCCATAAACTCAAGAATTCTTACATGTCCCTGTTTTTCAGGTGTGAAGAGGCTCTGAACCTACATTTAGCTACACCTCTGTAGCCATGATCATGGGACATGGAACAGTCTGAGCAGAGAAATGTTGTTACATTGTTAAAGTATAATTATTATAGAAGAAAAAACCCCAAACATTTCATTTCAAGCCCCAGGCATTCACCACTTCAACTGTGGTATGATAAGAACTAATCTAATAGCTAAGAAATGACTGCAGGTTTAGGGAAAAGCTTTTCTCACATTAAATTAGCTGTTAGTCTAACAATACTTAGAGAAACTTGTGGCTTTGCTGACTTGAAATTACAGAAAAAAGGAATATCTAAGAGTCACTGCAAAAGGGATTGGAAATCCAAGAAGTGCTTTTCACCTGTCTGGTGTATAAAACATGAGCCTGACGTGTTCTGACTTGGTGTCTCCTGCTTCTAAAAAAATCCTAAACCCTAAGTGGAAGTGAAATGCCCTTGTTTGGAGAGTCCCCTTTAAGAGCAGTTGGGAGGAAATCCATCACCTGGACAACTCTGTCAGCTAAGATCTAAGAACTGCTGCAGCAAGGCCTCGCCATGGGGCAGCTCACAGTTTATAACCTCATTCAGTCAGAGCTGGGGGGAGTCAATTGATTTCTTCAAGTGACCCAGAGTTCCAGACCCCCATGAGATGCTAATGGTTGTGTGACACAAGTGAGGCAGGCAGGCCAGACACACTAGAGAATCAAGCAGAGCTCTGCTTGAAACACCAGCTAATGTAATCATTCTGTTTTAGTTTTCATTTTCTGTCTAAAAAGGCTCTTTCTTACAGGAGCCTAGTCAGAACAGCATTACCTAACACCATTAAAATATTATTCTCTGAAATATCTGGAGTGTTTTATTAATTTTAGCGTTGTTTTTCACAAACTGGGTCCTTGTCAGTCAATGTGAAGGTGAAAATACTGCACCCCTGGAACAGAGCAACCTCCCAGAGGCTGCAGGCCAGCCACATGGATGATACATTTGGCAAAGTTTTGATCAGCATTTGCAGCATGTCTGCATTCACCAAACTATTTCAAAAGCACAGCTATTTCCTAGGTGTTTTCTTTATTGTTAATGACAAATTTAAATTGAAAGTTCCAAGAGTTCTTAATTTTTATCCAAAAGGACAGCAGATTCCAAAGCAAAGAACTGCCAGTTCTTGTACCACCACACTGTGTGCCTGAAGATGCAAGGCTGCAGCCGTTCTCAAGCTGCCCTCCGGCTGTTGGTGCCTGACAGGAACACATCCCCAGCAGCTCTGACATGGCTGCAGTGTGCCACCTCCTGCTGACAGCAGCTCAGGACACAGACCAGAGGGGCTGAGCCAGCACAGGGCTAGAACACCCCTCAGAGCCACGTCCTGCTCGGGCAGGCTCACAAAACCCCTCACAGCAGCACTGTCTCAGCCACTGCAGCAGCACTGCCACCCAAGTCACTCACCATGCCCTTGTCTCATCTACTAGTGATGACAGGGACAGGGAAATGCTACTTATGATATGTTTACACATAAACAGCTTCCAAATGCAGTCCCTCATGATTAATGGTGACAGCTTGGAGGGGAAAGCAAACGGTGCGTGGCAGCCACAGCTTTTAATGGGAATATCCATTGTTGGGAACAGGGGCTGGGGATGACAAGGGATTTCCAGAGCACCAGGCTGATAACTGACATTCCTCTTCTCTCCTGAACTAAAGATAGGCCTGTCATCCTGGAAGAGCTGCATCCCAAACACAGCATTTACAGGCACGGGGAGCAGGGATGCAGCAGGAAAGCAGGGGCACCCTGCCAAGCACAGGGTACCTGGAACCTTTCTACCTGCTCAGAAGGAATCAGGGAGTAGATCCAATGAGAAGCAGATAAAAGCTGAACAGTGCAGAGATGAGAAATTTGACAAAATACCACCCAGGTGAAACCAAAGGAAAGGAAACCTCTCTGTCAGCGTATTAAAGTGCATGAATCATCACTTCTGAATATCCAACTGACAGCTTTGGCTGAGGTGAACCCATGCTCCTGCCCAGCACCTCCTCAGAGGTGTGAGCCAGGGCAGGACTGGAAACACCTCCTCCACTTTACAGGCTGCACTGCAGAGCACTGCATACAATCAGTCAGATACAAACAGTTCCTTTTTAGGCACACTCACTTTCAGAAGAATGTCCACAATTCTCTGTTGGTATTCCACAGCTTGTTTGTCATTCTTGAAGTCTTCGAAAGTCTGCAAGAAGCAACACACTGACACCTTGAGCAGAATCCTTCAGAGTAACAGCAAACACAAAGGAGCAGCCACATCACAGAGCAGGCAATGCTGGTTTAAGTCCTTTCTCTGCATTCCCCTAAACAGCAGGTTCCAAGATATAATTTGCTCTTTTGTAACTACCAAAATGGTTTTCACACATTCAGGTAAAAGTAACAGGTTCAAACAGACATAGGAAATTCTAGAACTTTGGAAAATAAGAAAGACAGATCTCCATGCTGGAGAAAGAGGTAGGTACTAGAACACTCTTTACAAATACATTATTCTTGTTTTACCTGTGTTTTAAAGACAGCCCCTGTTGCCAGAACTTTCACTGTGTAATGTCATGTTCATCACTCTGTATTTAAGGCCACAAAGGACTGCTATGATTCCCTCTTGTATCTTATAGAACAAGCACCAGAACTGTTCCTGCCCCAAGTCAGGAACTCCTGGTTTAGGTAAAGCATGGATTTACTGACAGGAACCTCACTGATGATGGGAGAACTGGCACAAAGGCAGGGTCTCTCACCAGAGCCAGCACGTTGAGGAATTCCCGCGTGTCGAAGTGCAGCAGGGTGCGGATGTAGGGATACACCTCCTCATCCCCAGAGCCCTCAGTTGAGTGCAGCCGGATCAGAAACTCAAACACCTGCAAGGACAAGGCAAGCAAAGACACACATTTCCTATGGATTTCAGATCACTGGGAGCACAAGTGTGTGGGAAAGCAGCACCGTCGCCTGCTTTGCACTTAAGCTTTAAAGCCCCTTAGGAGTCCATTGGTTCTTATTTGAGTGGTGTTTTCTGTTGCTTGTCAACAGGAAAAAAATCCCCCTCCTTAGACTCACCAAACAATTTAAGATCAATCAAAATTTAAGATTAAACAAAAATAAAGGCTTATTTATGCTTGCAGACAGAAGCATGTGAAATTAGAAAACTCCCTCCCCTTGCTGGCAGCTTTCCTGGGAAGCTGTGCAACTCCTCCTTATCCAGAGCACAGCTCCTCTCCTTGTCAGCGGTTCACTTGGGAAGAGCCAGGCAATCTGCCCCCTCACGGTGAGGCACAAAGCTTTTGGCACTGCAAAGACTGACTGAGGTGCTTTTCAGCTCTGTCTCTTCCACTGACTTTGCGGCATCTTCCAAAACAAACTCCCTGTACTGAGCCCCTGACAGAGGTGTCCAGCCCATCCCAGGGACCCAGGAGGGCAGGCCCAGCTGCAGGTGTCTGTGCCAGGCTCACAGCAGAGCTGGCTGCCAGCAGGAAGGGAGCAGCAGCACGTGTGGGGTACACACTGGGATCCCACGGATATCTGACAGGCCACGTGCTCTCCCAGCCACCCTCAGCAAGTGTCACGTTCCCTCATTTACTCCTGTTCTGAGTTAATTTCCTATCAGCACAGTGGCAGAGAATCCAGCAGGAATTAGCATCTTGCCTTTCAGATCCACACCTTCCCTGCTGGCCTCCTTGATCCCAATCTGGCAGCTAGGAATGCTTAAGGAAAACACAACAAACCCACCAGTCAGAAAGGTGTTACTTAAGCCCAGCTCTCAGGAACATCACCAGGAATCACAGAAGGGAGAGGCTGAAGGCTCTTCCCAGAGCTGCTGCTGCTGACTGGGCTCCTGCTTCCCCTCAGAGCCTGAGCAGGGGACAACCCAAAACCTTGGGAGAGGGCAACAGCCAGTGCTTGGCCCAGCAAAGGGGAGTGGACTGGTCTGCACAGCTGCTGAGGAAAGGGGCTGCAGGAACCCAAAGCTACCACAAAACATACAGCTGCAAGTTTTGGATTAGGAAAAAAACCCCAAACACAGAAAAACCCCAAACAAAAACCCACCCTACATTCAAAAAATAGCTGTTCCATTGTACTGCAAAGAGAAAGTGCAAAAGCAAAAGCCCTTCCTCTTACTGGAACCCTGAAACTGAAGTGAAATGCTAAAAACACACAAAAAACTATCTGTGGTAAAACCAGCCAGAAACTCAGGAAGAAGTTTTGTGAGCACAAAGTGATGATCAGGAACCTCCTCTATTTCAAGAAATTGTCAGATTAGTCCAAAGGAGTCAAAAGGCTTCAAGAAACCTACAACCAAGAGTTACTTAGAGACATTTCTCCCCAGTGTCAACCCCATGTCACGTGTATTTGAGAGCAGGGAAGATCCTCCCATATTTGACATGTTAAGTCTATAAAGAAGAAACAGCTACACATTTTTGGTAACTCTGTGGTAAAGAATAAGGCAAAAAACCCAATCACTGAGAACTCTGTGTTACCACAGCCCAATTTACAGTTGAAAGAAAAATATTAAGTTTAAATGTTCAGACTGCAACAACTGCTTGATTTCGTCCATTAAAAACTAATTTTGTAATTATAGTGGGATACTCATATCACAAAGATACAGCTATCAGACTGGTAATAGTTTTCCCTTGGAAACCCACGAAATAAGACACATGCAGCTTCTTCTAAAAACCTCATTAAGGAGGGAAAGTTGCTTTCCAAGAGGTTTCTCACCTGATTTTTCACCAAAGGTACCAGATCTTCAGGAATATCACCCAACGGATATGCACGGCCTGCCAAGCAGCAGCTACAGAAAAGGAGGGGAAAGGCATTTTAATACACCCTGACATTAAAGAGACTGAGAACTGTTCATTTTTTGAGTTAATTCTCAGGCTGCTCTTAACACAAGGCAAACCAGTTTATTTTGTAAATCATGAAAGTAAGAAGCATCCCAGGCAGCACTGCTGTTAATACACTGAGCCAACACACTGCATGAATTTGCATCCAAGGGATGTCAATTCCACAGCAGGAAAGTAATGGGAAAACTCAGTATCTCTGACAAAATTTTCAATTTTAGGAAGCTGGAGTAATGCAGAAGCTAACTTCACAATCTTGCATAGATTCCAGAAAGAGGAATATCCCTCCTGTGCAAGCTCCTGCAAACAACAGGGAACACAGCAAGGAGCAGCTGAGCACAGCTACCCCAAAAGGCAGGGCAGAAAGGGCCAGAACATGGCCTGCTACAGAATATGAGACTACAGAGCACCTGGTCAAGGATCTCTGTGTCTCACACACCACAGAACTCACTCTAACCAAATTGTGAAATTAAAATCGTACATCAGCAGTAACGTGGGCCCTAAGCCTCCAACTTGATCCCTCCCATTCACACACACCATGTGTAACAAGAAGGAATTGTAAATTTAAGTGAGCTGTTGTGAGCACCCACTGCTATTTTACACAATCTCTTAGAACCTGAAGCTCTCAGTAAGGTTCTGCCACTGCAGCAAGTTTAGAATCTGGTGCCACCACTAGGCAACACCTCACACACTTTCTGAAGGACCTTACCTTATATATACAAGCAGCTTGTTGCCCATCACCACCTGCTCATCTACAAAACAAGAATTATTTGTCACCCTTTTTTCACAAGAGACAGAGATGCAATTCTTCTCCTACACACACAGAGTTCATCATACAAAGCTGAGCAGCTCTACACACAGTAAATAGTACTAGAACACTCTTCTGTTCTCCAAGACCCTTATATTGGGTATTCCCTTTTTGCATCTCTTTGGTGGAAGTGACTAGAGATATTCAAAACATCAGGTATCAAAACTAGAAACCCTCAAAGGGAAAGAATCCTGTACCTGTGAGAGACTTCCCAGCATTCAGTGGAGGAGCAATGACTTTGAACAGCTTCTGTAACAAGAAAAAAGGCAGTGCTCAAGCAGCTGGAAAAGCTCAAAGCAAAGACGCTGTGTGGTTTTAAAGCAGAGATCAGTGGGGTGTCTTGCCACAAACTCTTTATCACCACGTCTTTTAATTAAAAGGCACAGAGGACTCCAAGACATGGCAAAAGATGCTTTTCACAGCTGATGTTATGAAAAACAGCTTTCATTCCATCAGCTCTAACCCTAAGCACAGGTCATAATAAAGCAAAGTAACGTCCAGCAGTCCCAGAAGTCAGTCAGAGTATAACCCACCAGCTCCTGTATCTCCTGCCACTAAACAAACCTTCAGCCCCCCCAGCAGGGTCACCAGAGCCTAGTTTGGGCATGTAGAGTGAGGACTTGTCTAAACACTTGCCTCTAGAAAGCAAAGTTATTTGTACTCATATAGCTATTGCTCAGTTTCCAGAAGTTCTTTTTAAAACCATGACCACCTAAAGGGCCTCCTTCCCGAAAAAAATCAAATGAGATCACAGCTGCTAACACTTGGGCAGGTGAAGATTTTCCCATTCCAATGGTCCCAGCTCTCTATTTCAGCACTACTGAGACAACACCAGCAGTGCTCCCATGGTGAAACACCCTGGGGTTATGGAGCCATGGGCACATCAGGCACATCTCCAGGATAATCAGCAGAATCCACGGGGCCTTCGGAGAGCCTTACAGCGAGTGCTGTGCTTCCTGCTGAGAGATCTCTCCCAAGTGCTCAGAACAAGGCTTGCCTTGAGCAGGGCTGTTTCTGGCCTTTTGTATGAACTGTGTACATGCACTCTCCTTAAATCATCCTGTTATTATCTTCTGCTGCTTCTCCTTTATATTTTACTAACATGAATGTATTTCCTGCCCTAACTTTGCAGAGGATTTCTGCCTCAGCAGGGAATTTGGTGTTCTAAAGCACAGAAGTTACAAATTACTTCTCTCCTCTACTGTATCCAGTCAAATAAACTGCACATATCACGCATTATTTCCCCCTTGAAATGGAAAAGAGCAAGAACACAGAACACAGACAATAAGGAAGGTTTTGGGTTTGTTTCTCAGGAAGAATGTGTGCTGAACACGCCAGTAACCCCTCCTGCAGGAGCACCTCTCCTACCTCCATGGGACTGATGAAGTCGTTCATGCCGCTGTTGTAGACGTAGATCATGGCATCGTACAGGCGGTTCTCCCAGCACAGCAGCACCACCTGCACGGCAGCACAGCACAGGGCAGCTACACAGCTGCTCTTAGCTCACACTTTTCTCACTGCCCAGACCCTGTCCTTGCACTTCCACCATGCAACAGTACAACTTAAAGCAGAATGGGAATCTCCACTTACAGAACCAGTCTCTGCCAAGACCCCAAACCCGGCAAAGGAGTGGCCAACTTATTGCTCACACAGCAAGCATGGAGTCTGTCTAGATTCTAACATTCACATGAGGTTAAAGAAGAAATTTTTAAAGCCCACTTCTTCAAAAACCTTGCTTGCAGTAGTTTGTTTGGGTTAGTGACTCGTAACACCAAGTTTCCAAGCGGATTGGAGTGGAAAGCCGTGCCATCAGCAAACAGGACTGCTGAGCAGGAACACTCCCTGCTCCAATAACTGCTGTGCTAAAGCAAGCACCCAAGCTGACACACACAGCTCCAGCTTTCCATGCTCCTGCAGCCCTGGATGTCAGAGAAGGTACTCAAAATGGGAAAGAGTAATTGGGAATAATCCTGAAGGATTTTCCAACACATTCAGGTGCTGATGCATTCACCTATGCCAGGACACAAACTGGGGGAGCAAAACACAGCCACACTGTACAATTCCCAACTCACTGAATTGGATCCCAGGGACACAGGGAAACCCCACATGCCATGCTATGCTTAGAAGCACAAGTTGCTGTAACTGCTGATTTATTCAGAGGAGCTCAATACAGTATGCAACACAACCACTCACCTGCTGTATGTCTAAACTGGTGATATCCATATGCACAATGCAGGCTTCCAAGTTTTCCAACCTGTTCTTGTCTTGGAAGTGAAGCAGCAAATCTTTCATCACTTGAGCTGTGATTCCCATCAGCTTATCACTCAAGATATATGGCTCCAAGCACTCCAGAAAGATGCCTTTGGCTACAGAGTTCTCACTCATTTTATCATATATCTGGTTAAATAATAGATCCCTAGGAGGAAGGGTTTAGTTATCAAATAATTTTATTAAAATCTCCTTATCCATTTTCCAAGGGCTCCAAATTAAATTCCATTTTCTCTGTATTTCCCAGGCTCAGGAACTGAATGCCCTGTTCAGCTCCTGTACTGGGGCAAGTTACACAGCATACATCAGCTATGGATGTAGCAGCAAAAAAAGTGCTGTTAGAAGGGAAGTGATGATGATGACTGGAAAATCTATCAAGGCAGGTTCTTGGTTCAAAGAAACTTTTCTTCCTCAACATATCAATGCAAGTTTAAGAGATGGTTTGGGGTGAGTACTGAGTTCCTGGCTTTGGTACTGGTTTTTAGGCATTCCTCTGAACTGGGATGTGGCACATGCCATGGTATGATGTGATGCAATTCCCCTACAGCACGTGGTGTCACAGGAGACAGCACTGGGGGCTGCCTGGGGTGGTGGGGTCTGCCCTGGGGCACGGGCCTGCAAGGCCAGACTTACATGCGCTGCAGCAGGAGACAGTAATCCACAATGACAGGCACCACGTCCTGGGGAACAAACACAGCAGAGTTGTAGGGACTGACTGGCAAAAATCCTGCCAAGCATGACATGCAGCCTGGCCAACAGAGAGCAGAAACAATGAGGTATCTGACTCAGCTGGTAGCTGACACGATTACAGGTTTTCCATATGCTGGTGCATATGGAAGAAAGCTCTGCTGACACTCCCTCAGAGCACAGAGGGCACACAGGTTCTGCTCTGCCACCCACTACACCCAAGTCCTGATTTCATGAGTGCTCACAACAGGTGAGAGCTCAGTTGAACGACAGCAAGGTTTTTCAAAAATAGACAAGTAATGTTTGCAGCAAAACAAAGTTAATTAAAAAACCCAAAAGATTT
Source organism: Orthonyx spaldingii (assembly GCA_013397795.1). Taxonomy (NCBI): domain Eukaryota; kingdom Metazoa; phylum Chordata; class Aves; order Passeriformes; family Orthonychidae; genus Orthonyx; species Orthonyx spaldingii. The sequence continues at coordinate 931,203 of VZTJ01001390.1, forward strand.
CTATAAGAGTCCTCTGGAGCACCATACCTGAAAGTGCTGCTCCATAACCTGGATTTTTCCTTGGTCAGGACATTTCTTCAGAGCCCGATCGGTGTAGTGGAGAAGGATTTCAACCATCTGAATTACAATAAATAAGAAAACTCATTCCAATCCTATAGGGAGGCCCTGCTTGGTAGCACATTTCAGACTGGCTTGGGGGCTGGCAGCACTGTGAGCTCTGCTGTCCTCTTTTAGGTGTGAAGTGCTGTGGGCAGGAGGGAGCAGAGGGAACAGGCTGCCAAGAGACAGTGGTGTGACAATGGCACAGAAGTGCCCAGAGGGATACTGAAGGCCTCCACTGACTTTAACTGACCACAGAGCTGGGCAGCCAGCCCAGCAGCCAGTTTTCAGGCTGCTGAACACATCCTGAAGCACAAGACTCATCTGGGCCTTGATTTTACCCAAAGCTTCAGATAAAGTATAATACACAGCAAAACATAGCTGCCTGCAAATAAAATAATAAGAACAGTGTACAGCTAAATAATTATTGAAGTTAAGTGTGTGTTTTAAACACACCCCACCCAGAAGCAAATTCCTGTAACAACTGAACTGGATCAGCTGAAGGGTTTATTCCATGTCCACATAAACACAGAGCACAGTTTCCATCCTGAGGGTCAGCAAGGCACAAACTGATGGACATGTGCCAACCCAAAGTCAGGAAACTCCAGAGTTACCTACACAAAAGGTTTCTCTTCACTGTGAGGGAACTACAGATCTCCAGGCCTTGATGATAATGTCACCTTTTGGATTGCTAATGCTGCAGATTTTATCCCCACCTCTACCCAAATGGTATTTCCAAGCTTTTTCTGAAATTCTGCTCCCAATTTTTGCAAGAGAGGAACATGTACATGTTCTAGAATTACTTGGATTAACTCATGGAAGACAGAAGCCTCTCCTTTCAGGAACACAGTATCACACCACTACACATGACATTCCAGTTGGGAAGAGCTCAGGGACTCACTCTGTCAGCAATGACTGCTTTCCTCTTGCTCGTGTCCCCAGTCAAGCCTAGAAAGAATGAGGGAGTGGGGTGAAAAACAAAGCTTTTTTTCATCTCATCTAAGCTACCAGGAGAAATACAAAAACTCCACAGTTCAGATGCTAATGCCAGCACCCTTGAGATGTAGAGGTCAGGATATGTAAATACACAATTTTCTGTTCTACTTTTAGCCCCCTCATCTTCCAAAAGGTTTATTCTCCTCACTTAAAGACTGCTCCAGCACAGGAATGGCAAGAACAGCTCTGAGTGCTGTTCAACACTGAGAGAACAATTAACAGAGAGCTGTCAGACTGTCCATGAGGGTAATTGCTGGAGGGGGTCTTGATGCAAAGAAGCTGAATAAAGTGCACTAAAAGGGGAAAATATCGTAAATGCCAACTCAAAAAGACAGCTTTTCATTATTCAAAGCATTACTATCTGCTTTATTGTGCTATATCCATGCATTAAAACAAGACACATCTTCACACACCAGCAATTTCACAGCAGGATCTTGTCCTGGGAACTTGCATCTCATCTGTCAAAGCCATCAGAAGTCATTTGCTATAAAACCAATGTGCCCACTACAAATCAGCCCACACAAGTGGCAGTTTCTGGCATAATTAACATATTTCTCAAGCAACCTCCTTTGTAGGAAATGTGGTGCCAAAAGCCAGTGTGGTTCTTTCAGTTCCTTGCATAGGGGAGAGACCTGGGCCAAAGCAGCTGCTTGGCAGAGCTGACAGAATCACACTCAAAGCTACCCACAGGTCATGCGTGGCCTTCAGGAATATTTTAACAAGCTGGATATTCAACATTTGGGTCCACCTCCTTCATGGCAAAGTGACAACAGGATGGAGTCACACACAGATCAAGTCTGACTTTCATTTGAAATCAGCAAGTTGCTAAAGGGACTATGGCTAAAAAAAAAAAATCAAAAAAATCAAACTACTCCATATAAAGGTCGCCGAACCCAAAGTAACACATCCTATTTTCTGGTTTTGGATTCAATTAAATTCTGCTTTCTTCCCCTAAAAAAGTGATTCCTGTACATGCAGAGGTTTAAAACCATCCCTAGAGATTTCAATTAAAATCAAACCCAGACTTACCTACAACAGCCTTTGCTTTACCTTCATAAAAGGACCAAGCAAGAGCCAGGGCATCTGTGAGACGTTCTTGTTTCAGAAGGTGGTCGACTCTCTAAAATAACAAGAAATATTGAACGTCAGAACTACAGAAAAGATGATTCCCTCCCCTCTAAGAGCAGCATTTCCCAGCAGTGGGTCACAGCCCCTGACACCAAGGCCACAAGGCACCTCAGAAGCTCTCACCACACTGCAGTACAGCACAGGATCTCAAAGAGATTCTCTCAAATGGACATTTTCTGCTGCACTAAGGAATGTCAGGCCCCAAGACATCAAGTTCCTATGGGAGACATTTTAAGTCAGATGCTTGATGGATGGAGACCCCCAGCAGTATTGACTGTCTGATAAACAAAGGATAAAAATTTTCCATTCCCTATCCTTGCCTCATCACCTGGAGCACAATGAACAACGCTGCCATGCTTTCAGCAAAATGTGTACTCATCCCACCCCCTGTTTTCTCCTGAGCTCACGGTCAGCAAGGACTCAAGCAGATCACAAGTCACAAATATCTCCTGCTTTAAGGAACTTTAACACCCAAGGTCAAGCACCACTGGCCTTGGTATGATAGGTCAGTGTCAAAGAACTGTTTGAGAGAAGGGAGATTCCAGGTCTCAGCCCAGCATTCTGTCCTGCAGCAAGAACCAACTCTCAGCTTCACCCTAATCACCACACACTCAATTCAAACTCTTGGTTAAGTCCCCTATGATAAAGAGGCACAACTGCAACACAGCAGAAACCATACAGTAATTTAGAAAGGGGTTGTCTCAGAGCACAAATTGTGTTTGACTTTTGAATTCCAGGAAAGTCTGTACCTGAAATCATGGATCAGAACAAGACTCTTCATTACAGCTTACTAAACCAAATTCAGTAGTGAACAGCTGCAGACAAAACTAGCAGAGAGATGTGATCTTGGTAACTAAAAGCTCAACAGAGCTCAGCTGTTCATATCCTATTGAAGGTCCTGATACAATGTCACATGAAGGAGTTTATAACCATGGATGAGGACAACAGCCCTAAAGCAATCAAGAGGAAAAATGGTGAAGGTCACTGCTTAAAGGAGAAATATGAGATTACAAAGAAAGTTACCAGATTTCCTTGGGAATCTGCCTTGAAGCTCATTCTTGATTCATTGAAGCCTTTTACATATAGGCATAAGCTGAATTTACTGCTGAAGTTTGCTGATGACCAACTGGCAGCACATGAGGTGAGACAGAAGAAGAGAAAGATACAAGAGATGTGCCCCTGAAGCTGGGAACAGAAGAACGATGCTACCCAACAGCACAAGCAGAAATCAGTCTGGCTACGGGGCACCAGTGAACCTCTAGAGTGCCCAAGTCACTGACATCACGTAGCCAAAGAAACAGAAAAATGAGTTCCAAAGATGCATGAGAAATGACACATCTGGCAGAGACTGTGTAGAAGGGGTGACCCTGTGCATGGCACTTGTAAGATCGTACCCAGAGCAGTGTGTGGCAAACTTTGCCTGTGCCCAGGAAACTGAGCACACAGGACATGCAGAAAACAGGAACTACAAATAAAGAAAGGAATGGGAAAGTCATCTCACAAGAGATGAAAGAGCTCTGCTTAGCCTTGCAGAACAAAGCCTGAGAGAGAACATGCACACCCTGAATAAACAAACTGCAACGTGGTGATGCAGAAAGGAAAACAGCTGTTTGGTTCAAGTGCAAAGTACAACACAGGAACAGACATAAACAGATCACTAAGAACTTTAGTGTGGGCATTGATGGGGTTTCAGCTGTCAGAAATGATGTTCCAAAAAAATCTTCAACCAACAAGGACTTAAAATCCTATGAACTTTCTAGGTAGTCTTTGATGGATTTTATGATGCAGCTCCTGCAAATAGCTGGAGACAAACTTCAGTGCAGCAGGTTCTCTTTCACTCCTGGATGCCTGTGTGGCAGACAGAGGCTTGCATCACACGCCCTTCCTAAGCCATGCACTGCACTAACAGCTGACACAGAGCAAGGCATGATGCTGGGCAGAACAGGGTCTCCATTCAGACTGAAAATTTATGCAAGCAGGAGTCCCAGTGTCCCCATGAAAATCAGTATCCACAGCACTGGCTCTGTGGAGCAGTCAGGGATCCTGAACACAGTGCCCAGAAAATGCCTCACAAATGCTCTCTCCCTCCCTTGAGCTATTTCTAAGCAATTCAAGCCTAAGCTGTACATTTTCCCTCTCAACATACCTCTCTCCAGCTTCGCAATGTCATGACATGAACAGACTAGGAAAGAAAACAGAAACTGAAAGTTATTTACTTGTAGTTGCTTATGCAGCCTGTAGTACCCCACAAACCCACCACAGCACACCAGTACAGATGAACTAAATAAAGCAACCCTCAAGCAGTATAAATTGGAGCCCAGTTTCAGCTACTGTCTTATTTTCTTCTGTTTATTCCCTAGCACATTTATAACAAGGGACAGAGAAGCTTAGGACAGAGGAGATATCAGTAAAGTAAGGCTAAGTTTACCCTGGAGCAGAATGAATCAGGATATTGTGAAACCACAACAGTGTCTTACTCAGCCCATACCTTGGCTAAAACCAAATTATTGCACATTTCCTTCACGCCACAACATAAGTGCACAAAGAACCCATTCCCAATACACATCTCCACAGAAGACAAATTGCCCTTTTCTAGAAGAGCTACCACCAGCAGTGAATTTTATTGAAAAATTCCCCCCACTTACCTTAGTTCCAAGGTAAAAGATCTGACCACCACAGCTGCTGATGGACTGGTAACAAGCTTTCTCTCCAACCAGTGCCTACAGGGAGAAAAATCACATGCAAGTAAAACTGCCTTTTGTTTTTGTAAAACTTCCCAAGCAACAGAAATACGCTTCCAAGATCTTTTGTGACGCAGAAATCAAAATGAGGCTGGAGACAGAACACCACAGATTGCTGGGCAGTAGTAAGTCAAAGGGCTCTGCTGTCATTCCTTCCTACTTGTGAACTCAGCTTCAAGTGCTGCTGAGCTCTGGCTACCCAAAGACATGATGAAGCAGGGCTCTGTGTCTACCCTCAGGTGTCAAAAAGGTTATGGGGGCCCTTTCCTTGCCACCTGCTTCTTCACATATCTTCCTCAAGAGCAGGTGTGTAGGGCACACAGATGGGAAGACACCCATTGAAGTGAGAGTTGCTGCAACAGCACTGACTGCCAGTAACCAGAGCTCCAGTCTGTGGAGTACGGAGTAAAAAATCCTCTTGAATAAAGCACATCAGCTTCTATCCTAGACAGAGTATTCAGAAGCTGGGTACAGGAAGAGCAGTCCCTACAACCTTCAGTGCACAAAAGGAAACATGAGCTGTTAGCTGCCCACATCACCCCCACGTGTGGCTTCTGAGATGCTCCCAAAAGGTTTTTTCCCTCCAGGCTTCCACTTAGGGCCTGTGTTAAACACGCTGCAAACACAAACAGGCCGCCAGTGCCTACCAGGGCCTCGCTGACGTTGCCCCCCGTGGCCAGAGACTTGAAGTGGCTGCTGTTGTAGACCAGCTGAACCTCTGAGATCTCCACAGTCTCCAGCTCCTCCTGAGTCTGCCGGTCGATGACGTGCAGCTTCTCCACGCTGTCCAGCAGCACCGCTGTCCGCGAGTTGATCCACTGCCAAAGCACCAAATTCCACATTTCAGCAATGCATTCTCCACTAGAGCCAAGAAACAGGCTCTGCTTATATCCCTGAGTACCCCTGCTGGGAGTTCTGGGAGGGCCAGGAGCTTTGTTACTACACACAGCCACTGCACAACTGCACACACACAAAGGCAGAGACATGGAGGCTCCTTCTAGAGAGAAATTACATGGGATCTTCACAGAAAACAGCTGTAGACAAATGGCAATCCACCAGAGCTCTTGTCCTCTTGGCACACTGTTTATGCTCCAGCACACTTTCTATCCAGAGGTGTCAAGGCCAAGACAACTACAGCACCTGTTCACAGGTGGTTACCACACTGTGCTGGTTTTCCACAGAGCCCCAAGTTTAAGGACATTTTCAGTTAGTTATCACCAGATAAACACAGCCAAGAGCACAGAACTAAGGGCTACTGAGATACATTTAGAAGAAAACTAGTGCAAAAAAAATGTAACCATTCTGCAGTACTGAGACTTACAGTAAAGTTGATGAGATCATAGTGCAGATGAAGCTGCCTCTGCTTCGTGACATGTATTGCACCAGTGTCATCCCTCTTGACCTACAAGAGAAATCGGACAGGGCTGACTCAGACTCAAAGACTTCCTTCAGTTCAGCCTCTCAGTTCCCAAAGGGCACCACACTGACTCCAGGAGTCTGGAGCTCTCCCCAGACACGCATATGAGCAAGACCAGTTTAAACATGCACCCTTCTCTTTCTCCCCAGTTTTACCAAAAGAGATGAGAGAGGAGAAATAGGATTCAATCCAGACAACACAACACGCGGGTGCTTAAATAAAGCTTAAGGTCCAGCATGACAGCAGAGTTGGGAAATGAACTTAGCACTCCAAAGCCAAAATGTCGCATTTTCAGAAGCCTAGATACTGCTCTCACACTAAAATCAGCATGAAATTGTCTCCAAACAACCATATCTACATGTGTAACTGTTGCAGATCTAAACAGGATGAGCGCCATGCCCTGAAGTCACACACCAACAGGGCTGAAAGCTCTTTTCTTAGTGTTTTATGCAATTTTTTCCCAGACTCATGTTTTAAAGCAAAAACTAAGATGGTGTCTCAAATTAATGTGCTCCCCCTGAAAACAACCCACACTCTTATACCTCCAGTAGAAACACACTGCAAATCAATACTTCTGGAACAGATAAATCTCATGCCCAGGCAAGGGCACCACTGCAGCTAAAGAGCAGTGACCACCAGGCTGGTTTTCCCAAGCCAGTGGGAAGCTGCAGCTGTTCCCAACATGCTCAGATACCACACTGCCACTGAGACAGAGGCTGAATGTGTGGGTGAGATGTGACTACCTGAAGGCAGCACAGAACAGCCCAGGCTCACCAGAAGAAAGTGCACGACGTCTCCTCGGCAGAAGGCAAGCATGGGGTTCACTGAGTTCTGCACAGCCACAAAGTGCCACGCCAGCAGAGGGACACTCGAAGGGTCCATCTGGCACACAAAAAGCACAGCCAGTGGTTAAGGCACACCAGGCACACCCTCAGCTCCAGGACACACGTGGCTCATCAGATGCTTCTCACTGACTGTGCCTTGTACACACAGGGATGTAAAGCAAATTCCTGGCAGCAGTTTGTGCCCTTGGTGCAGCCACATGTTTGGGAGCAATGTGACAAAGTGGACACCCAGACAGAACACCACTGGTGTCCGAGCTGCTTGGGGTAGGTCCAATCCCACATGGATATACAGATTACAACAAGCTGCAGCTTGATACCAGCCTTGTCTCCATTCTCCTAACATAGCATATCCCACATCTGCCCCAGCTGCTTTTCCAAGAAGAATTATACCATTGACTAGTGAAAGTGAATAATCAAGAGTTTAGAAGATTGTTTAATGCTCTAATTCCCCTTCATTCCTGTCCCTGTAATTAAGGGGTCTGTTGTATAGTACTAATCTCCAGTCCAAGGTGACTGTAGCCATAATCAGGTCAACATCCCCTGTGTGGGTGCATCCAGGCTGCAGCAGGAAAGACAAGAAGCTGAGCGGCTTCCTCCTGCTTGAGACAATCAGCATCTTCACAGAGCTGCAGCTGGAAGCAGCCTTCTCACCTCCTCTCTGCCACAGTCTGCACACATCAGACCCACAGATTCTCACTGCAATTCCACAGTGCTGTGGAGGGCAGTGGTACCAAACACCTGTTCCTGATCTCATCTCCTTCCCTCCAAGAAAATGTTTGCAGCCGTAACCCAAAAAGCACCTCTTTGGCTTCATTACTCACACGGCCGTAGGGAAAGGTCATCCACACTTTCAGAGATGGCTTCAGGCCAATAACCAGGATCTTCAAGGAAAGCAACAAGGCAAAATGAAATGTTTGAGTGTACAGCAGAGAACTTCTCCCTTGTGATGTCTCACATCAAGCCTCCTGCAAGCAGCAAGTTACCTTAGTGAGGGAGGCCATGGCCAGCAGTGAATACTGGGTGATAGGATGGTCTCTCAAATCAACCTTTGCATGTAATGGCTCAATACAGCAAACTTCCCCCTTGGAGCCACTGAAGAGACACCGAGACTCGCACGTCCTCACTCCCATAACCCTCCTGCAAAGAGCAGACAGCAGCTTGGTGGCAGCCCAGCAATCTCAGGAGTGATCCTTCACAATTATTCCTTCTAAAAAGTCCCTTGCACAGCTCCAGGGATCACTTCTGATGTGTCACTGGAGGCAATCCCATACAGCTGCTCATATGCTGACAAGAATTCCTTAAGATCTGATCTGACAATAATGTTTGGGAAATTCCTGGACTTGAACAGATTGACTGTCAATCCTTCCTCCTCCTCTTGAAGAGGCCAAGAGGAAAACGAGCAGCTACTGCAGGACAGCTCTCACTAATGAGTCAAGGGAAAGCGAGAGGCAGCACTTTTGTGACAGCTATCAAGAGCCCACAAGGAGTGCCAAATTCTGGACAATACAGTGACACCTGAACAACTAAACCTATTCTTTGGCTACTGCACTGCCACACAGCATCTTGCTTCAGCTGAGAAATTACACTGCAGCCCTAAATTACACCTTCAACATTCAGGCAGTAGCCTTACTGGTTTCAATGGGGTTTTTTCTCCCCAGGATCTAGAAACGATGACCCAGAATTGGTTTCTTGTACTTTCTATGGGTAGAGTTATTGTCTTACTTAAATGACAGTTCAAACACGGAGCCTCCGCTGTCATTGCAAATTGCAAGTGTCGGATCATCTGTGAACTGAGCAGAGAACGAGGTTAAAACGGCCCTAAGAAATAAACTATCAAAAATGGATATAAAAACACACACTGTGGCAGTACCAACAGCACAGAGTACAAGCAGTGCACCTACAGAAAGACACCTTTAACATACTGAGTTGAGGCAATTACTGGGGTGTTTTTATGATGTGAAAAAAAGCAAGGTTTGTGTTTCACCTTCCTTCCCCCAGCAAGCCCTGTTGCCAGATTTTGGTACCAAAGCCCCAGTACTTCCTGCTGCAGCTCAGAACTGCAGCACACCAAAACCTGAGCTGCCTCTAGTAGGGTTCTCAACTTCAAGCCCATGGGTTGGGGCCAGAGCTGCTGGATAGGCTGCAGTTACAGACAGACCCAAATCAGAAACATCCATAACTTCTAATGATGCCAAATAATTCAGACAATAAAGGATCACAGTCTCAGCTGGGGACACTTCTGGAGGTGTTTGCAACCCAAAATCTGTAAGCCCACAAGCATCTGAGGCCATGTAAAAAAAAAAAGCCAGGCACAAAATCAGATACTATTTTCTGTGTATGACAATAACACTATGCTGAACAAGAAGCCATAGATGATTTCTCTTTCAACCCAAAACATTCCCAACAAGCTATTTGAAAAACTGCTGACAGAAGCTACTTTCTACAGTTCAGATTCTTTTAAGTTGAAAGTTGGCAAGTCATGTATCCAGGTCAAAACACTGCAAGTTTTAGAGAAATGTGTTCTAACAACTAATTCTTCATACATTTGGGCATTGGAGAGAGGAGTTATAACAGACAACAACTGTTGTTTGTTACAGTACAACTCACAACCAAAACTATTATGTCAGTATACTCAGTTTCATTTTAAAATAGAATTTCTGCTCATTTTTCTCATCTCTGGATACCACTGCCATAGGAAGCTGAGCTCATCTAAAATCTAAAAGTACTGCACAAGGAAAGTCACCACATCTGACTGAACAAAAGTGGGATAAAAGGAGTACATTTAGTGTTTATTACCTTGATGTGCAAAATGGCTGTTCCTGGGGGGTGGGCATCTGTTATTGACCGCAGCAGCTTCCCACTGGCCAGATCCCACATGGTGATCTGCAAGCAGAGTGTGCTCAGTACACCTTCACTGCCAAGGCCTTCTCTCCATCACCTCATGCATTACAGTACAGCAACAAATTCCTATACTGACATTATCACCCTGGGTTAGGAGGGGTCTCACATCAAAGAAAAGTGACCTGAAATCTGTTCCTGACCTGTTTTTTCAAGCAGTTCACTTGTCTGCTTAGAGCTGACTCCATGTGTTATCTCCACTCTGAATCCTGTCCTTTTGGCCAGCTCTCCCCACTGCCCAATCTCCCTCTCCTCACAGCTCTCTGCCTGATAACATTAAAGAGTGTAAGATAACTTTGTTACCACCCAACAGGTCCAGTGCATTTCTCTCACACAGAATGACTGAACAGCTGAAAACTCCCTGCTAACATCCCTGAGCAAAACTTAAGCATCTCCATGGCTACCATGAACCTTGTCTCTCCTCTCCTCCTGAGCTTGCTCAGTGTCACAAGCCAGGTAGGAGGACAGACCTTGGCTTGTACTTAAAATTCAAGCAATTTCTCAACTAAGAAGCAGGAAGTCCCAAACTACTCACTGCATAACTGCCCAGAAGAGCTGAGATTACAATGTGAATAAAACTTTTTAATAGGAAACAGTACTTCCTTGTGATCCTGTAAATAATCTATCAACACTTCTAGAACATATGTTTCAGAGCTATTGTTCCAAAATGTTTTATCTGAGTATCACTTAAAACTGGCTGCTGTCCTGCATGGATTAAATATTTCCACATGGCCTGCAGCAGGCTGTCATTTAGTTCTACCATAGGCACAGGGTGTGTTTTATCTTCTATGAAGGTGAAAGCCAAAGGAGCAAAGGGAAATTAATGTCAAAAGAAAAAGTAGCCTTTCTTTGTATTCCTCTAAATGTTACCAAGGTAATGTTCACCTATTTTGGTTTAGTTTTGTTAATTTTGTTCAGGAATTGCATTCTCTCCTTTGGTTTTGAGAAGGGCATAAAACTGCAACAGACTAAACCCCTTCTCCCTACATTCAAAGCTGTGCTAGTCCTGTCATACAAGTAAGGCATTAGCAAAAATTAATTTGGGGGTTACATATGAGTTTCAAGAATTTCAAGTCAACAGCACAGTAAAAACCAGCTTTAATTACCATGCACAGACCTCAGAGAGAGACCTAGAAAGACTAAACTGCTTATCTCAGTGAGCCATTGCCCACTTCAGTTTAACAGGAATTATGTCACAATTAATTGAACCCTTTGCTGTATTCTGCATTACTCACTTCCTCCACAGAAAGCTCCCCCAGCAACCTGATTCAGCAGGAATTGGCTGCCCCAAAAAGCTCTGGGCACCCCACACTGCTTCTGAGCACTGACCCAGCCAACACACAGCTACAGACCAAGGGGCTTGGCTTGGAGCTGATGTCACCCCCAGGTCACCTCTCAGGACAGAGCACTGGAGCAGCTCATCCTTTGGGAATTACCTGTCCTTTTGCAAAGCCACACAGCAGCCTGGAGCAGTCATTGTTGATGCTGAGAGCAGAGATGGCGCCGTACTGGGCCCCGACCGCGGTGCTGCCCAGGCACAGCCGCAGAGCCTGGTTCTGATCTGGAGCAGAACAATTGGTAAGGAATTAAAGGAAGAGCAATGGTTAAAATGAACATCATGCAATTATTTACACATACAATTCACCTGGGGTACATTAACCATTCACAGACTTACAGTTAAGTTCTTTTAAAAAGGGGTTTACAAGATGAGAGCTCATGTTAGAACAAAGAGTGGGACACTGTCTTGCAGGGAAATTTTACAAAAATTATTTTTAAAAGTACAAACCAGGGACAGGAAACATAGAAATGCAGAGATATTACATATTGCAAAAGAAACTACCAGAAAAATCAAAGCAGTATCTAGCTTTCCTTTTACTATTCTGCAACGGTGCTTAAGTTGTAGCAATGAAGATAACAGAATATTAATTCTACCTTCCAAGCCCTGTATTTCTGCACTTGAACATCAACTACAAAACCCCAACAGAGGCTTTTAGTAAGTGCAATTTTATGTCATAATTTTATTCTTATTTTGTAATTTTACTCTTTGGTTTTGTTGCTAAAGGCCAGAGGCTGGAAGGAAAAGGCACTTTTGTCTCCAAGCTGCACAGTTAAAACTCCTGATGAGTTCTGGTGCACGCAGCTCTCAGTCTACAAAGGAACTCCCTCCCTGAGCCCCAGGCTGCTGCAAAGGAGATGCCACTGCCTGCAGAACCTCCAGGGGAACTGCACGGCTACAGGGCTGTGCCCTGTCCACTCCTGCACACCACAAACCACGGGCACCTCTGTCTGTGCTGAGTTCTTGGAGGCTCCCACCGTGAGAGACTCACAAGATGCTGCTCTTCAGGAGTTCAGATGAGAACCCTCTGCCTGTCTTTGGTGCACTGCTCTCAAAAGCCAAGAAAAGTGTTCTGGAGCTGCTCGTTCCACCTGCCTCCGCTTTTGAGTGAGGGAGTGGGAAAAGATGCTTTGTAAGAACTGCTGGAATGAAGCCTACAGGCATCTGAAATACATCAGGAGCACCACAGTAACACTGTGCAGGATTCACCTAGAGCAATGAAGGGAAAGGACTGGATCAAGGAAACAGAGCTGAGCACTAGAAACGGCCTGAAAGATGCACCCAAGGCATGGGACACATTTCTCCAAGCTGCAGCACTGCCAGGAGTGTGCTGGCTGTTGACACAGAGTATGGATGTATCCTGCATTTCTTGCCCAAAGTGATGCATTTATCAGTCTGCACAGACAGATGAGAGTGGGAGCCACCTTTCAAATCCTACCTGTACAAAGAGGCGTGAGTGGAGTTCAGAAACAAACACCAGCAAGAACAACAGCTGAACTCCTGGATTACTCTAAAGCACTGCTCAGGGTGAGGAGAGAACATCCTTGGCCATCTACTAGGACACACCTTGACATCACTGTGACAGGGGTGATCATCACATAGATCAGAACAGGTCAAAGAAAAAGAAGACCAATCAAGAAAGATTTTCATGGAAGTTCTGAGAAAACAGAGCTACAGCTGGAAAACAAGTTTCACAGAGAGATATTCTCCAAATGGTGTCAAGGTCCAAAAAAATAATTCCTGTTCCAGTGGCCTAGAAATGCAGTTCATTTACAAAAATACCACCTGCTAATCATAAAAATCAGTTTGAAAAGAGGGGAATACTGCAGCTCTTTATATTAAAGGTGAATGACTTCTTCATTCATGGAAGTACTTCCACTTCAGCTTAAGCCTGCCAGTGAGTCAATTAATAACCTGCTTCCTTTCATGCATGAGAAAGGAGAATCTTCCACAGCTGTCCCTGGAAACGTTTTACATCTTTGTATGTATCCCCACAGGAACTTTCAAAAGCCACTTTCTTTTTCCCTCACCTGCAATGTCAATTCAAAACAAACAAGACTCCTATTGTATCCCAAAAGCAAGTGATTTGTATGACCAATCCAGTACTTGTTCTTGTTTCCAGACAGTCAAAAGATGACACACAAGTAAAAAACATCAGATAATTTTTTTAAAAAGAAAAAAAAAACTATAATATGGATAAAATTGCTTCCAAGGCAAAGCAAGATCAAAGAATCAATGAGCTTCTACTAATAAGCTGGTAAAGTAATATAAACAGACAAAAGCAAAAGGTTATAAAAGCTGATCTGAAGATTTTCCAGATTTATATAATCAGTTTGGACATAAGGCACATTTAGGATTAAACAAAAAAAGCTTTTGTCAAATGCTTGAAATAAAGGTAGCTATCAATTGTCAAAAAATGTTTTTATTTTTCAATTTACATAAGGCAATCTGAAAATTTTCGGGCAGTAATTGTGTTGCTCTCAGAGTCTGAAGTCAAAATGAGATGGCACTTAGACACAATTCTGCATGTACAGAATAAAGACAGGTTTGTGAATGTGAAAGAAGTGATTTTCCAGACCAAAGAAATGTGCATGGCACTGCAGAAGTTGCTACTGCTCAGATCACCAGGTTTGCATCAAGATCTTTTCCTTACACCCTGATTTGCCTGAGTTTGAAAGGAAAAATCTGCTTGATTTCCTGCAGAATTACTGACACTACTGATTTTCTTAGGCACAGTGCCAGGAAATGCTCTGGGTGGATGATGATCTCATGAAGAGCCCCAAAACACCACCTTCACAAGCAGCTGTGGATCTGCTGCCCTAGGACGTTATAAAAATCACATTTACCTGCTCCTCTGCTGTCCCTGCCTGGAGAATTTGGGAGTGTGCAGTGCACTTGCACTCGCTAAGCAACTCCCAGCAGCACCATCCACTGAGAGGTTCCTGCAGTGCCCCTGGAATCCTGGCACAGACAACATGCAGCCTGGGCAGCACAGGGGCTGGTCATGCAGGGACATGCACACAGCAGGTACTGTACCTTTGCCTTTCAGTCCACACAGAAAGGGCCAAAAGAGGAGAGAAAAAGCCAGAAATCAGTATAAAAGGAAGGAGCGAAGCAATGAACAGCACATATGTGACAATCTCCAAAGACAGAGAACCTTCAGATTTTGCTGAGTGTTTCCTTTGGTTAATGTTTCCCCTTCTGATTTATTCAAGAAATGATGCTGTGGTGGTCAGTGTTCTAAAACCAAGCAGTTTAAAAAGTGAGTTTATAAATTTGAACTTCGTTGCATTGAAGACCAAAAAATAGAAATCTGAGAGGAAATAAAACGGGAAGTTCACAGTAATATAACCAGTAAAAATGTTTTCACCCACTTACCACCACCCAGTAAATCAACTCCCTATTAATTTTTAAAAAAGACCCCCAAAATCTAGTTTTAATGCTGTCATACCTCAACAAAGACTCAGGACACTCACTGTAAGTTTTACAACCACGAGAGAAAATAAAAATAAAATAGTCGTACCACACTAATCAAAACAAAGTTTCGCTGTACAGAATTCTTTTGTCTGGAACAAGGCTTTATGAAAAATGACACATTTCATTGAGCTGTGTTTAAGTCCTAGTTTTTAAGTAGTGTAAAACCTCTTTGCTCTTCTGGAAAAATGGATAAAGAAAATGTCCAAAGAGTGTTTGTGTATTGCTGTAGGCTTGCTGGGAGAGCACTGCTCCACTCCAGCTGGCAATCCTCAAGCTAAGCCATGGCACACAGCATAATTGCTCATTTGCACAACATTCACAACTCCAAACAAGTTTCAGAAAAATTTGGGAAAAAAGATGGCCCTCCTTTACAGCAAAAATGAAAAATAAAACCCCCCAAGCGAGCACAGCCCTAGAAACAAGCTAAGGTCACTGTCCTAAGGCATAAAAAACCTGTCACCATCCAAATGTGGCAAGCAAGCATCAAACAGCAGATAAACTACCTGAAAGACAGGTAAAAACTGAGAGCACCAACCCTTCCCATTAATGTCAGAGCATGTAACAAGCAGCAAATCCCAGAAATGGCAGACGGAGAGGTTTGGATGGGTCAGGAGGATTCTTCCCCCTGCCAGACGATGTGGCCCTGGAGCAGGTACCAGAGGAGGTTATCTCCAGGCCTCCAGACATCCCTTCCCACCACCTCTTGTGCAACACTTCCAGGGTGTCAGACTTGGCATCCAATCCAACACTAACCCAGAAGAAAAGTTTGCTTTTCAGTATTACACATGCAGGCTGAGAACTGTCCTGTGACAATATTTCAGGAGTCAACAGATACACTCAAAAAAGCAGAATGAAAGTTTCCTGAATCTTCTATAAGGACAGAGCAGATGAGTCATGGGTACAGCTGGACTTAGGAGGAGAGACAAATTAGCTGAAGTCAAATATATGAAAAAAAAAAAGTTAAAAAATGTGTTAGTGACAAAACAATTCAGAGAAATTCGTAAAACCAGAAAATGGACCTACATTTTTGCAGGCAAAAAAGGTTTTACATTCCCAGTGTACAGTATAAACCCTGCACACACCTTACAAACCTTCAGGGAGCTAAGTCTGACCCTAACTTACACATCTAGAAAAAAAAAAGTACAGATATTGACTGGTCTACAGACATAAACTCTTGGTCTAAATTTCAGAATAAACCTGAGCCAGATCTCCAGTCCTCTCTTTGCACACAACAAAACCTTCTACAGCCACATCCTGCCAGGATTTCTCTCTCTTTGGATAGATCTGAGAGCACTGGGGTCAATGCCCAAGTTTTAGTTAGAGAAGTGAAAGAATTCAGCAGAGAATGAGTGGCCAGGAAACATTCTGAAACAAACCTGGATGCTGTACTTCCATTCCTTATCACATTTAAACTACAGCACAGACTCCTGGAGTCACTTCAGCTGGAAGGGAGCTGTGCATGGAGGTCTCTGCCCAGTTCTGCTGCTCCCAGCAAGCTCAGAGAGAGCAGCCAGCTCAAGGCCTTGCTGAGTTTTGAACATCCCCAAGCCAAGAGACTGCACAGCCTGTGTCAACTCTTATCTAATGCTTCAACACCTTCAGGATGAAAACCTACACCAGAGCTTCCCTCAGTGCAGTTTGGTTCACTGCCCCTTACCCAGCACCATGGACCTTTGGGAGGGATCTGAGGCTCTTTTCACTCCACCTTTCCTTCAGGGAGCAGAATTGTTTCAATACTGGGTTAAGCAAGCAGCATCAAATAGTTTCATTTCTAAATACCCAGCAAGGTGAGTCTTGCACTGTCACAGTCTTTTCCACCCCTCTGGAGTACCCTGTCCCCCACAACTTTTGGTCTCCAAGGATTTCAACCAACTTCAATAAATATACTGAAATTTCCAAACTGGTTAAGAATTGGGTGCTGCATAGACAAAAGGCACAAAACCTGAATGTGACTGGGAACAGTTCAGGAGCTGTTCTGACCCAGCTGGTAAGCTGGGCAAGCAGAGGCACGAGCTCATAAAACCTTGAGTGAGTTTGGGGATAAGATGAAGAACAGAGTGACAGAATGAAAAGCTGACACCTGTTCTGTCATAGGGCAGAAGATTATTGCTGATGATGGCTGTATACAGGTTCTGGTTTCTTCCATGTGAAAACAGAGTATTTTCTATCCAAACATAGGCTTTTTAGACAATTCACACAGAGCTAAATTTCTCTATATCAAAGTGCCAAACCCCAACAATGCAGAAGAATCATGAATAAGGATGACAAACATTACTTCTGCTTCATTTCTTTACTGAAAGAAAAACACATTTAGCACAAACAACATCACAGAAGAAATCCAGCCTGCAGTTATAAATCAGGCTGGGGTTTTTTGGCTTGTGTTTGCATTTTTTTAAGATCCTTGAAATGGAAAAAAAAACTTCACACTTTATTTTTAACTTACCAAATATCAGTGCTAGCCCATGGGAAGTCCCCACTGCTATCAGATTTGATGCTGCCTGAAAGAGTCACGCAGGAAGATTGAAAGCAGAAGAATCAACATTCATAAATCCACCACTTATTGTCAAAAGGGGAGGATTTCAAGGGTTATAACTTTTTCAATGTATAAGTGACAAGCACAATTCCTGCATGAAGACAGACAGGTACTGTTACACAGATTGTCCCATGATCAAAGGGCTGCTTTTTCCTCTGCTGTTTGAAATTCAAATGCTCAGAGTGGTACCCACAGCAAAATGTTATCTCTCCAAAGTCAGTCTCATTCTTTTGGTGTAGCTGTTGAGCATAAATACTTGGGATTTTATCCTAAATCAGCTGCTACTTCCACATCTGAACTCTTCTAAAACCCTGGCCAGTGCTGGTCCCCTGAAGAGCAGTCTACAGCAAGCCAGAGACTCCAACTACTTTCCATGGGGAATTAAACAAATCCTATTAAACACATCCTCCAAGATCCTACTGCACTTGCAAACCTGCACTCAGTGAAATAAAACTTAATAGAAATCACATAATGCTGCAGATGTATTCACCTTGTTCTACTTTTTATTTCTTAACAAGTCTAAGTCAGATTAAAAAAATTCAAATGCCTTGATGTCTGGATGTGTAAGAACAGATTTTTATTCTATGTACATATCAGTCACAGCATGTTTCCATTTTGCTGTGCAGCCTTTTGCCTTAGAAGTGACTACTTTTTCCTTTTCTTTATTAAACAAAAATATATTTTCTTATGGGCTGCTGGTGCTACAGTCGAAGTGACTGAGCACATCTTCAGTTCCTTTGTAAAACATTAAAACTCACTTCACAAGGGCAAAACAAATATGGACTCTATTTCACCTCACTAAAATGCTTCTCATTTACTACAGGCAGTTTCACTTCTGACATATTCAGACATAATTAGCATGCTTGACTTCAACAACTTTGATCAAATTGCTAAGCAGGAGTATCCTTCAGACAGCCTTTTAGTTCAAATTTCACACAGAGAGACACAGAGATTTTGAACCCATCACTTGGAGCACTCCAGTTTAAGTTTCTATAAAAAATTGTTAGGAGTCAAAGCAGTAACTGGCAAAGAAGAAACAATCAGGGAAATTCAGTGAGCTCAACAGATGGGGACAGGTCAAGTGCTCAGCTAAGGAGCCCTGGTGATGATATAAAAAAGGGAGGGCGTGGAGCTCCATCAGCAGAGGGGCAGCTGGACAGTGAAAAAAGGCTGGACTCTGCCCCCAGGGAGCTTTCATACTGCTCCTCCCACTCCTCACACTCAAGAAGTCCAGGAGATGTATTTATCAGCTGTCTTAAACTACTGCTTTAACAAATTGGCATAAAAATTAAATATACAGTCCTCAAAAACTGTGAGAGTACTTACAATTGCAGTGGGCAAGCCAGCATCCACTTTGTCCTGGGGAAACAGGAGAAGCCATGAGTGAGAGACACAACTCCCAGACTGTGCATGTCTAATAATCAGCACTACACACACAGAAAAATCAACACCAGCTGCATTTGAATGGTCCCACCAGGGCAGACAGAGCTGAGGGAACCACTGGCTAGAAACACCCAGAAACAGAGAGGAAGCTGAACATCCTCTAATTCCATGTGAATTAGATTACTGTGCTCTTCTCAAAGAGCCACGTGCCTTGCAGGCATTGAGCAAACCCAGTTGCAGCACCTTCAAGCACACGTTCATGTTAAATGAACACTTCCCACCAAGTCTCTGACATCCAACAACACAAACCAGTGCTGGAAGTGACCCACCACATCACTGCTGCAGCCAGCCAGCTAAACCCTGGTTCTCTGCTGCCCAGGGACTACTGGTTAGGAGTTTATGTCCCTGACACGGTGTCACACAGAACTAACAGTAGGGGCAGGCAGGAGATCAGACACACACCCCCACACAGACCAAAAGAGTTTCAAATTCTTCTTGGTGGAGGTTCCCAGAAGGTGACACTTACTGCTGCAGACACTATTTGGGCAGAAATTCCTTTCAGGAGCGAGAGCCGTATCACTGACCCATGGAGTGAGAGAGAATCTGGGAGTTTTTTCTTCCTAAGGAAGTAAGAAATGAACCAAAAAGCATTAGAGCAGAATAAAAGCTTGGAACTTTGCCTAACCCACAGCTAAGCCTGCAGGTAAATTCTGCATACACCTGGAACTCATGCAGTTTCCATTCTTCTTCTTGGGGCCACAGAATGAGATAAGACATGAGATAATCAGCAAAGCCTGCTCTGCCCCGCTGTGCCTGCACACAATTTGGTTTTAACTCATCTCCTGGAGTAAAAAAAAGTAGTTCTTCAAACAAATGGTCAGTTTCAAGCACATATTTGCAAGCCTTAGAATTCATTAATACATCCTGAAAGCAACACTTCAGCTTTTTCACTGAGTGAGGAAGTTTCAGACTGTAAAGGTATCTACAGAAAATACACAATTGGAAAAGGCTCATTAGCAGAACACAGACCCCTAGGAAAACTGGGTGTATGGTAAAGAACAGCCTTCAATTAATACACAGCTCACCTGATGTGAAATCTTAAGTGCTTCTGTTTACGGAGAAAATATCTTTAAAATCTAACCAGTGCACGAGCAGTTATTTCAAAAGAGCACTGGTAAACAAACTCTAGCATGAAGGACAGGGAAATTCCCCAGCACAGCTGCAATTTTGTTGCCAAGCTCACACCACCAGAGAGCCAAATTCCCAAAACTACCAGGGAAACATCGGGTTCTTCTCTCGCCAGAGGTGCACAAACAAGCAGCTCCCACAGAGGTTCATCCGAAGTGTTGTCAGTAGCTGCTGTTATGGCTAAGGACCCATAACCATGGCAACCAGCCTTACCCAAAGGTGACAGGAACACCTCCAGGTTTTTCTGCATACTCTGTACTGCAAGAAGTTTAAGCCACTCCAGGTAACACTTCTCTCACTACAAACCATCTTATTTGAAACAAGAAGGGACAGAGAGTCTGTACACCACTGTATGGCTACACAAACCATCAGACTTCAGAGTGTTTATGTCCTGTGCAACCTCTCATGGCACCGGAGGTGGCCGTGGGAGTGGCTCAGGCCATCATTGGGGTAATTAACAACACAAGTCAGCAGTATTAAAGCTAATTATCACACTTTAGATGTCAACGTTAGCAGTCCACTCACAGGAGTGACAGCAGTTGCCTTTCCCAAATAACCATCAGCTGCTTACAGACTAGGTCAGACACCCCTGTGAAACATTTTCTTTAGAGTCATCATGGTTCAGTGCTTTAAAGATTCCGTTAAAATTTGAAGAAGTTTAAACACTTCATCTCCCATAAAATGCCTTTATTGCTCAAACAGGCCAGCCCTCAGTGCAACTACAAATCCCACCTTTGCCTATGTGATCCCGGAGGAGTAACAGAGTTCTGTGAAAAAAGGAGGATTTGTTTCTAGTGGGTGTAAGCAGCATCCCTCACAAACCTCCCAGGGCATGAGGCTGCAGTACCTTTTCAGGTGTGTCCTGTCCCCGCTGTCAGAGCTGGCCACAGAGGAGGTGTCATAGGAGTGTGTGTCCGTGTTATCAACGTTCAAGAGAAAGGGATCCTCCAAGATGAAAGACTCTTCTTCATCATCAGTCTGGAGGGCGAGAATCACCACAGCTTGCTGAACGTTCAAAACACACAACAGCACAACAGAAACACTGGCAAAGCAGCATCAATTCAGCAGGGAAATGGAGAAGGAGAGGACAGGAGAGCCTCATCTTGAAAAGCCAGAACTGTTTATTCCTGTACTGGGCTGATTCTGTGGAAGACCCAGTTTCCAGAATTCACAGTAATCACAGAAGTGGGCTGGAGAAAAAGTCAACTAACCTTTCTTGCCCAAATATTATCTACTCCATCAAAACTTTAAGTCACTTTGAACAGAGCTGTTCCCAAGTCTCCAGATGGCCAAGAGAAGGCCTAGAATTATCATCATTTACTCCAGCAATTCATCAGGTGGCACTAAGAGCCCAGCAGCCCCTCCAGCTGCCACAAGGGTTGATTTTGCTCTTTTCTGAGCTCTTCCGTTTGCAATCTCTCTCTCCTTTCAGCCTTAGCCTGGAATTTTTTATTACAGTTTTTCAAAGAGCCATTCTCCCTGATGTGTTCTAAATCCAGAGCAGCTCCCGTTGTTCTCTCAGAGGGAGAGAACACAGAGGCAGAGGATGCAAACACAACCCCCCACAGCTGATGCCAAACCAGCAGGGAGCAGAGCAGCTGCCCCTCATTTCTCCTACACCTGGCAGGCCGGTGCACATTAAGCATCTCCTTCTGAACTGCAGCTGTTTGTCTTTTTGGCTCAGACAGGTTCTCTGCTAAAACCCTTTTCAGATGATGTTTTGCCAGTCATTCCCACTCTACATTTACTGAGATACTGCAAAAAGACTTTGCACTGAACTGTATTTTCTCCATGACTACCTCTCAAGTTTAAGACTTGGAATCTACTCCTCTGACATGGATGTCACTGCATGTCCTTGTGGTTTGAGATCACCCAAATTTACTAAACTTCCTCTACCCAAGGCACCAGCAGAAACAGGACATAGCTACCCCGACTACTACTACTCTTGTTTCTAGACTGTTTGGGACACCTTATACCTGTGCTTTTAATGCAGGTTTTTGAAAGAACTGTCACTCCTGTCAGGTTCCTTTCCCCTTTAGACCAGCTTCCTAGCAATCCAGCCACCAATCTCCTCATTTTGTTAAAAAGCTTGTTTTCCTGGAGTTTATCTTCACTTCTATGACCTTCTTTGCATTTCTAAGGA
This sequence comes from Orthonyx spaldingii, assembly GCA_013397795.1. Classification (NCBI taxonomy): domain Eukaryota; kingdom Metazoa; phylum Chordata; class Aves; order Passeriformes; family Orthonychidae; genus Orthonyx; species Orthonyx spaldingii. Next base: position 953,387 of record VZTJ01001390.1, read on the forward strand.
TTGTGCACTCACACAGCTACTGCAGAAATACACTGATTGGATACAAGTGAGACAGAGGCAGATCTCCCCTGCAAGGTACCACCGGATGCTGAGACTGTTCACTGCTCCTGCCAGAGAGCTACATGTGAAAGGAGGGACACAAATAAGGCTGTGAAGAATCTAGTTCTCATATTCCCCCACAATTTCAGAACTACCCTAAATATTCTGCAATTACTTGTAGCTAAAAAAAGCTGTTTGGTGACCCTGACCTTTAACAGGCTGTTTAGACTTCAGGTGACTCTCCAGATCTGCAGATGAATGCACTTAGACTCAATGAAAACCTTTTATGCTGCAGCTGTGGATATTTTAATTGAAAAAAACCCCAAAATTCCATATCACACATTGTAGAGCAATTACTCCACTAAGCATATACTTCCTAGCTATCAGCATCAGGAAAACATGAAGTTCTACAAATCTGTTTTCCAGGAAAAACACGGTAGGAGTAGAGAAAAAGGAGTATTTGCTGCCTCACCTGACCTCCCCCCACCTGGTGGATCACTCACCTCATTTAGGATGCTCTCCAGCGTTGGAGGGGTATCAACTTGAGGAATGTCGAATTCTTTGTCATCAATCTGTACATCAGAAACCACAGCCTGAGTTTAGGCTGCCTACTCTGCCTTCCAAACGGTAATTAAAGCTACACAGAAAGCAGCTATGCACTCACTCCTCTGCCCGGAAAGGCAGGCGAGAGCTCCGAGGGCAGGGGCACACAGAGTTTCACCTGGCTGAGTGAGGATAAGATTTCCTTCTTGGAGGCTGTGTGAGACTTATTTCCAGAGACAGCCATAGAACACTTTTGCTGCTCTGAGAATGAATGCGCTATCGCACGATAAAGTGTTTTGCAGCAAGAGAGAAATTAAATGACTGACTCTGTACCTGCTACATCAGGCACCCGCCATATAGAACTTTGGGGATTGTTGGGAGTTTTTCCTATATACGGTGAAGAATGTGAAATTTATGTAAACGACAGGGACCCATGTCACTATATGGGCACTAGCATAAATCAGCGTGGAACCCCCTCGCCGACCATCCCTCCGGGGTGTCTGAGGGGATCTGCCAACCCTGGCTGACAAGTGTCTGTGTGAGGGACCCGACCGTCCCTCCCGGGTGTCTGAGGGGATCCGCCACTCTCTCTGACAGGTGTCTGTGTGAGGGACCCGACCGTCCCTCCCGGGTGTCTGAGGCGTCCTGCCAGCCCTGTCAGCCCTGTCTGTGTGAGGGACCCGACCGTCCCTCCCGGGTGCCTGAGGGGACCCGCCGACCCTCTCTGACAGGTGTCTGAGGGGCCCTCCCCTCCCTCCCGGGCGTGCGAAGGGA
>VZTJ01001390.1:954785-997078 GCA_013397795.1 Orthonyx spaldingii
GCCCGGCGGGAGGCGCTCGGGCGGGCGCAGCCCCCGCGGCCCGGCCGTGCTGCCTCCGCGCCGCTTCGGGACGCACCAGCTCGCTGCGAGAGTCCAGCTCACGGTCGAGCTCGGCCACGCTCAGCCGGTGCGCGGGCAGCTCCGGGCACGGCTCGGGCTCCGCGGGCTCCGGGGCCGCGGCCATGGCCGGGCCGGTTCCGCCGGGACTCGAACCCGCGGCCGAGCCCCCTCCCCGCGCAGCCGCAGCGCGGCGGGGCCGCCCCCGCCCGGCCTTAAAGGGGCCGCGCGCCGCCGCCGGGACACCAAGGGCACGGAGCCGGTGCTGCTGCCGCCACTCGAAAATCTTTCATTTATTGAAAAAGCTCGCATCCCCTCCACGACTGCCGTTGTCTCGACCCCGGTCGCCCATGGGTGCGTCAGCCTTCGAGGGAAGGAAATGGACAAAATTAACAACAGGCGCAGAAAGGAGAGGCACAGACCAACACCCCTCACGCCCCTTCAGCCCGTGGTGCTTCAACTAAAGCTAGGAGGGTTTTGCTTCGATTCCCAGCATTCTGGAGCCCAAGGTGTGGTGTGCACAGGGCCAGAATGCAGCATTGTCCCAGCAAAGCCAAGAAGCAAAAGCCTTTCTCTTTTAGGAGAAGAAGCAAAAGCCTTTGGGAATTCATGGCTAATTTTAGACAAGGCAGGAGATGGTGTAACCAGATTTGGAGCCCAATCATCTGTGTTTTCTTTTAAAAACCACCTGGAAACGGCAAGCCATGAGAGGTCTCCAAGAGTCCTTGCCAGGCCAGAAGGCAGAGAGGGTCAAATGTGAGATAAAACACATTGGAAGGATAAATACCCAGTTTCACAATGCCAGACACCCAGACTATGCTGGGCTCTTGTTTGTGTTTCAAGGTGACCCTCCCCTGTGTGCTGATCTGTGCCCAGGTGGAGGAATGGCCCCTCTGATGTCCCAGCAGCAGCTGAATCCCTGCTGAAGGTTCCAGCTTTTAAAGGCTCCAACTCGAGGCACGGAGAACATCCTACACCTGTGCCGGCCTTACCTGTTTGTCCTTCCCGTTGTTCCTCGTGAAGGGCAGCCGTGCTTCCCTGCTCTCTGGAGAAGGCTCTGTCCAGCCCCTAGCAGCAAGAGCAGGTGGATGAGCCAGGAACATCCCACACCTGCCCTCCAGGTGAGCCTGTACCACGCAGGGCCCCAAATCCCACCTCCCCCTGAGCAGGAACAGCCCTCCTGCTGTCCTGGGCCAGCTCAGCTCAGCAGGGACAGCACAGGATCTGCCCATCCAGGGTCACCTGCTGAACTCTCAGTCAGTGGACAGCAAAAGCTGGGGGGAAAGCATGCCCAGGAACAGGCCAGCCAACATCAGCAGAGCTGCAGGCTTCAGAGGTGCCTTGAGAGCAGCAGGTCACACACAGGGAAGGCAGTTTTGCTCCTCAGAAATGTCATTACTTTACACCACACACACAAAGCCAGTCCCTGTGGTAGTGGCTTAGGAGCTTGGCTGAGCAGGGCAGGGGACTTTTTGCAAGGAGGGGGCTCTGCTTTAGAGCTATGCTGGCCCTGGGGAACTGAACCTCTCCTCTTGCATGCACAGCTACAGGTGTTTGAGGCTTTAGTGACCCATTACCACCACAGGCTCTCCTCCACGTTCCAAACCCTTCCTTTCCCTGGCCAGCTGTTCCAGGATGGTCTTCTGCAGCAATGGTGCATCTGCTCCTCTTACAACAGCCACTAATTCTCCTCCCTGGAAGGTGTGGAAAGGAAATCAGTCAGCAAGTGCTCAGGCTGTGCTCTCTGGGCTTTGCAATTCCCCACAGCAGCACATCACCCACACTCTATGTACCAGGCCCTCCTCCCCTCAGAGCTGCTCTGCTCCACAGCAAGAGGGAAACCTTGCAACAACCTTCTTTGAGCTTCCTCATCAGTCTCAGGATGAAGCAAAGCAGCCTGTGAGAGGAGTGAGGTCCTGCAGGAGTAGCAGGCTGAGCCTGAAGACTCCACAGGGCAGCACACTGGCTGTATAGTCATATCTGCACAGCATTTGATCACCAGCAGATACAGAGCAAATAAAATTATCCCATCACACATTAATGAAATAAAACATCCTTCCAAAAGGACCGTTGTTCCCACCAGCAGGTCATGTTTATTGCTATGCAACTATGGGGAAAATATTTTCACTCACTCTATAAAAGAGAAAGACAGGCTTGCATTGTCCTCTGTATTCTTCCAGAGCATCAATGGAATCAACTTCAGCCTAAAAGGAATGTAAAATAAAATAGGTGTTTCCACAAAAGCCTTTTTGCTCTGGAGGGATGCACAGGCAAGTGCCTGGACTCAGACACCCTCAGCAGGCTGGTACCCACCCCACGCACAGGAAAACACCTCTGGGTCCCAGACTTAGGGGACAAAGTGACACTGGTCAGAGCCAGGGCCACAGCCAGCTCACAGCTCAGTTCCAGTGCCTGAGAAGCAGGTAGATGTCACCTGCAGGAGCTGGAACAGCACTCCTGGGGGACAGGGATGTCTATTCCCAGCAGCTTGCCTGGGTGAGTCCCAGAGAAAAAGCCTGAAAAGTGAATTCAGGGCTCCTGCCCACGAGGACTGAGAGAAGTGCCAGGAGGAGCTGCAGTGGCAGCAGAGGCAGGAGGGCTGAGCCATGAGAAACCTCACTGCCCTGGGCTCTGTGCACAGGGCAGAGCTGCCTCCAGCCAGGAAAGGTCCCCGAGCACGGAGTCAGGCGTGGCTGAGGCAGGGAGGGGCTTGGGAAGGGCTCCAGCCCCGGCGCAGGGCAGGGCTGCTCTCAGTGGTACAGGAGGTTGCTCAAGGCTGTGTCCGTCTTGAGCTTCTCCAAGAACCAGCTCTGCACAGCACTCTGGGAACTTGTCCCAGCGTCCTACACTCCCACCTGAATACTTTTCCCTTCTGTTTACTTGGACCTTTCCCTGCTGCAACTTATCCCATTATCTCTTGTCCTGTTGCTGTGTTCCCCTGAGAGACATCAGTCTCTGCCTTCTCCGTCCTCCCCCCACTGGACATCTGTCCCTTTTCCTCTCCAGGGTGACCAAATCCAGCTCCTTCAGCCTCTCCCTGTACATCAGAGGGAATGTGTTAATGACTCTGTCTAATGTTACTTGCTTAATTAGAAATCTGGAAAGCACAGAGCTGTTGAAGCCTGAAAATTCTCAATTATATGAATTCTTACAGATATACCCAAGCCCCTGTACGTGGCAGGTTCACTCCCAGCAGCTGCAACTCCTGCACTATGGTTTGGGCTAAATATTGGTGATAGATTTCAGCCCTTAGACCTCACCTGATTTCAGGGGACTGGGTACTTCAAGCAGTGCCAAATGAGATCTTACCACAGCAAAATGCAGGAGATTACTGCCAACTTCATTCCTGATTTTTTGGAACAGATTCACTACTGGTTTGCATGGGCCACACCAGGCTTGAAACACATCGACAACTGCAGGCAGGAAAATGAGTCAGAATGAGGTAAAAATGGGTCAGTTTAGACACAGACCAACAGACCATGTGCTAGAAGGGCTGGATTCAGCTCTGAACTGGAAAGCCTTGCAAGGTGTGAAATGCTGCATCAGAGGACGGAATTACATTATAAAATAACAAGCTGAGAATGATGTGGAGGAGTCTTAAGTAGAAATATGGACATGGCTGTGACCTTGGAGGTAGCAGATTCCCCAGGGAAACCTGCTGCACAGAGATAGAGCACATGAGGTTTTCCCAAGAACCTTGGGAGCCAGGGCTGTTCCTTGTGCTGGGGACAGTCCTGTTCCAGGCAGTGGAGACTGGGCACTCCAGCAGCTCCTGGACCAGCCCTGCTTGGGCTGCATGATGACTGTGCCACATAAATGAAGAGGACTACAACCTCCTGCTGGTCTCACCTCAGAGTATTTTTTTCTTCCATTCAAGGCAGGGGAATGGGGAGACTGACTAAACATCCTTAACACTAATAATTCCTAATAGTCCTGGTGTCCTTTCAACACACAACAAGAGCAATTCAGTGCTGATAAAACCCTTACCAATGAGTCCTTTGAGACACAGCATTTCTTCCCAAAGCTCCTGGCTAGTGATGTTAATCTGTGTGGAAAATTGAAAAACCCAGTAAAAGCCACAGTAAGTCATCAGGGACTACCCAGTTGCTGCAAACATATTGACAAATCACTCCAAGGGGACACACCTGTCTGAAGAGGCATTACCTGAGCACTCAGGAAACTCCTCTGACTGTGATTCTCTCACCTCTGACCGGATCAGGATGTCTCAAGATCCAAGGAAAGGCAGAGGGAAAGGGCAGCAGCATCCAGCCAAGGGCAGGTCCTCCCCTGTTTAGTGGCACTGCTGGGACAGTGGCTGCCTGGGGGTCCCAGACTCAGTTTGCAGAGAGTTGTTCTGGTCCCCACACCGGGACCCCAGATCCACAGCCCCTTGTCAGGATCTGCATCTGCCTGCCCAGGGCTCCAGCTGAACCACTCCTCGTTCAGGCCCAGTCCTCACAGGGTTTATGAACCACCTGATTCTCCAGCAGCAGCTTCTCACCTTGCCTGCACACAAACTCTACTACTTTGAGCTGTTCCAGTCTTGATAAACTAAACTAGTAAATACACAGCTTGCATGATGTGTGGGCACTAGAGGGGGGTCTGAACTGAGCATGTTCTTACCTGAATTCCCAGCAGCTACCTAAAGACTTCCAAAGCACAGTGAGCAGAGAACACAAAGCTCTAGGCTGGGAGGGGCCTGTGGAGTCCTTCACCTAATCCCCTGCTCAAAACTCAGTGTTAGATCAGCTTGCTCAGGGATTGACCCTGTCAAGGATGCCCTAGACCATTCCATATGCTGCACCACCCACTCTATTATCCCACACTCCCAGTACTGTTATTAGAAAGGATATAATCCTTAGCATCTGCCCCATCTTACAGGACTTGCCCTTCTGTATGTACTCAGAAAAACACAGCAAGTTAAAATAAAAAAGACTTCTTGAGAAATGCAAGATCTGGTTTTGTTCATCCTGAACAATGAAAATTCCTAATTCCTTCCTCAGTGGGTATGATCAGCTCCAGCTGGAAGACAGGAAGTTGCATCAAGGCCAGCTATTTCACAATAATTAACACCAATGGGCATTAAAGGGCTGCTAAAATCTCACAGCCAAGAATTCCAAGAGTGGAAACACCAGTGCAACTGAAATGGCCTCTCCCAGGTGTTCAGAGCTGTGTCACTGGGGGTCACACACGGCAGTTTTTCCAGGGCCTGGTCTCCCTCAGGGAACAGGGAGCTGCTCAGACACCTCCGTTCATTCTCCTGTTCAGCACATGACCCCAAGCTTAGTGTTTTCAGAGAACACCTGCAGAACTACTAAATGTAATTATTCCTAGTGCTGGGACCACCCTCAGAGTGTTTCACAGAATGCTAATGAGTCCAAATGATTTATGACAGTAATTTGTGATAACGAATTTGGCCATGAGTTCAACTGCTGGACTCAAGTACTGCTGGCACTCTTCAAGGTGCTTTGCTAATTTGGATGTCCTGAGGCTGCATGGACTTGGTTTTTCTCTAACAAAACCAAAACCCTTCCAGGACATCCCCTCATGTCCTACATAGGTTCAGCTTTCATCTGCAGATGTAAAAAATCCCACTTTTGCAGATGGAGACCCAGCTTTCCCTTCACAGCCGAAGGGGCACGGTCTGGTTTTTGTCAAGTTCCCCATCCCACAGGATGGGGAACACAAACCATTCCTACCTTCAGAAAGTGCTCCTCTTTTCTTTTTCCACATGTTCACATTTCCCAGTTTAAACAGTGAATAAACAAGGTCATAGAGCCCATAATCTCTTTCGTTATTTCTCTTTTGTGAAGACGGAACTGCTTTCAAAATTTGAAGCAGACCTGCAGAACCCATTTTGAGTTGGCAATGTTTTTGCACAGTGACCTGGTCTTAGAATCCCCCTCTCCCTATGCAGTAGTTATAAAGCATCACTACATCACCTGTGCAGTATAAACAGGGAAAAATTCCTCTGTGCATCACTGTGAAATATATTTCTCAGTCTTGGAGTTTTTCTTGTACCTCCTAGCTTTCCCACCTTTACAGCAGTGTTTCTGAATATGTGACCTGGTCAGAAATGTCCAGTAACTCTTGCCAGCCAGGAGATGTGCCAACCCCAGTTCTCTCCTAATTGTCCTCTGAGCTCTTACCTCACAAAACAGAGGCACTTTGGCCTCCGGCAGCAGCCAAACCTGTGCTAGGCCCCAACAGCCCCAAACACAGCCCTCTGCACCCCACAGCCCTGACTGGGGCAGGTGTGACCTGCCAGGTCCTCCCACGCCTCCCATCTGCCTCCAGGGACATCTCTTCCCCACAGGGACCTGGCAGCGGGGCTTTGTCAGCAGAATCTGAGATACCCCAAGCCCGAACTCCATCCTTTGCACTTACTGAGAGTTTACAAGGCCTGCTAAAGACCTGGCTACTACTGACCTGCAGCACTACCTCCTTTTTCTTTGCAGCCATCCTTCTGCTGGAACAGGGTCCTTTCAGCAGCCGTCCGGAGCACAAAGCACTGCAGACGGCCTCTGATCCCCGGGATCCAACTGCTGGCCAACCTGCACCAAAGAGAGAGCTTTCTACCTGTCTCTGCTGCTCCAGCCCGGACACAGCACCCACAGCATCCTCAGCCCTGCTGCAGTGCCCCAAACCTGGGCACAGCTTTGCTTACACCTCTGAGAGCCAGGTGCTGCTGCGGGGCCGGAGGTGCCGCTCCCTTCCAGGGCCTTGGGAGCAGCTGGCAGGACCCCAAGGCTGCCATGGCAGCGCTGCCATGCCCAGGGCAGCGTCAGCCCAGCGCAGCCCGCCCCGCTCCGCTCCTCCCCCGTGTCCGGGGCAGCCTCAGGTGCAGCTCCCTCTGCCCTGGGACCGCGGGAGCAGAGCTGCAGGTGGAGCCTCCCTGCCCCGGGCCTGCCCCGGCTGCCCGGCTCCCCCAGCTCCGTGTGCCTTGGCCCTGCCGGAGGAGCTGCAGGTGGAGCCTCCCTGCCCCTGTGCCTGCCTCACCTGCCCGGCTCCCCCAGCCCAACACTCACCCCCCGCTCCAGTATTTCCCACCTCTCTCCCAAACTGCGGCCTCAAAGCAAGGCGTGGGGTCCAGGCGTGACCTCGCAGCACCGAGCAAGGGTGTCCCACGCCAAACAAGCTCAGTTTGGGGAGCTCTGTGGTTTTCTTTTCCTGGCTGCAGTGAGAGCAGTGCCAGTGCCCGGCAGCCCCGGCGATGCCGTGCAGGCAGGGCTGCTGCTCTCACCCCATTCCTTCCCACACGCTGGGCTGCGGGGGCACAGCTCGGAGCTGCCTCCTGTCACACAGCACACGACGCCTCCTGACCTGGTCCTCCTGGCTGAGGATTCAGGTTGTGGTACATCAATGCTCTCAGCATGTCTCTTTTTGTGGCAATCAGCCTGCAGAAAAGCCCTGATGATTTTGACCACCACTGGAAGTTTGCAAACTGACAGCTCTTGTGCTCACATTTCAGGATTACCAAAGAAGGCCCTTTCAAACCATTTTCTGCTCTTCAAGAACCTAATCTCAGGCACCTCAATTATTCCTGTGCCTGCTGTGTCACTGCTTCAGCAGTTTCAGGGAGGCACATCATCTACTGCAATAGGTAAAGTCTGTAAAAATAAATTTTAAAAAATATGAGATGTCTGCCTTTAGAATGTCCTGGCACAAGCTGCTTTACACAGGTCACTTGGCTTCTTTCACTACCACAATGCAAATCTGTGACTGGAACAACAGCCACATGATGTCTCATTTGATTTTCTGTGTGCAAGAGACAGTCCAAACATGGAATGAAGGTGGGGAGAGCCAAGGGTACCACTTGTCTGACAGCTGCTGTCCCAAATCCCCTGCTCAACTCTTCACTTTGTAGCACGTGCAACCTCTGCAAGGACTCCCATCACCACACCCAGATATAAAGAGAGGACATACTTATCAACATCCATCAGGATGGCTTTTCAGCAGAGAAATGGCCCAAGAACAGCAGAAGTCCTGGTGATTAACATGATGACCAGACAAACTTGGCTTTGGTTCTGCAAGCAACCCTGGAATTCACAAGCTGCTGCTACCTCATTAAGCTGGGAAAGCTCTGGGTGACAGGAAAGTCTGTCCCACTGTGAATCTCAGGCTGTAGAGAATCTGCCACAGAGAGCTCATATTTCTTCAGGAAGCTGAGAAAAATCTCGATGTTCTGGTAAAGTTCTTTTTATTTACAGTATTCTTCTTTTTGTACATACCTATAGCAACATCAAAAATTATTCACAAAGCTTAACTGAACGTAAAAATGTTCTCATCCAACAGCTTGTCCTCTCAATACCTGTGGAAAATGTCAACTGTTCCCATGCAGCAACAAGATTGTCTGAGCATTGGTTTTTAGTTTTTCTGGCAGAATTTTAGGAAACCACCTCAAAACTTGTACAGAGATACTTTTACTCACCTTTTTTCTGAACACCTGTAGGCACCAAAGTTCTACAGAATCAAACTCAGATTTGCTTTTAGAAATCTGAGTTGGGGAAGGATGAGAAGAGATACATAAGAACTTGAGGTCCTAAACGCAGACAGGAGTGCAAATGGAGCAGGGAGATGCCCACTGGACAGTTTTGCATTTACAATGCCTGCCTCAGAACTTTTTTCTCAGTGCAAGCAAAAATATATTTGATTGAATTTTATAAACAAGACTTCGCTTCTGAGGTACTGAGATTTAACAACTTCTCATATATTTTTACTTTCCCTTTTGTTCAACCCCCAAAGTCCATCATGAAACATTTGCAGAAGGACGTTAAAAAACTGCCAGTCACTTACTGCAATGCCTGGGGAAAAAGTGTCAGGTGCTCACTTTTATTTGTCTTTGAGAGTGGAAGAAGTTACATGAAATGCAGATATTCTCCTTTGCAACCAAGTGGTAACAGTTATCTGATACACAGCACATTCAAATTCCAGGCCAAACTGTGGTCGCATTTTCTGACACAAAGAGTTACCTTGGAAAAATGTAAGGCTGCCATCACAATTTGACCTTCTGATTAGAAATAAAAGATTTAGATAATTATCAAAATTGGTTAGCAAAGTTATAGATTTCTCTTCTTGCTGGAGCCTTCCTGAAGCTCAGTGTAAGAGAAGACAGATTTGGTTTAAGACATCGGCTGCAAACTCTAGTGCCTGTTAGTGCTATGTAAATACAGTGTCTGGAGAGTCTGACTGTGAGCTGTGGTCTACACTGAGACCAGAAAGGAGACCTGGGCAGAGAGTCAGAACCCTGAACTGCTGCAGGAGACTGGGAAGCCACTGGGCTCTGCCATTGCAGCCTGCCCTCACCCAGCCCCCTTCACTTGCACTCGTGTTTCCCTCTGCACACTTGCAGGCACCATTTCAGGAACGTCCAGACAGTCAGGGCTTCTGGATGCAGCCACACCCCACCAATTATCCAGCAATCTAAATCCATGCACGTCTGTATAGCTGCATATATACAGAAAATCTGTAGCAACATTACTGAGCTATAAAACAAGACCAACCCCCAGTTTTTCCATCCCTTCCCCAACTTAATGCACCCAGTTGATCTTTTGTGGAAATAATTTGGAAGTCACTTAGCTATTTGTGGAGATAAAGGATGCAAAACAAAAGCAATCCCTTAATCACTGCTTGCCAGCTCCTTCTAGTCTCTGAAGGTGTAACTTCTGCAACACACTGTTTGCTCTGCTGGTACCAGTGATCAGCAAATCCTTCTCACCATGAATAAGCCAATCCTTCAGCAATTAGCTGAGCAAGTTCCTGGCTGGCAAAGCAAGAGCTTATTCCTGCTGATCTTGCAGCCACCTGCTCCCTTCCAGAAAAGCATCAGTCATGCTACCCCTGAAGTATGAGCTTATTTTCTAAAAATGTAAAGAAACCCAAACCCAATCCAGTTGGCCCATTCCATGGATTTGAGCATGTCATCGATACCAGGTGACCTTGTGTATTGTGGCAAAGAACTCTTGGAACTTGTCAGTACAGAATGTGCTGCTTGGAATTTGGAGTCTGTTGTCTCCTCTGTTTTTCTCTTTAAAAAGGAAGTGTAATATAAGTTAAGCTGAATTTCAGCAATGCATATATTTTACTTAAAAACATTCATCTGTTCAAAATTCAAAATAAACTTTATGGGATACAACAGTTTGGTTGTTTTTTTTTTTAAATAACATTTCATTCAAACTGTATATAATTCATTGAAGTATTCGTACAGCAAACAATGGTTAACCCTTGAAAACCTGTAGAAAAAGATTTTCACACAAAAAAAAGGAAAACCAAAAGTGAGGTCTCACACCCGCACACTCAGCCCGGCACACGCACGCACTCGAGCACCCACGCACCCACACGAGGCTGCAGCTAAAGCAGAGAATTGGAGGCCCAAAAGGAAAATGATGACTGATTGTTCTATCTGAGAGTCCAGGTAGCTCAGGAAAAAAACCCAAAAAACCAAAACAACCCCCCCAGAGTCCTCTGAGTAAAGAAACTACCTCAAGAAAATTCTCAAGTGCACTGGAGACCTGATCATTCAAACTGTTTCTGCAAAGCAGCTCCCTGCACCTGAGAAAAATGCAGCCCAAGGTGACTTGTGCAAATATAAGGAGTCAGGAGTATCTCCTGCTGTTCCTTAAGTAGACATGAGGGGTGTCCATAGATTCAATTAGTCTTTGATCATGCAAGGTACTGCTGGAGTGCTGTCTTCGCCCTGCAAGAAAGAACAACCCATTAATGGCAGGAGTCTGGCTTCAGCAGCAGCAGCAGCTTCATGGGCAGGCTCAGAGTGTGCCAGCAGAGAGGGAGGGAGGATGGCTGCGGAAAAGGCTCCCTCACTTTGGAAGGATCTGGCCCGTGGTGCAGAAATGCTCTGTGTGGGCTCTAACTGTTCAAGAATCCACCTGGCATCCAAGGATAAGCTGACAATGACACGGGATCCCAGCACAAACTGAGGCACTGTGTTATACACACCTTCCAAAATCCCTCAAGAGCAGTCCCTGAAGAGCAATTGCTTTCTGTAATACAGGTGTACCATAGAAAGTAGGTCTCTGAGCTGAGAAATCACAGAGTGTCAACTCAGAACATCCTACAAGCACATCAGTCCTGTCAGGAATCCTGTAGGAATACTGGCCCCACCAAAAACACAGTGAGGTGAGAGGGAGGAGGGAGCCAGTCTAATACTGGAATTTATGTAATCTAACACTGTGCAACATTTTTCTTATGACAAAAACACCTCCCCACCAGTCTGGGGTTACAGCTGCATCATCACGTGGGCTAATTCTGAGTTTCCTTCCACCTGAAGTGAGAGGTTTTCCTCTTCCTTTGTCCCCTACAGCTCCCAACCTGCTACCATGACCTTAACAGACTTTTCCAGGACCTGACAGAACTCAGCAACACGGAAGAAGATTATTTATTTGTTTCTTCCCAGCTTCCTGCTGCGATCACAAGCCAAAATAGCTCAATGGAGGGGGGCTGGTGTGGCAGTGGTGGGATATGATTATATTCCTTATCATCACTTCCACTGCTGATACTCTGGCAATAGACTTTAAGCTGAGAAGCCCTACCTTTACTACAAAGATGTCTAAGAACACTAAAACATCTTTCATAAAACCCAGAATCCCAAATTTAATGCATTTTAAAAACACATTTTAAAATGCATTTTAAAAACTGCACAGTTTTGAGTTGTGCTGTGTGCGACATCTTCCAAAAATCAGATTTTCTCCTTTGCTTTGTGGAAGAAATATGGGCTGTTGCTGAGTGTAGGTGGGATAATTGCAAAAGGTTAACATAAAACCCCAGAAATTGTCAGTAACTGTTTTGGTTTTCCATGTGTTTGGGAAGCAGCCAGATGATCTGTGTGGATACTAACACATGTAACAGCACAGGTGTGTGCAAAGTTACTGTTGGGCTGAATTGGTTTAAAATACTTGATTTGGGATTAACAACTGTGGTGATCCTGTATTATCTTCATACTCACTTGTCACACAGATTTGGATCTGAGGACTGACTCAGTTTATGTAGAATATCTACTATTCCCATGTCTCGGAGTTTGTCTTGGCGCTCCTGTGAACCTGCAACAACAACAAATCACATTCTGGGAGTGTCTGCAGGACAGCAGAGAGGAGAGGGAGCACAACCCAGCTAAAGGAGGGCTAAGGAGCAATGTCCAGCTACAGCACAGCCATGGAAACACTCCCTCAGCTCTGCCTGCTTCCCCAGGGAGCTCCAGCTTCTTTTACTGTGCTCCCTGTGCACGTGTTTGGAGCCAAGAATATCTTGAAGGCAACAATCTTTATCCTAAGGTATCCTGGCTTCAGCTGTTTTATTCTCACCTCTGTGATCCCACAGGATGTGGATGCAGACAACATTCCCCTGGAGGTGTTTCTGAGCCTGACTTCTGCCCTCTCCTCCTCTCACCATATTCCCCTGAGCAGTAGCATCCTTCAGCCCCCTCCTGGGAACCTTCCACTCTCCCAGGCCACAACCCTTCTCAGCAAATGCCTTCCTTATCCACTGCTCCCAGTTCCAGCCACAAGTCCTTTACCTGGTTTCTGCCTCACTGCCCAAGTCACTCAAGCCATCCATGCTGTGGAAAATGTCTTTGCCAGAAATCCCCTTCTAATCCATTCTAATCCCATTTTCTCCACTGAACCTGTTCCCTCCAACAGTGAGTTTCCACAGCCCCTTTAAGACCTGGAAGCTCTTACAAGAATTCTCTTCCATTCCAATTGTTTTGAGACTTCACAGAAATGCTACAGGTGAAAACCTCCCACTGTGAGACTCTCCAGCTCCTGTTTATTGTCACTGTGTCCTTGTGTCTCCCCCAGCTCTCTGCACTCTCCTCAGTGTCTCCTCACCACTCCCACCTATTCCATACTACACCTATAATGATGCTTCCCATTATGTTTTGGATCCTACTGCACTGTGCACTGCAAATATTGATTACTATGCAGCAAAAGCCTTTTGATTAGGATAGTAACTTGTCTGTGCAGGGTTTCTTACCTTCCTCTTCATTCCATATGAGATTAGATATACAGAACATGGCAGCAAGCTGTAGTTTAGCATTTGAATGACTCTAAATATAGAAAAACAGAACACAAGTTCAGAAGAAAAAATTCAGAAATTTGCAAGACTTATATTTTGGCATTCATCATGTAATAACTAAGATAGCAAAGCTGGGACTAATTCTTATCTACAACTTCTCTCAAAGATAGGGCCATAATATAAGGCACTTGAGTAGTGGTCAATCACTTCCTTCCAAATGTTTACTGACGTCTCCAAGATAAGCCTTTTCCAAGTTCATGAAATGTTTTCCATGTACAAGATGTCACTGTAACATTTTTATGGGAAATAACCCCTGGATTTTCCTTTTAGTCAGTTCCTCTGTACACCTCTGCCATACAGAACTGCACTTACACCCCACTTACAGTGAATAATTCACAAAACTAAATCCTAAAGCATTTTCCTCTTTTCATTCCTGCGAAAGACCAACACAAATCCTTTAAGAGAAATCCCCCCTACCATGTAGTATTTGATTTTCTGCAGGATGTCATCATTGGTCATAATCAGTTCTTTTGCTGTCGTGCCATCTGCTATATTGGCAAGGATACACAATGTCTGAAAGAGAGAAAAACTGGGAAGTTATTTGGCCCCAGGTCACATCCCATGATTTATACAGCTTCCCTGACAGCTCTGAACTCGGGACAAACAATTCCTTTAACTAGTTTTAATATCTTTAATCTGGAGTTTCTAGCTCGTTCACGTCTAGGGCCAATGCCAAGGAGTTAGCAGCTGTGGGGAGCAGCCCTGGCCAAAAACACTCATGGCCATTTTAAAATGAAGAGCAGCACTCATTAATTCATTGCAAGGAAGAACACTTTAAGTCTCTTATGGAAATCTGCAGCATATAGGAAAGATAAAATGCCCTGGAACATCAAGCAGTCTGTTGTTCTGTAGCAGTGGCTGGGGGGAAAGGAAAAACAACAAACCCCAAGCATTTCCACCTCGTTCTTCAGGCCAGGAAAAGGAGAGACAGAGGCCTTTCTGCTCATCTGGCAGAGGAGTAATTTGTTTTCAACAAGTCTAATCACAGTTGTTACCTGCAGAGGTAACTCCAGCTACTCCTGCAGCTGGCTATTTCTTGCAAATTAGAGGAGCCATCCCACAGGACGCCCTTGAAGCCCCCTGGCCCACGCTGGCACTGCCTGCACAGAGCTTTGCCTGGCACAGCCCCTTCCCTGGCTCTCAGGGGCACCAGCAGATGCCCCACAAGCTCTTTCCTAAAGAGCTCTGAAGAACTTGGCCATCTTTTCTGGACATGCTGGGAGGACACTGCAGCACGATCAGCACTTGTATGGTGCTTGTGTCTAAGCTGCACTGCACTGTGTCAGCAGCTGCAGAGACTAATTACTTCCAAGCTGCTAATTACATCCTGATGAGGCCGGCAGTGACAGAGACAAGCACTGTCCTGCTGCCAGCAGGGGTTCTGCTGTGCAGACAGGTAGTACTGGATCTTGAAATATGAGCCAGTTGCACCACAGGGACCAAGGAAATGCTCAGTGAATAAAGGCCCCAAACTCCAAAGCCCATATTCAGCCCCAGCCCTTTCCCAGAGTATTTCCCAGGTATGCTGGTTCTCCTGCAAAGTGACTGAGAGAGGCCTGGCCAGGTAAATAACCCATGGCAATAAAGGCCACTCCTGTCACCACAGCTTCATCAGGATGACCCACTTAGAAAGACACACGTGGTTAATTCTCAGCTGTTTCAGAGCCATGGTGTCACTAAACTCGCTAGCAAGAGTCTTTGGGGATTTTTTTTTTGCTAATTTTGCATTTACATGGCCAAAGGAGGCCTGTTGGCCTCCAGCCTGGTTTTCCCTGAGTAGAGATTTAGACCAGCTCTATTCCTACACTCATTTCCCATGCTGTTTGCTACCCATATCCAACCTAAGCCAAAGCAATCCTCTGGCATCTCCCACAGCTTCTTGTTGCCCCCATCCTGCCCCACCCCACACCCCGTATGAGGAAGGAACAGGGCTCTTCCACTGCCTGTCTGGTGTGGCACAGGAGTTATCCAGCCAAATGCTGCCCACCTATCCTCACTGCTGCTTGTCCCTGTCCCAGGATGCCATTCCCTGCTGGCCATCTCCTCTTTCCCTCTGCGTTTCCTCTTGCAGATTGCTTTTCTTAAGTTTTAATTTATGAGGGCAGGTCCATCTCCACTTTTTCCTGGGCTCCACCAGGATGCTCTTTCCCCTGCTAGGGCTTCTTCTCTTCCTACTGACCCCTTCCTGCCATGCAGTGGCCCCAGTTTAATTCTTCTGCTCTCACATCGCTCCTCTTTGCCAAACCTACATTTGCAAAACCAATCTGAATTCAGTTCAAACAATTTTGTAACAATCCATTAGAAAGAAAAGCCTTCTCGTAGGTACTCAAGTTGTTCACCTGACAGATCTCAGCAAAATATTCACAGCACATCATAATCCCAAACAAAAATGACACGTTGTGAACAGTAAGCATTCTTTGCTCTCTTATACTTTATTCTGCCAAGACAACACAAAACAGAAACGGTACCTGCTCTTTGACTTCTATATTGTGCTCCCCTTCCAGAATGAGGGTCACTGCTTGCATGATTTGTTTCCCATGAGTGCTCATTATGTGGTCTATGTGCTGCCAAAGCAAGGATGAAATACATTTAGTGTAACTCCCCAGACAAAGAAGGGACATTCCTGCTTAAATCACTCCAAGTGAGGAGAAGCAACACTGCACACAGAGCACTGCTGCCAGTGAGCTCTCCCAAACCAAGAATTTATCACAGCAGAAACACTTCAGAACATTCCTCTTCACGTGGAACCTGCTCTTGCCTGAGAGCATCATGTGGGCCTTGCTGGTGCTTTCCCTGTCACCTGCAGAGAATACACTGCTGTCCCAGTTGCAGGGAGGCCAGGCTGAGGACTGACCCTGCTGAGTCAGGCTCTAAGGGTGGTGCTGAAGTTAGAAACAACCACTGCTCTTCTGATACCCTGGGGGTAATACCAGAGAGGGGTGAGAAAACTGATGTTTCTTCTCTGGTATTTGCTACACTTGCAGGGACACTGTGCCCAGGTCCAATAGCCACATTTCCAAAGCCTGAGAGGGGGCAGAGAAATAAGCCAGATGCATTGCTTATTGTCTGGGAAAACTGCCCTGAGTTCACAGGATCACACCTCAAAGGTCACTTGATGACAGACTATAAACATCTATACTAGAATAAAAAAGATTGAGCAGGATCTACTGGATTAACTGATACCAAACCTCAGGAGTGGCAGCAAACCAGCACACAACAATTCTTTTAAGACCTCAGGGATTCTTGTAAGACTTCTTAAAATTGCTGATAAAGGGATTTCATTGGAAACCTGCTGGATGAGTTATTCTGGAGTGAGTTTTGGGTAGAGGTTGGAAATGGCTGGTTCTGGCTCTAAAACCCACCACAGGAAGCAGTGAAGCTGGCACATAGTCCTGGATGGAGAACACCTTAGGTGACAATGAGAATTGTCAGGGTGAGTTCAATGAATGACTGGCTATTAAATATCTTTTCACACTAAGACAGAGCTAATTTTCTACCAAGGTTATTGAGACTCAATGAGCACAAATATCAGAAGATTTTTTACAGTGACCTTTTTATGGTAGAAACACAATATGTGATAAATGCGCAGGAGAAGCTTCATGAGGTTTTTTCCCCCCTCAAAAATGTTGGCTTGCCAAATGTTTGCTGCATGTTTTCCCTCTGTTCTTCAAAGGGAATTACCCCTTTTTTTTCCTCCACCAGTATCTTTCTCCCTGTCAAAAACAACTCACGGGCTTACATTTTCCTACTGTTTTATTTCAGGGTGCAAAACAAATGCCTGCATTTTGTAAGTGCACAATCCCACAGCCAAATTCACAAAGCCAGTACTATCTACGTAGCTGGACAAGAACAGAAGTATTTCAAGTGCCAAGGAAGAAGAAACACAGGTATCTTTAATATCTGGACCTCTCCATAAACTGACTCAATGGTGCAACCCTCAGAGTTGTTCTGGACAAGTTTCACAGAGAAACTGCTATGAAAATAACGTTGCTGAAAGCTAAATGCAATGGAACTGTACATTAAATTAAAATGTCTAGCTCTGATAATAATTACAATGTTTCCATGGATGCAGAGAATTCTTTCCAATGTTTTCTCCCACTGATTTGTATTTGCTTACAGGTATTTGAATAAATCCAAGTGGTGTTAAAACAGAAAAATAACTTGTCTTGCTCAGAAGCACTGGACTGGCTGATGTTTGATCAGCTTTCAGGAGGTCTGTTTGCAGCTCTACTTACTGGGCGAGTGGAGAGAAGATTCCTGAGCAGTCCCAAAGTTTTCATCAGAACATTTACATCGGAATCAGAAAGCAACTGAAACAACTGCTCTGTGCTCAGACCTCGCAGGATGTCTGACTTGATCTTCTGTTCCGCTTGAAATGCCATGTTCTGAAACAGACACACTTTGGAATTGATTTTTTTACTTGAAAACCTGGGCTTTCACTCTTTTAGTAGACTATTCCCTACAAGAATATATCCCTCCTAAATTAATCTTGCAAAAAGGCTGTTATTTATGAGCAACTGCTACACAGTGAATTCCATTTCCAATTGTCTTACAGCTGACCTGGTTATTACCTGCTTTTATTTGTCCCCTGGCATGCTACTGACACTACTTAACTGCTTCCCCGAATGATCTTGGCAACAAAATTGGTATCAGAACTGAAGAATTTGTTTTACTTTATGGATTAATAGATAAAGTGTTCCAGGCTGATGCTGTTTTTCTTCTGCAATTTGGTGGAAAGATAATTCAATTGTCTTTCAGACAATTCAGATTTCAATTATGTAATTTTTAATAACAACTGACCAGTTCTACAAGATATGTTCACAAGCTTTTTAAGGAGCACAGTCACAAGTGATATTTCCTTGGGGTCTCCTACTCACCATTAAAGCCCAAATGCCGTTCACTCGCAAGGCAAGATTTTCACTCTGGGTTAAACTACATAGAAGTTCTATGGCTCCTGATTCTAAAATAGGCTGGAAGGAGGAGGGAAAAACAGATCTTTACAACACTACTTAGACTAACTGCATATATGAAAATACATTCAGTTTATTTTTGTATCTCATTCTTGAGCTTCCAACGTGTCCAGTGCACTCACAGGAACTGGCTATGCCACACCTCATGTCCATGACCATTTAAAAGTAGGTTTTTATGAAAAAAGTCAGGTCAAGGCAGCTGCTCTCTCCTGTGTCTCTGTGTCTGTAGAGACATGGATGCACACACATTTATGTGTACATACATCATCACACACATCTGCCACACCCCACAAGCAAATGGGTTTTCCCAGCAACTTTCAGCTTGGGACTGCTCTCCAAAAACAATCTTCCTTGAGCAATCACATCATTTTGGGTAGTAAGAGGGATATATGTCACTGTTTAAAAGAGGTTAAGGACAATGAAAGCTACTTCACACCTTGCTTGATATTAAATCTTTTGTGTCCAGTAATCAGACCAAATGAAAACCCAGGACAAAAACTTCAGCATAATAAAGAAAACTGGAGACCTCTTGATTGAAATACAAAATGTATATCATTGTAGTACCATCCTTAAATGACAGGAAAAATATCAATACATGCACTTTTCTTTCAAACTGATTAATGTAATGAGAGTGAAGTTTGGAACAACTGCTTTCCTCCTGAACTGAATTCACTGGCTCATCCAACAAAAACAGGAATATGTGGAAGAGGCTGGATGCTGCAGGAGTAGCAGCAGGAGCAGTTTGTGCCCAGCTCACCTGGTGCCAGGTGCTCTGCACTGCAAGAACCTGCCAGGGATTTCACCACAGTCCCAGGGGCTGCTCTGCAGCCACAGCACTGGGAGACATTCCCAAACTGGAATGACTCAGCTCTTCACAGGGTACAACACAGAGCCACTTCAGCTTTGCTCATTTACTGAAGTGACTGGTGCTTTACATACCATTTCCAAAATATTACACAGAAGAAAAGGGTGATATGTAAAAAAGATCAGATGCCTTACAGAGGCTTTCAGAGCTAGTATTTCTAAATATTCCTTCCCCTTACACAATCAATATTTTCTTTTGGCAATACAGTTTTTGACATGAGCCATGTATCCTGACAGAAAATCCAGTATTTCACTCCAATTTGAAGAGGAAACACTACCAAAAAAAAACCCCAGAAAATCAACCAAAAAAAACCTGACCTGCAGTCTGGGAAAGAAGGCCCCTGGGCCAGTGAACTGTGCTTGGCATTATTTCAGTTAATTTTCTGTCTCACAGATATGATTAAAACCACCAAGATCAACTGATAATCTGGTAATCCAAAATGCCCTGCAGGATCCCACATACAGCACAGTCTTGCAAATATTTTCTGTAATTAAAAAGTATTTTAGACTTGGGGAATTGCTGCACTGCTATGGAGTGTTGATCTGTGTGTAAGATCTGTATGAAATACAGACTCTGCAGAACCAGATATCCTGTACTGTTCATCTGAGAACAATAAAAACACAAGACTCAGCTATGCCAGCATTTTCAGCACCACAGCAGCAGCAATTCTCTAAGACAATGGATCACATTGCAAATTATCAGTGTGGTTTCTTCTTGTTTATGATCTTTTTAGATAATAGTGTTTTACAAGTTAAAAAAAAAAAGACAGAACTTCATGTCTACTTCTTTTCTTTAGAGACCAAATTAACTGTCACAGCATTGTAAGCAGATGATTTTTCTTGTTCCCAAGCTATCAGTGGCACAGGCTGTGTAACATCACAGCTCTGTAACATGTCACAAGCAGTGGCTGCCAATTAACACACCTTTATGCTAATTGAACCATTGTGTAATCTCACTTTAGTCCATCCCCCTTCCCTGCTGGTGGCTGAGTACTCACCTCCTTGCTTGGAGAGAATTCCAGAAGAAGATTGCATAGTGTGGAAGATGCTACTACAAGAATTTCATTTGGAGCATTCTGTAAAACCTGCAGTCACAGAGGGGAGAGAAAGGAATTCTGTTAGGAGGATAATGAAGAGATCACTGAAATGGAATACCTGGAATTATGCTGTAGCTGGATATTCCAGACTTCAGGAGGTGCTTTGATGCTGGCAGTGCAGACCCAGACAATGACACACATCACAGGACAAGCTGGAGCAATGCATTATTTCACAGAAGTCAGATTTGAGAGCTTTCAGTCCAGTTTAGTAGAAATCAGTGGGGACAAGCCCTGCTCTGCAAAGGACACATATGCAGAGGAAGCTCCAGGAGGAGCCTCTTCAACCTCTCTGTACTTTGTGCTAAGCACAACACAGAGAATTTCCTCAGGAGCATCCTCTCAGAGGAGCACAGCCAGGGACAAGTTATAGTCCCTTAGCTGTGCCTGGATCTCCAGCAGCACCAAAACACCAATTCCTAAACCAAGCATGTTCCTCCCTCGTTCACTACGGCCAACACCACCTTCTGTGCTCTGGCCATTTCACTTCTGAACAGTCAAGTCAAGCTGACTTTGGGAGATTCCCATGGGTGTCAATACTGCCCCAGCCTTCAGGTTTGCTGGCAGACTTGGTCTGTTCTCCGTTTTCAAGGTCTAAAAGATGTTGAAACTGACAAACTGGTTTATTAACTGCATTTATGACAGTGACATTACAGGATGAGAGATGACATGTATCTTGCACACTTGGATCTCACTTAATCTTGTGGAAAATTGCACTATATGACAATGTGTCTTTTTAAAGGTCTTTTTGAGCTCTTTGGCTTCAGCTACAGAATGTGCAACGAGATGTAAGAGGTAGAGAATTACAGGAGAAAATACAGAGCCTCTTGCAGGGCTCACAGACCAAGTCTGAACGGTGCCATCTAGTCTGAGTCTGAGATTAAGGGATGTGTAGTCCTTGTAGTGTCCTGTGTGAACACTGGGAATAACTTAGCTTCACTCACTGATCACAAAATCCCCCCAAAAACAATAATGAAAAAAAAAAGAAACAAAAGGCCAACCAAAAACCAAGCATGAACCACATGCTTGTTGTTGTTGACTTTTGTTGATTTATGGCTCTCTTTGGAGAAGGCTGTGGGATTTTGATTTCTAGGTAACTTGTATCATGATTCCACAGCAAGGCATGCCAACTGAACAGACACCCTGTGCTCCCTGAATGGACCAGAACAGTCCAGGCACTGAGAGCTGACCGCTCCTCACTTACCTTCATTAAAGGCTTCCATACAGCATGATCCTGAAAACTTGTCCTGAGCTGCTGGACAGAACGGGACAAACTGTGCAAACATCTGGAATGGAAGAGAAACCTTCCCTGTGAGACATGCACAGCCCATGGACACTGCTGGGCACACCCTGCTGCTCCACAGGGATCGCTGAGCTGGGAGGCAGCCAAGGAGCAGCCTGGGAACAGCCACGGGGAAACCCTGCACAGCCCAGGGTAACTGCCCCTCTCCCCCAGCACGGCTCCCAACAGCAGAACTGAGCTCAGAGCAGCTCTCAGGCAGTCAGCAGGAGCTCTGCCAGGGGCAGCACAGACTGGGACAGACAGAGGCTCTGCATGGACGAGGACAGGCTCACCTGACTGCAGCCAAGCGCACC
Organism: Orthonyx spaldingii; assembly: GCA_013397795.1. NCBI lineage: Eukaryota > Metazoa > Chordata > Aves > Passeriformes > Orthonychidae > Orthonyx > Orthonyx spaldingii. Next base: position 976,456 of record VZTJ01001390.1, read on the forward strand.
TTGATGCTGGACTCGGACAGGCCGTTCACAATACGGTCCATCATGTTCTCAGTCTCAATGATCTGGGACAAAGAACTCAGGTCAGTGCACAACTCAGCACCATTCATGGCTTGCTGGGGTGTTGGCTGCAGCATTTTCAATGTTACATAGAAAAACTGCAGCTAAAACCAGCACGCCACACTCTCTCGCCAGATTAAGTGGAAAGTTTTGTGTATCTGCAGATAATTTTGAACAAAAAAAATCTACATTCTGTGTTCCACTACTGCTTTTAATCATCAAGGAACAAGAGGGTGTTTTATATATATATATACATGAATTATCCTTAATGTCCTATTAAAACACAAGAGCCCATGTGTGAGTGCACACAACACATACAAACTACAGATCAGAGACAGGTTGTAGAGCTGTGTGGATAAAAAACATCCAATGGCTCATCTGCCACATTTACACAAGGCCAGCACAAGCACTTAAGCCCAGGATAAAAGGGAGTTAATATCCAGATGAATGATGCAGTTTGCATAATAAATCAACTCTGGCATGTACACACCCACTGCTTATTAAAAGCTGTGGAAAAGAAGGATCCTCACTATTAACTAAAGCAACAAAAGAGGAGTTTATGGGGTTGAATTCTGGAGATCCTGAATGGTTCCCCACTGATAAACCCTCCTGATATTACCTTTTCACCCTGTGTTTTCCTGCCCCCTTCCTTCTGCTTTTTCCCTTTAACTAGCAAATAAACTCAGAAAACATTCCTGTCTCCTGCACTTGCTACATGATACTGCAAATCCATGATTAATTAAAAAAAAAATGCTCCTTTTAATCATTCATTTATTAAGTTCCCTCCGCTTTCCACACATTAATTTTTAACTATGTGAATGCTCCAAGCAGCCAATCTCTCTGCTGTGATGTTTGAATCACCAACTGCTTTGTTATGACAGTGCAAGGCCCCCTGGTCACTTGAGAATCAGGAAGCAAATTCTGACTTCGTTTCCCAATATGAGCAGACTTTGCAGGGTTTATTTTTTTTAAAAACACCTGTTATATTATAGGACAGATGAGAACAGAGGTGTATTCTCTCTCTCAGAACACAGCTTTCAGAAATTTCTCATATGCCACAATAGTCCTTAAGAGAAGCCAAGTACCAGAAATGCTGAAAGACAACTCCTTGTGCGAGTCTAGTTCATCACTGTGAAGATGTCTACATAGCTAAACTTTACTTTTGTTATAGTCTGGTAGCAAGACATTCATTTTTGTTCCAATTCCATGCCACCTGCATGTTTATATTAGTGGAGGAGAGAGAGCCTTCTCATTTCGACCTATTTACATCTGTGGTGGTGCATCCCCCGCCCCCACTCCTTTCCAGGCCGGAAAACTCATTCGAGACAACATCATAATGGGGAAAAGGACTGGGAGGGTGGGAACTGCTGCCTTCCAGCTGCCCCTTGGCTGAGCAGTCCCCAGCAGCCTCCCCAGCTCACCTTTTTGCGGATGTCCTCGTCGTTGGCCCCCAGGGAGGCGTAGAGCTTGAAGGCGGCCTGGCGCAGCTCGTGGGCGTGCTTCAGGTCGTGGTCCAGCTGGGAAACACAGCACAGGCACCAGGCTCAGCCACAAGGCAGCTGCACTGGGATGCTCTGACTTGTTCTGAACTGGGGCTTACCCACTCTCTTTGTCTGCCACCCCAGGGACAGCCAGAAGCACCAAGTGCTGCTCCCTGAGCTCATGGCCACGTTTACCAGATAAATGCAATAACTGAAGTTAAGAATATGGTTCATTTCTCTACTGAGTTACAGAGGAGACAACTTTGTCTTCCATTTGAGGCCAAACCAGGGTTAGGACCCTGTCAAGACCATATTCAGGCAAAACCTATTCTTATCTCCCAACAGAAACTTACAGCAACTAGCCAGAAGGAGTGAAAAAACTGGGAGAGAATCAAGGGAAGTTTTATCAAGAGCAAAAGCAGGAGCCAAAGTTGGTCTCTAAATCTCAGATCATCCATGTTCAGGAGGTTTAGGTTGGACATCAGGGAAAGGTTCTTCCCCCAGAGGGTGCTGGGCACTGCCCAGGCTCCCCAGGGAATGGGCACAGCCCGAGGCTGCCAGAGCTCCAGGAGTGTTTGGACACCGCTGCCAGGGATGCACAGGGTGGGAGTGTTGGGGTGTCTGTGCAGGGTCAGGGGTTGGACTTGGATGATCCTTGGGGTCCCTTCCAGCTCAGGATATTCTGTGATTTTATGATTCTATAATTAATGAGAGAACTAAAGGCATCACAAAAGAGTGGTGTTTGGGATTGACCCTCCTTGGAACAGCAAATTTGGGCTCTCAGAACTCCTCATGTTCTCTTCAGTGAGACTAATTCTGTGACTCTGACTGCCCTCAAAACTCTGTACCAAAGGGTTCTACAAAACAATGCAATCTTCAAAGTCTACACAAAATGCCAGGAAAATGCCAGTATAAGGTAGCAAAGTGCTGAAATAAAAGAAATGTCAAAAATTAAGCTCTATGAGTAATTCTCTCCAGTGTGGCTATATTGGAGCAGCAGTATTACATAATTGTTATAAATACATTAAGCAGACAAGTTCTCTGTTTGGCAGATTCCTCGCTCACTCCTCACGTAGTTTTACTTTACAGGGTGCAATTCCAAGCACTCTGTCCAAAGCCAGCACCCTGCATTCCCAGCTGGCTGCTTCTACAGATTTACTGCACACTCAGAGCAGTCATAATATTTAGAATTGCCCCACTCACTTTTGGAACATGATCATATTTTTGATGCTACAGCCAACGTCCACTACTCCTCAATAAGCTGCTAAACTTCTTTTTGCTTAGTTTTCTATACTGTAACTAATTTTTTAATATCTCATTTGCATTTTTGCATAGAATTCAAGAGGCTCTCTATGCAGAATTAACTCCATTCTATACAGTTCAGGGAAATGAACTTATCTCTTGGGCCAGTTTCAGACAAAAAGCAAAGCTCTGTAATCTATTTTTTGGGTACTTCTAATAATCAGCCTCAGTAAGCCTCCAAGGTACATCTGGTCTCTGTTTATCCAAGTTCTTGCAAGTGCAGATAACTCACAATATGAAACAGTGCACGATATTCACGTTTTTGTGCTTTAACACAGCAGAACCATCTCTGAACTTCACATTTTCCACAAACCTGACCTAAGAATTGAAAACCAATCTCTCTTCACGTGGACTGTTATCTCTTATGAAGCTGAAATGTACTGGTTTCTGAAGGCAAGATGTTTAAACTTAGAGGACAGGAAGAGCAGATATACACACTTTTAGTATGGATAATGAAGCCTCCAAAAAGCAGTGACTGAGACTTGGAGAGTACAAACATCAAGAATCAAGCCCTGATGGACCTCTGGTCACCTTTCTATTGAGGATCTCAAGCATCAGGTTTAAAGAGAATTAAAAAAACCCATCCTGAGCCCATTTATTGCTGGTTTTGCCCGTTTCTCCGAGGCGAGGGAACGCACCCTCTTGATGTCGGTGATGGCACTGACAGAGCTGGGGTACTTGAAGTAGTCTGCGAGCATGACAATGAGGTGGTCACTGATGCTGGCTGTCCTCTGCAGCTCCACATCTGTCTCAATCAGGTAGGCCAAGGTCTCTGCCCCCTCCACCCTCTCCTCCAGCAGTCTGTCCTTACTGCACATTCGAACCAAGCATGGCAGAGTCTGCAGAGATTTAAAAAAAAAGGAGTTTTTAGTGCGGCTACATTGATAAAGAAACTGCAAAGAAATGAAACAACTGTCCTACAGCAATGCTGAGTATTGTTCTTTAGATAAGAACTTTCACACACACACGTTTCAGTGGGTTCAAAGACTGCACACACAGAGGAATTGTTCAGGCATTGCTAAGGGTACAATCAGCTACTTTCAAACAACTTGTCACACGACCAAAACGATGCAATGGTTAGAAGTGACCATGGACAAAGTTTTACAAAACCTTAAAAAAAAAAAAGTCCCCTCAAAAGTTGGTATTTGCACAGTCTTGTTCTTACTACATACCAGAATCAAAAGCACCCAAGCTGCCCTTAGGAAGTACTTGATCCCTGCTGCCCTTCTGTGATCCAGGATTAACTAAGGACAATGCAGTCAGAAATAATCTCAGGGTTCCTTTCCCACACACTGGCTGCCTGGAGCAGGAGGCAGGGGAGCAGTACTCCTCAGCAGCTTATTTGATCAACCAGAAAAGAAGCTAACCTGGAACCCAGGCCCATTCTGCCTTCCCTGACATCTCCCCTACCTTGGTTACACAACAACAGCTTTGTGACACCTCCTCTACTGAAACATAAAAACCAAACAAGTCTTTTTTTGCCTGAAGCTCAGTGACAAGTACTCAACTCTGGAAAGGCCAGTTCTCCAAGGGCTGGGACTCTGCTCACTCAAGCCTCCCCAAATATGAAAATGGACGAGGAGTAACATCGAGGTTTGTGCTTGTGCAACTCCACCGAGTTCAAGAGAATGACTCTAGTACATGTTGCTCACAGTTATGTTTTGGGTACCTGAAATAACTTCTACCCATTGATTGTTCAAATGATTAAATAGATAAATATCTTATCTCCATTGCACAGGTAGTAGGACTTGCCTATCTATTTTAGAAAGCTAGATGCCACCTCAAGGATTGTCACTGAGGTTGTGAATCTTGGAGCTAATCCAGGGAGCTAAAGCATACCTGGCCTTGAGGCAGCAGGGAAGACTGCACACAGGCTCTCAAAAAATTACATTCATGCGGAGTGAGAAAGGAAAGAAGTGGAATTCCATGTGTAAATCACAAAGACAATGTACTTCTTAATTCTTCCCAAGACCAAATGGCCTGAAATGAGCTATTTCTTGGAATTCAAGGGCTGGGCATTGTTAAGTCACTGGCTGCACGCACCCAAGAAACACAGATCTCATGGTTTTCAACACTAAGCAATTCCATCTGCTTAAAATTAAACAAAAGCAAGAATTCTGACAGGACACATTTTAACTGTTCCATTGGACCTACAGGTCAGTACAGTGCAATTAATGCACAGGAGTAGGGGGCTGTGTAGGGGTGTAAGATGGAAAGCCACAAGGCACACCTGGCCAGCAGATAAAATTCTGGAAATGGACTGTAAAGATGGAATATCTAATTTTCATGGTATGGCTGGGATGTGTCTGGGTTATTGGGACAGTTTCATTATTAGGATTCCAGAGAAATCATTTCCCTTCCCATCAAATCCATTATTTATCAGCCTCCTCTGCCTTTCTCAAGGGCTTTTATTTTTTCCCACGTTAGAGGCCAACCCACTACTCAAACTGAGCACTGAAAATAAATTAAAACCATTTTGGAAACACACATCTCTGACTGGCCCCCAAATGCAGAAAGTTTGATAACAAAGGATCAATAATTCCTGAATGCTAACGGGGCCATCACTTTAGTTTAGTTCAGCAGAGGTCAAAGGATTTGTGGCTGGATTAACCACAGGTACAACTATGAGCTGCTGGAGGAGGAATCACTGGGGTGGTTTGAACAAGGCAAAGGTTCTGTGCCTTCCTTCTCTCCTCACTCTTCTGTCTACTCTCAAGTACTATAACACATTTAATTCCACAGCCTCAAACATGGATTTGTGCTGAAGCAGCTTCCATGAGGAAAAAAGTGCTGCTGTTGCTGTGAGCTGGCCCAAGCAAATCCCTTCCCAAAGGTTTGAAAGGATGGTGGTTTTCCACAGGGCCCACGTGGCCCAGCACGTGCAGCTCCACAGGGCAGTGGGCAGCTCCCAGCAATGACCTGCCACTGCCAGCAGGCCCTGCTCCCTGTCCCAGGGCAGAACAGTTCTGGAACACACACGTCCTGACCAGGACCAGGACGGGCCCAGGGTGCAGCACAACGCAGGGGATTTATCACGGGAAGACATTTCCAAAGAAGAAAGAGGTTTGCAGGAGAGACGGGTTGGGGGAATGGAATTGCAGCCCCCAGTCTGCAGGTGTTGTAAGGAGAAAGCAGAGCAGAGAACTGGAGTGTCAATTTGGAATAAAGTTAAGGAGGAGGATGAGGGAGGAGGATGATGGAGAAGGATGCAGCTTGGCTTCCTCAGCTGTGTGCCTGTGCAGAACAGATGCCAATGTGCACATTGGAATGAACCGTACACTGCACTTTCCTCCACAAAAAGACAGGAGGGGTGGGCCTTTGTCTCAACCAACATGTAGATTTTTCATCTATCATTACTTGGAAACAAAGGGAAACCAGGGAACTATGGTCAGAAGCAGTCAGGAGAACTTGGTGCTTTGAAATCTTTGGTGTAACAGATTTTGTGCTACTTTATACGAGAAAATAAAACCAGGCTAGACCTACAGGAGAAAACCTTTAGAACAGAGAACTGTTTAAGCAGCTGTCGTGGCTAGCACAAAAGGAAGAATTATTCTGTATTTAGAGGGTGGTTGAAGCAGGACACAGCTCACCTTCAGAACGATGCAGGGATCGTCCGTCCGTATTGCTCCGGCTCTGCACATGGAAGTAAGGCTGCAACAACAACACAGACACAGTCACCCACCACGGCTCTGCTGCAGGACACCTGTCCTAATGAAACATCCTCCCCGGGGTTTGATTTAAATCCATCAGAGCCCCAGGCCCTGCCCCAGCCCAGGAGAGGTGGAATTGCTGTGCTGCCTGGCCACAGGAACCAGCACGCTCTGCTACCGATGAACCCAGCCAAGGCTCTGACACTGCACCACGCCAGCATCTGTTCCTTAGCAGGCAACAGCTCACAGGGGATATGACAACCCCAAGGTCTCACTGACACACAGCATCAGACAAATGCCAAGTTCTCTGTTAATGTACTTGTAAAGTGCTCCAAGCTACCAGAAATGCAAAGTAGTTCACCCACCAAAAAAAGTGTTTTACTTTGAAGTGGTTTACAGTTTTTACCTGCTGTGCTACAAGGCAGTGGAATGGAGCTGGAGGGGAACTGCTGTGCACCAGCACCTTTTGTTTTAGCTTCTGAACTAACCATTGGACCTGGCTTTTATCATGCCACAGTGGAGGTTAAAAAATATAACCGTATTTCAGTAAAGGTGACTTAAAACTAACATGTCTGGACCCTCAGTTGGGCAGGCTGAAGATGTACACAGGGTCAATCAGAACTGCTCAGCTAAGGAGCAGTAATATGCTCATATAACCATGGTGTGTTTCACCACATCCCTGAGCTCCTCCCAAGGGCCCAAAGTGAGTTCCTTCACCTCTTTGAGGCAACAACACTGATCCTTGCTCTGAACACAGCCACAGCTAAAAATCCCACAATCAGAAGTCTCTTTATATGTGATTTCTTGGAAAGTAAGAGATAAGACTGCAGTGTTAGCACAGAGATCATCTGCTAAACTTTTACTGCCCAAGCCTTGCAGCTGACAGCAGGAAATTCATGTTCACACCAGCACAACCAGGAGGAAAGCACCCATCCTGCAGCTGCCATTTAGTCCAGTGAGACCCTATCTGCCAGGCAAAGTAGCTCTACTTCAGACGTGAAAGAAAGTAATTTTTGCTTCAGGTAACATAGGCTTGGCTTAGCTGGGAACAGTTCTGGTGATTTCAGCAGAAAAGGTTACTGCCCCACTTGTAGCTGCAGAGCACTCTCCCAAGGGGCTTCCTGCTCTTGCCTGTGTGCCAACACTGCTGCTCAAGGGAAGGATCTTTGCTCCATTTCAATCCAGGGGTATTACCTTGAGTCTGCCAAGTCTACTTCGATTGTTGAGGGGAAAAAAAGGGAGCTTCTTAAAGTAGTCTTGTATGCCAGTCTGGATTCAAATAGAAATTTTACAGAAGGTTCAAAAGGAAAACTCCCTTCTAGATCTGTATTTCAGGGAGTCTAATGATAAACCAGACGAACTGCAGATTAACTGACTGAAGCTGGCAAGGCAGGAGTGACATCTAATTTACAGGCAGAAAAAAACATGATCTGTAACAATTTCACCTACTACTCTCATTGGGAAAAAGGAAGAGAGAGTCTGACTTGGAAGCAATCAGGTAGGGGGTGGACCTACAGAAGAAAAACCAGCAGGGCTCTGCAGACTCCAGGACTGCTGTAAAACTGAGAGCCCTGAGAAGGATGAGTGCCTGTGGATTAATTAGAAACCCAATCTGAAATTCAAGATAGTGGTTTGTCTTCCATTTTCCTGCAATTTTCTTTTGTTGCTTATCACCACATCACTTTCTTTCATGCTTTCAAAGGTCCAGCTGAGTCAAAGTACTGCAAAGCAACAGCAGAAGATGGGTTGTGTACCCAATTCCTTCAATCAGCAAAGAACACCAGCAGACCTGGGAGTGTCCATCCCAGAACAATTCTTTTAACTCCAACTTGTCTTTATGACTTGTCAACTGCTTTATATCTCGAGATTAGTAACAAAAATTCCTTTTAAATATGTCATTCTCTATGTATTTTCTGACTTCTCAAAGAAACACATAAATCAATCAGAACTGAGACTGCTACAGTGCAATTAATTTAACTTGCCTTCTTCACTGAGAATTGCCTAACAAAACCAGTAAAACCAGACTGCTTGGACCAATTGAGGCTGGAAGGGAAGCTGGAAGGTCCCAAGCCAGACCTCCTACATGGAGTGGGATTACACAAGAACCCCCTCATTCACATGCACATCACTGAAACTGCTTCCATGAATGAGTTAGGGCACCACAACCTGGCAGCATGAGCACAGAGTCACAGATCCTACCTACCCCACCTGTTCCTCACCCAGAATCAAGAGACCTTGCACTGACACAAGTGGCTGTGAAATTGTTTGGTGAACGCAGGGAACTCACTGCTCCTTGTCAAAAAAAGCCATCAAAAAGTAAAAAAAAATAATCAAACAACGTATCAGCCACCAAACTTCTGAGTTAAACTTAGTTTTAGTAGTTTATAGCAAGGGGTAATTTCATCTCTTTAATTCCCTGGAGTGATTTATTCCATTACTATCAACACAAGAAAAGGCAAATGGTCCTAAAGGGTGTCAATCCCAGCTTATGGAGTGAGCATAACCCAGGTGCTGCTATTATGGAACTGGGTCACGTCTTGTCACAGGGTAGAGTCATTATGAACACACAAATGTGCCCACATCAGCAAGAAAAGCTAAAGTACAAAATTAATTAATAACATTAATTCTGCTGTATGAGCACATGAAGCCTGAAGAATAATCTATTTTATTTAAAACAGTTGGGAAGAGGGACTAACTCAGCTCTCCCATCATCTTGGTGCACAGTCTCCAAAACAGCACAGCCACTAAGGATGACAGTTCAGGACTGTGCTCTGCCTGTTCAAAGCAAAATTTATCATAAAATCCAAGATACTTGTGCAAAGCCATATGGCTGAACACACATTCCTCACAAAACTGCTGCCCAGCAATATTGTCCCTGTTTATGTACAGCAAAGAGTGAAAGTGATGTTATAAAATGGGATGAGAGCCACTTGCTCAAGGATTTAGATAATGCAAACAGTATCTCTAATTATTCCTAAGATTTTACATCCCATATTACTTTGGAACAAGCAAGAAGGGAGCAGTTAAACAGTAAGGATTAAACTCCCTGCTATTTCCCCAGTTCCTGAAGACAATTACCATTTGGCTGACGTGAGCTGCATTTCTATGGGCTTGTCCCTTTGTAACATCTTCACAAAAATCTGTGGTAACAATTCTCCATCAACAGACACTGCAAAGAGAGAGAGCTCCAAGTCATTCTCATTCAGCCAGGCAAAAAAGTGAGTGTCACAGCAGCAGCAGCAGCATTGCACTCACCATTTACCAGAGTCATGGATACCTGGGGGTTTTCAAAGGCTAGAACTGAGAAGCATTTCAATGCCTGCATTCGGACCTGTGTGAAAACAACATAATATCAAATATCAACACTGACTTCAAAGCAAAACTGGGCTACACTGCTGAGTAGGCTTGTAGAAAACAATTCTGTATAATCAAAAAGAAATGGAGATGGCAAATAAAAGGCAGATGAAAACATCTAACTCACACCCTGACCTTTGTCATCTCCCTGTTGGAATTACCTTTCTGTAGGGGATGTTGTAAACTCAGTGAAGAAAACGAGCAAGGATAAAACTTGGGAACTAAACAGGAAATACTGGTCTTATTGTGATGCCTCACAAATGCGTAAAAAACAACAGAAGAACAGAAGCATATAACAATAGTACTTTTTCTTTTCAGGACTCATAAGTACATTAGAGAATCACAAATGTGTGCCCTTGAGATTTATGTTACAGAATCCTTTAAAGGTGGCCTTAATAAAATGTCTAAAGAGAACCAGACTCATCCAGCTGAAGTGATTCCAAACTAATCTTAAAACAAATATACACCATAAGTTTTACTGTGATTACACAGCCTCAGGTGTCACCTGCATGAAAAGGACTGACACATTTCTTCATCTTGGCTCCTCCTTCTTCAGCCCAAACTCTTGGTTTAATCAATGTCTCATGGCTGCCTAGTTTCTGAAATTTTTTTAACTTCTTTTTTGATACAGGGAAGATCAACTATTATCACCTTCCCAGATCAGAGACCTAGATTAATTCAGGTATTGGTCTTTGACCTGCCCTTCTACAGCTGCACATATCTAAACTGTGTCCTTGTCTTTGCAAGTGGAAGGAGCTGACCCTGCTGGCCACCAAGCTGCAGGCAGAGTGTGATGCTTGTCCTCCAAGGTAGTGCTGTCAGATAGACCAGGATGGACTTGCAAAACATAACAGAGCAGGGAGCTGAGAGTCAGGAACTCAGGGAGCACAGCACACAGGCAGCTGGTGGCCCCCACACTCTCCACAACCATGTGTTTTTACAGGTATGACTTCCTTTTTAGGACAGACCACATTTGCTTGTCTTCAGCTCAACTTCTTATTCTCATTTATTGTTCAACAGATGAGACCACTTGGCTTGCCAAGTGCCTGCTCCCCTTTGCAGCAATGGCAGCCAGCCCTGTTTTCATTACTGCTGCTTTAACTTTACAGTACAACAGCTCTGGTTTTGACAGAATATGACAAGTAAAAGCAACTGTTATTCTACAAATATACATGGTACCTGTTTAGAGCTTTGGTTCACAGGCACAGATGTGGTTTTTATAATCTCCATTTGAATTCCTTTCATAAACACATGTTAAACACAGAGTAGTTGTAATGTCTTACTTTGTAGGAGGTGGAGACCAACAGATGTGCGATATTCTGAACAGCTCCATGGTTAAATAAGATTGTCTGGTGATCTGGACCCTTCAAAGGAAACATAACACAGGGTTTTTAAAACAACATCTAAGAGGTTTCCACTATCTGAAATTCATTGTTAAATATTTAAGATACATTTCCTAACATTTACTTTGTAATCAGCTGGCATAACAATTTTTTTCATTTTTTTTTTTTTTACATAAACAACTTCAACTTGTATTTTTATAGCACTTGTCCTTTTCTGGTAACCATTTCCACTCTCTCCTTCAATAGGCAATGACATTAGTTCTCACAAATGAACAAACATGGATAGAGAACTTCTGTTTCTACTCTTCCTACTGGAAACAACTGAAAGCTCCTGATTTTCTCTACAAATCACATAAAAGATCACCAGTCACTAACGTCTTCTTCACTGTTAATATTAAGCCTTTTCAACAATTCTAACTGCAGAAGGGAGGGGATTTCTTCTAAAACTGGTTCCAGACAGAGTGACAGTGCTTTGAGAGGAGATTCACATTTTCCTCCAATTTCTTATTATTTATTATTTTCATTTCAAGCACATTTGGCCATAAATCCGGTCAGCCATCACCTATTTATTGACTCCAAGATCTAAATTGGCAATGGCTGATATGTCCATATTTTTTTCCAGAACAGCCTTTGGAATTAAACACAAATATTAAATTTTGCAGGAGAAAGGTCTCAGAACTTCTGTAGCATGACAAGGCTCAATGAGGTTGAAAAAATAATGTGAAATCTCAATACCTGCAGCCCTCAGCAGTCTCTTGCCAAAACTGACCTGTGACTTGCAAACCCCTCTTTAAAAGTAGGTTCATAGCTCTGGTCATCTCTGCATTAAGCACAGGCTCTGCACATTTAAATTCAGCTTACAGGATGCCACAGCATTTATCATCCCTCCATGCATTTCCCTGACTAATCTGCAAGTGAAGAAAGTCTCTTCACTCCTTCATCTCTTGTTCAAACCCAGCTGAGGTTATGGCACCTCTTCCACCCCGGAAGGCATCAGTGACACACTATCATCAAATCTGAGGTACAGCTGAAATCAGATTCCTCTTGCACTCAAAAGAACATTTTTAGAGTATCTCTTACCTCTAAGAAAAAAGCATAAAATTACTTTCAGATATAACATATCTGGTGCTTTAAGAGATGCTTCAGCTGCTACTGCCACCAAGAGCTTTCTACCAAAAAATGCAATTAAAACAGCATGGTTGAAGGAGGAAAACCACTTACATTGGCACACAGAAGTGGCTGAGGCAATGAGTTAAAGCCGCAGCTATGCCAGTGTTGGAGCTGAAGAACAGATATTGAAATATGTGAAAAAAAATGAGTGAGTTTAAAGTAAAAGAAATCATACTGCCCTAGATTTAGTAATTCCCAAGCATTAGTGATTCCTCCACAGGATGCAGGTGGCAGATTCTGTGCAAGCAGGACAGATGCCTGTACAGAGGTGACACCTGGGTGTATCTGAGTTGCACAACTGGATGTACACGGAATATTTCACCTGTACACGCCGTGTCTGCACAATCAGGTAAGCACTAACCCATACACAGGGACAGCTGCAAATCTCAAGGTGAAAACTTGAGAATATGATGCAGCATTTGCAAGCAGTTCAGGCCCCAGTTTAACAGCAAGGCTGCCTGGTTTTGTTCCACCTTGGGTATGGTGAAAGAGCTCCACTCCTCTGACACTGATCTTGTTCTCCAAATACGAACGACTGACGTATTTCAGGAACAGACATCACTTCTTGCACGATTTTCCATCAAAAAATGCCAATTTTCAAGGAAACATTAGGATAGCACAACAGAACAACTCATTCCTCCGTGAAAAGCTGGTACCTAAGTGCCTCTGTCCCTTGGGGCAGGGATCCAGCAGCAGCCTAACGTCACCCAAGAGGAGAGGCCTGGGGGAAGCTGCCTTGATTCCAGGCTTTATCCTGGACCCTTGCAGACACGAGACTTTAATTTTCAACTGGCAGTGAAATTATTACGTATGCAGAGATGTCACCACTTTCAAATACAAGTTCCAGAAGTACTTTTTAAAATTATTCATACAACCATGTGTTTCCAAACCTATACCTTATCTCTTTAGCTTGACCATTAAAACAGTAAATTTTACTTACTCACACCACTTGCTCTGAAAACAAATGAACTGAGATAGAGAGACTCTTAGAAAGTAAATTTTGACTTGCATTTTTCACATCCCAGGTACATCAGTCTGATTTCAGTTTACTTATTTGCTTCTATGTTGATAGAATTCTGGCTCTGTATGTTAAGAACTGCATCTGCTCCCCTGTAAATCAACACTTTCCCTTGCTCAGGATGGCTCTTCTCCAGGGGCAATGCTCCCCAGCCATTAATTTTAACTCTAAACATGCAGGGAGAAGCAACAAAAGACAGCAGCAAAAGCAGGAACCAGCAGCAATATGCCAGGAACCCAAAGGATGGATTTCCTGGCTCAAGAGAACTGGTCTGAGCTTTTCCAGGGAAACAGGAGCAGGCAAGGCAGAAACCTGAGAAGCCACCAAAAGATGCTGGAAAGGCAGAGAAAGAAATGGCTGCACCAGATGGGAGCTGAGAACAGTGCAGGGACAAGCAGGGCAGGAGCTATGGTAAGTCATTAGTTCAATTAATACATCTACTAAGATGAGGAAAATGAGAAATAAAAGCATCAATGCCTCCTAGAACATATGCTGAGCCTTACCTAAATACAAAGGCTTATTTATAGTAACTTATTGCTTCAGGGAGAAAAGTAAGAAAGGTTTTCTCACTCAGGGCCTTTTGGAGGAAGATGGAGTCTTCATTTAAAATGTAGTGAATACTGAAACTTTCAGTATATACCTATTTTTTTTTAATTGTAACAACATACTTTGCCCATTGATTGAAGTCAGAAAATCCCCTGCAAATTTGTCTTCACTATATTAGATTTATTTTGTTCTGTATGAAAATACAATAATTGACCTCATAAACCTGAAACCCCAAAACTAAACAAAAAAGAAGAAAGGGGACATTTTAGATTTTTGCTGAACAGCTGCATTTGCCTGGGCAAGAGAAATGAGGTCTTGATCAATTTAACATTTGTGATGATCTGTTTACTCAACCTCAAATATTTTTGTTTGTTATGCAGCTGTTTATTCTGCAAATTCAACCATTTCCTAACACACATACCCATCACCCTGCCTTTCTTGTGCAGCCACGTTTCTCTCTGTTCACACAGCCAACAACTTCTTTCCAAAGGCTTGATTTTTTCCAGACATTCACTATAAAATGTGAGAGAGATTGGGGGGTGGAGGAGGCAGTCAAAATGGTGAGTTCAGACCACCTTCCTCACTTGTGAAGTGACTGTGCATTTGCTCAGTTAACAACATTTCAGATGTGCAAGTCACCAGGAGTTGCTGGAGCTGCAAGGAAATAACTCCCTTGGAAAAAGATGACAGGGACTGTTCTCTGTTCTCTCCCAGCCAACAGAGTTTATATTCCCAGAGCCAACCCCTGATTGTATAAACGAACTCCTCTACCATCCTAGAACTAGTCCTGGGTTATTTTTCTTGTAGGCCAACATGGCCTGATATTCCACCTGTTTGAGCTCCTCAGCTCCTATCAAGGAGACTTTCGAGGGCCACTTAAACAGGAGATGCCTCACTGGTACATCTTTATTCCTAAAATACCAAATCTTGTTCCACTATTAGGTAAATATGTGAACTTCCATGGGCCACTGTAGGATTTTGTCTTCATGTTTTCTTTAAACAGTTCTCTAAATATTAGCAGCTGAATTCTATCTTTATATCCCACTAAATGCACAGCTCTCAGCAGAAGAAACGCAATTGGGATGAGTGTACATAAATAATAGTCAAGGCAGAGGAACACAGGTACTTAACAAAGGAATAATTCACAGTTCCAGAGGACTCATGTTAAGTGATAAGGTAGAAAGACATTTTTCAAGGTAAATACTTACAAATTCATAAACTTAGGAACTTTCTTGTTTGTTAGTGCACAATCTATGATCCTTTTGTTTTAAATTGTTACTAAAAGGGAAAGACACTGTAAAAATCTCATTTCCTACCATGAATTATTTTGATACAGTGATTGTATAACTCACTGGTACAGTAACTCCCAAAAAACTGCAACAATAAAAACCAGTGTTGTGTGGAAACTTGGAGTGGGGGGAGGGAAGGACAAAACTATGTTTGGGGTGGGGTTGCTGCTGGTTTTAAATCAGTTTTCTCATATCAACAGAACTGCATTACACAGCAGGAATGAACATGTATCTGGGTGAACCTGTAACTGACAGAGCTCAGCTGAGAAGAGCACTTCTTTTCCTCTCAGCCAACAGCACCTCTGAGAGAACAGTCTCTGTGTTTAAAACAGCTGAAAGCAGCTGCACGACCTCTGCAAAGAGGTGCTCACACTGTCCCGAGACTTTCAGAGGAAAACCAGAAGTCTTCCGAGATTTATGGTGCTAACAGACTGATATTTGCCCAGACTGCTGGCTTTGTTTAATAGCTAAAGCCTATAAAAACCCCATATATTTGCACATTTCCTTGTACTTCAGAGCAGCATATATCAACCCTGATAAACCTGCAGCAAATGCAGAGCAGTACCAGTTCAGCCATTAGTGGCCCAAAATTCCTGCCAGAAAAGGCAGCACGTGCACAGTTCTTACAGGCCAGAAACACAAGTTGCCTAGAGAACATGAATTGTCTTTCTTACTTTGCAGCAGTGGGAGAAGATCTGACATATGTATTCTTGTGTGTATCGAGACCTACTGAGCAGTGCCATGAGGTGGGAGATAACTGTAGCATCCTGCAAACAAGTGAGAAAAGAAGAGAGTGTTAACACTGCATTTCAGCACAGCTTCTTTGCAGTCTGTTACTTAAAGCAGCACTCCTGATTCTGCACTCAGCATTCTCCCTTCCACCAAAACTTTTATGGATACAGAGCAAGACCATTAAAAGCAGTTCATTACGAGTTGAAGGCATGAGTGACAGTTCTGAGCCAAATCCCCATGGAAAAGAAATAAAAGGTCAGTGCCATTGGAATAAATAGGAACAAAACTTCTGCAATTTGCCTCCAGAATATTTGGGACAAAACCAATAAAAGAATGGGGGGGAAAAACATACCAAAATCAACCATGGCCACTGACAGGGATTACTCCAGGAGTTGCCTTAGTGTTGTCTCACCACCAGTGTGGCTGACTTACCTCTTCTCCCAGCTCTGAGTCCAAGGGAGCAGAGAGGGAACACGGTGCCAGCCTGAACAGGGCACAGTCCCCTGGAACTGATTCATGGGCAGTCATCCTGTCCTTTGTCTTGCAGTCAAACACACACCACAGACACTACCAGCGTGTGTGACACTAGCGACAGAGAATCCCAAATAAACCAGCAAAAGAAAACCTTTCTACTCAAGTGGAAGGTTCCCTAAGCCAAGGCTGGGGGTTGGAATGAGGTGATCTTTAAAGTCCCTGGCAACCCAAACCTTTCCACATTTTTGTGGCAAGTTCTCTTCTGAAAACACATCCAGTTACTTAATCTCTGTGGTAAGTTACAAAATTATAAAGTTCTAAAGCTTTCAGTTACTTTTATCAGCACATTTTAGTGGCAGGAATTATGGTGATATTGAAAGAAATAATGGGTATTTTAGTTTGGAAAGGGGTAAACTAAATTCCATGAGATAAAGGGAGTTGAGCAGAGGGAAGGGTTGCATGAGCCTTCCTTTCCAAAGCACACGTGCTATATTGGCCCTAAAAACCTAAGTCAGACTCTGTTTTACCTGCACAATGATGAATCACAACCCTCTGATTTAGGGAGAGGTGGACTGAAATTAGAGCAAAACCTTCCTGCACCTCAGCTGCTGTGGCAGCACTGAAAGCAGCACCAGCCTGACCCTCCAGTGACTGTAGCTTCAGACAGACACGCTGATTATGAGAAGTTTTATTTCCCAATGACCTGGGAAATTTCCCACCACGCTTTTTAATATTGTCAAAACAAACACGTCCCAGTCTCCCCTATTTGCACAGATATTTGAGATTATACAAAGCTTTGCAGTATTTATTTTTTTAATATTTATTTATGTATATATACAATTATCATATTTATTTTAGGAAGCTTTGCTGCTGACAATCCAGCCCTCTTATTCTCCACAGAAAACAATAGGGCAACAGAGCCAAGAAATACACTGAGAATAAACCCAACTTGTTTCTACTGCTCGTTTCTCACCAGAAGGATCAACATGCAACAGCCTCATTTGGCATCTCAGCATTCTACAGAGAGAAAGTTATTTATAAAGATTTTCTCCCAGGTACACCAGCCATATATCCATGGTCACTTCATGCTTATGTGCATAGGAAGACCAAGGCACTGCCTATTTTAAGCAACATTCTCAGGGTTTGGCCAACAGCAACTCCATCTTATCTGCCTTTACACACAGCCCAGAGACAAACTTCAGAACACAAGAGCCAGCAAGGGACTGGTTTGCTTGCAGGGCAATAGTGGACATCAAATCCCAGAATGGGTCAGCTTGGAAGAGCCCAGTGGTCACCTGGTCCTACCCCCTGCTCCAGCAGGGCCATCCCAGAGCAGAGGATTGTGTCCAGACTGGAACACCTCCAGTGAGGGAGACTCCACACCCTCTCTGGGCTGCCTGTTCCCAGCTTCCCTGAGTTAAAGCAAAACAAACTGACAATAAAGCCAGCATTCCTCTGTGTTTTATCCCATTTGACCCATTAAAACAGATTCTTGTCCCTTTCTGCAAATCCTCAGCAGCTGAAGGCATCAAGCCCCATCAGTGTTCAACACAACACATTCAGTACTAAGAGGCTGCTCAGTGGCAAGGTTCCCCTGAGACACAACCATCAAGAAACCAGGAGGGGAGGGAGAAGAAGAGAGATGCCTCAGGATTCACAGGCAGGAATGTTTTAAAAAATGAGCTTCAAACTGTAAGATGCAAGACCTGAAGTCTCCTGCAGGGAAATTCCTGACTAGGAAACCTGAATTATTTCAAAGTACTCAAACTGCCACTATTAAAGTAGCACATCTTTGAATAAAACAATTATTCAGTTAAACTTTTTTAATCAACACAGATGAATGTGTAACATCTCTCCATCTCTATCTAACGCCAGGGAAGGAACCAACAAACACTTATTTCACATCCTCATCAGTGACATCCTCATGCAATGGTCCACTTTCACCTAAAAATCCAACAGCATTGATCACATGAGTATTGATGAGTATTCCAGCTGCAGTTTATAGACTTTTGGTAAAGATCTAAGTGGACAGAAATCAAGCCTCACACTGTTGGGAAGCTCTTCAGTAGAGCTACAGAAATGGGAATGGAATGGCACACGGTGGTTTGTGTACAGAACATTTTACTGACCAGTGTGGCACCATGAGCCAGTGGTAAATTCCTGGATGGAAAGGTTCTTATATTGGATTATGAAAACCATTTTCATTTAGCATTTATGAGACTGGGCTGTTCTGCCACCAAACATTGTGACAAGGTATTTCTGGTGCCATTGTGACCCCAACAATGTCATTGTACATATGACAAAAGAGTTAATTAATCCTTCCAAACAACACAGTGAGGGTCCCCTGAAATTCTGCCAATACACAGAAAAGTGTATTATTAGGTATTCTGGACCATACATTTAAGAAGCAATTCTTTATAGATATCTTTCAGACACCTCCTCATTTTGCTCCATCAAATCTGAAGTGTTGTGGGTATGAAAAGGTTAAAAATTCTTGGACAGTTCCAACAGTGCTTCCTTAATGTGTTTGTAAGAAAACTGTTAATTTTACTCTACAATTCTGCTAAAATATCCAACTTGTATAGTAATTTTGGCATGTTGATCAGAAAAGAACCTAGAAAGAACAAAGGGATGTGTGGACACTGACTTCCAACTACATGTGAAAAGTGATGAGGTGTCAATGTGAGGCTACATAATTCCACTTTCATTCAGTATTGATACCTAAGTAACAAAAGATCTTCCCAGCAACCCTAGTGAGACTGAGTCTACACTCCTAAGTTACAGTTAAAACAATGAGATTCACAAACGTATTAAAATGTTGTCTGCTAACAAAGTAGTTCCAGGCAACCTAGGACAAATATCTCTCTATCACATGTATTGTACCAAAAGTACTGTCCATACAAACAGAACTCAGAGAGAATTAACAGTTACATTTACCTGCTTGGATCCCAATACCTAATTTCTTCATGTTCCTTTTTAACACCAAAACAAAATTTGTAAGACCTATTCATAAAATATTTGTTTTAAACAGAGAGTTGCTATTCTTCTTCCCAAGTGAGAGAACTGAAATGCTTCTATCCACCCAAAGAACTTAAATTCAAGCTCTATAAGCTAGAATTGGTTCTTCTACAGCTCTCATTTTTAGGAAGCAGTTCAGACTGGAGAAAATTCAGCCTTGCCCCTGGCTTAGCCACCACAGCCAGCCAGGAGGAAAGAAGGAATAAGGCATGAGAGGCTGACCCAGATTCCTCCCTTAGGAGCTGTGGCTCACTGAGCTGTGGGGGAGCACGTGTGCACTTGGCAGTGTGGGTTCATTGCTCATTAAACACCTGGTTATTAATCACTCTAACATATCCTGATCCTCTCACGTGTGCTCCTCCCCTTTACCAAGCCTGGCCAATCACCAGGTGACATCAGCTTTTCCATCCCAAACCTCCCCAGGAAGCAGGAATGCCTTTCACTCATCATTTCTAGAGACTGAGATTTCTCAAGCTGATTCCTCATTGTCTCAACAGCACTGAGACTCATCCTGCTGCAGTGCCTCCACTCTCCAAGCTCCTGGGAGGACAAGGAATTCCCAGCAGGGAATGCACCTCCTCCTGCAAGGTCAGCACAGCAGCCACAGACAGCAAGTTCCCTCTGGAATTGTATCTGAGGAAGGAAAATGGAATCACAGCTGAGAACATCTGTCAGGAAACATGCAGAACACCTTCATGGGCTGGAGACGGTTTCTGCTACTGAATCCATTCGTTTGTTTGCAATAAGGTATCAGGAGTTGAAGTCACAGGATCTCAGTCAAACTCAATTTGCCTTAGTGCTTCCATCCACTCAGCAACCCAAAACACACCCAGCTATGGTGAGCTGGCTGGGTCACGTGGACAAGAATCTTAGAATTTAAAGAAGTTTGAAAATACATCTGCACCTCAACAGATCTCTCCCCCTGGACTCCACATCATTCTTCATTTCCAAGTGCAGCATGGTCACTAAATGGGTCTCAGCACCAACTCCTGCACCCTGCCCACGCAGGAAGCTGCCACAACAAAGGTTCCCCTGGCACAGCTGGTCTGGATATAACTTGGTGTCAGAGCTCAGCAGCAGACCCTAAAAACCTGCCCTTTCTGAGAGCTCAGTGTTCATCCAGCTCAATGGAGGGATGGATGGAGGGAGGGATGGATGGAGGGATGGATGGAGGGAGGGAGGGATGGAG